>VXAB01013187.1:295398-339075 GCA_013399175.1 Odontophorus gujanensis | reverse complement strand
CCAAATGTATTGGGAGGCTGTGCATCCCTTTAGTTGGTTGCGTTCAGGTTGCTTACTGCTTGACTGAGTAAAAAATACCGCCCGCTACCACCTAGTTAGGCTTTTCTCTATCACCCGATGCACTGGTGGCACATTGGATGCTGTTATCACAAATAATGAGCACATGGGACCAAAGATTCTTTAAGGTTACTAACTAATGAAACTAATAGAGCATGGCTTACTTAAAGTGGCATTATTAGGAGAATGTGTTAACAACCTTACCTTAAACACCAGCTCTCCTATTAGTCCGTTCCATGACCCGTCATCCTGAGGACTCCCGTACTTGTGATCTGGTGCGATGTAAATTTCATACTTAAAGCCAAGGTAAGTGGCCAAAGCTTCCAGCACATCTATAGAGAAGCCCTGATACTTCTTTGGTTTTCCCAGAACGTTTTCAGATACCATGACAAAGGGCTCTTCCTAAAGAGGAGGAAAAAAAAAAAAAGGAGCGACTCCGTCAGTTAGGCAAGGGCTCACTGAAGCAAGGTACTTTTTCTTCAAAGATCGAGTGTTTAAAATTTTTACATAGCATTTCCCACTAAAAGGATTAGCGTTACCTCTAGCGCCTCGCAGAAGGATATTCTGTTTTAATTTGAATAGAATTGCTTCAAGGTCAGGGTAAGAAATTAGGTGGGATGTAGTTTACAAGTAAACGTGTGGTGTCGTGACAATCTAGATGCTCTGCAGTGATGCCTTCTGTCTGCACCTACACTTGGCCCGACAGGTGTCTGCTGGTACATCTGTCCATAAATGTAGAGGATTCTGTTGTGCTACCACTTCCCTCTGGCTGGGTAGGCATAATGTCTGAGAAATGCAATTATTACTCCAACTACTTAACTATGTAGGGAATAAAAACAGCGATGCGCGCCAAGCTGCAGCAGAAGGCATTTGCTCGTATTTCTGAACTCTTTCTACTACGTTGCAGGTGTGACTATTAACTGGTAGACTACCTGCTTTTTAATTCTGAAGGGTCTACTCTGAAGATCAGCTGTGTGTTTACCTCAGCCTGGAGTTCCTCTTAGAATAAGGGAAGAACACTATTCCAAAAGACTAAAAAACAACTTCAACTTGATACGAGGGATTGGATTATCAGCTTACCAAACAACACGATTCTGAGTTACTTCCCTTTGAGGCCAATCTTCCACCCTGTATTATTTTTTTAAATAAAGTCATCTTCCTGATATTGTTCCCCTAAAGAGACTGTTAGGGTTAAGTTTAATAAATTCATTTTCTTTCCTTCCCTACCTGCTTGCCCTTATTCTCCATCGCCCTTAATATTCTGCAAAATTAAGATACATGCTAATAGGAAGGGATAGGTCTCTCTTTCACTGAAGTTCCTACTCATTTTCTCTGAGCCCATTCCCTACTGTTCTCTCCCCCCCTCCTCTGCTACGCGGGAGGGCATGGTCATGCTCCAGGCTCTAACTGTATCTATAGAAACAGTTTTGTCACTTGTACTGCTGTACTTACTTTCCTAGTGTGCCACAACTGTCAATCACTGAAGAAGAGGACAACAGAACTACTTGGGAAAAAGAAAGGGCATTCCAGAAAACCAGTAAATACAATGGGCCCAAAATCACAGGAAGGCTAGAGGTGGGACACCTGAGGTCAAGCTACCAAAGCAATTTCTGTTCACTAATTCATTAATGCAATAACAATGGGACAGAAAGAAGCTGCATTTCAGGACTCAGTTTAAGAGCACAATCTATATTACGACTGGAACAAGCGAGAGCTAGCTCCCTTCTCCCAGACTGAACTGTGACACGCTGCTCTGTTATACTCATTCAAAGGACTCTGACGGTAACACTAACATTACAAAAACAACAACAAAAAAAAGGCACAATGTACTCAAAAGAGGGAAAAACATAAGCAGAACCAACCGTTGGGGGTCATTTGACGACTGGACTGCATCCTTTTTCCCCCTCACTAGGGCAAAAAGAAATTCTCTCGGTGAGAAGCTACAGCCAAAACGAAGGAAAAGCCAGGGTTTACACAAATCAGAGAAAGTTGTCTCCACTGCAAGCAATGAGGTGTGTGGGGGCTTGGCTCTGACAGGGGTTCGGTGGCCTTATCTGTTCTTTGTACTATGTTTGGAAGATGGCTACAAATCTAGGTGACTGTAGCCATAGTCAGAGCTCATCAAACAGAGGAGAATGACCGTTGTGTCTTCTCCGACAACATTTCAGAAAGAGCGGTGCCATGAGACTTCACTTCCAAAAGTCACTATTCTTTAAAGGGAATACTACTTTTACTACCGCTTCCCTTCTTCTCCGGCACAAGTTAGAACGGAGAAAGGGAAAAAAACAAAGCAAGAAATGAAGCGCAATTGTGTGCGAGACTGTCAGTCGGCTCTCAGCGCTGACTCTAGGAACAATGAACATAAAACAATTTCCATAGCCCAAGCAGAGCGCTGCAGCCGCAACAAGTAAATATGGGCTCCGAGACTTAAAACATCCATTACCTGCAAATGCTAAAGAACTGCTCCCAAATGTTAAAATCACTCTAATCGTGAGATCCTCCCCTCCCTTTCTTCTGGCTACCGGCTGACCAAAGAGAAAAGGTAGAAGTGATACTAAGAGGCGCATCCTTACTTATTAACTACCGCTGAAACATTTTCTAAGACCATAGGCTTTTTTCATCTAACTCTTCACTATTACTTTTTCTCTACTCATAAAAAAAATAACCTCCCGCTTTTAATTATTAACTATTTGGCATTTCATTCCCCAAAAGATTTCACTAAACCGAGTAGCCCCAAACACTCAATTCCCTCAGCGGCTTGACTGAGCGCTATTTTTGGGATTGGGCTGGGCTAGGAACAGCGCAGCAGACTGTTATTTTTAATTGAATGGCGACGTACATTACTTCACGTTACAATCAATAACCACAACTTAAATGAAACATTTCATTTTCCTCATTACAGCCATTCCCTGGCTAGCACAGGTTATAGAAGCTGCTGTAAAACATTAAGGGATGGGGATTGTATTATAACGCTGAAACAAAGATGAAGGTTGCAGGCTGCAGAGATTCACAGTATTCTTTCCATCCAGCAGGCTGTATCGCCGATAGGCTTTGTCACAATACCGGCACTAAACGCACGGTTCTCGGGTCCTCCGCTGATCAAACAAACCGTAAAGTTGTCCTAACAGGAAACCCCTTTCATCTATAGTTGAGAACAATGTTCGAGGAAGGACGTGGAACTTTGGCCTGGACTCGCTCCTGTCTTTACCCGCCTACTTACCATCGCTTCTTAAAATGACTGTTTTGTTAAGGTTCTTCAATGAGATACGAGTTTATTCACTCCAGGGAATCCAAAGCACATTACCGTGGGCTTTTTTTTCCCCCGAATTCAAACTTTGTCTTCTGAATTTATAGCTCTATTTGGACCAGTCACATTTTTACCACAGTGGCCGCCTCGCCGCCCTTCTGCTGTTGTCTCCTATCGCTGCGGGACTAAGGCTTCTTTCAATACCACCTAAAGCTATGCTTTGTCAGGGTGTAGCCACGTTCCGTCTATTGATTTTGGTTCAAAATAACTTAATGCACCCAATAGCTCTTTCTGAACCATTACAATTATAAGACTGGAATTCGTATTGAGGCCAGGAGCGTTTCAGAACACGTTTGAACAGCACTGCGCTGGCATTCACGCAACCGGCTCAGAGACACAAATTAGAAAATGTGCAGTAAAAATATATTATCTGGCTGAGAGCTACATGATAATGCTTCCCGTGATTATGTGAGAGCCTCTGCCTATAAAGAATTCACATAATAGTTCATGACATGGTACAGATGTGCAATTCACCTCCCTTTCTCTTAGAACGCCCGTATGATTGTAATCGGCACGAGAACCTCCTTCCGCTTAAAAGGCACGCGTCCCGGGCATTCCTTGAGCAGTAAAAATGGCCCTGCAGCGCAAACAGGTAGCTAAGGGTCAACAAAAAGATAGGTAAACGCTAAAGAGCCTCGAGAGGTAGTCCAGGACGTGCAGATAAGTTAGATCGGCCCTCCCGCGCCGAGCACCGCTATCTACCTTACTGTCAAACTGCCATCCCAGCCAGGTCCCAAAGCATTTCGGTTCCTTGTTGTACGCCTCATCTAGTGTACAGCACCTACTACTTTTTACATTATAAAAATGATTTTCACATGTCAATTAAAAAAGAAAAGGAGCCGGGTACTCCGGCAGTCTTTGAAAACCAAGTTCGCAATACGGATGCTTCAGAGTAGGCACATACAGCGCGAATGCAAACGTATCGTTTATGACCTGCCTGTTTTAACATAAGCGAGGTAGCTCTAAGGGACACAAACCAGCTACCAATCATCACCTTGGCCTGTTCAGGTTCCAGTTTCATAACCTATCCCAACTCTAAATCTCCACCAAAGCAAGGGATACCTCATTAAAGCGTATCGCCTCAGTGGTCGTTTGCACGCTAATCACAGCGCTCAGTTATCAACACTGACCGATCGAAAGTGGGCGGCTGAAACAGCTCCCGTTCCCTATTTCTCCACGATAAAGCAACTCTACACTGATCGGGCAAGCCACCGAAGAGAGATGGGCAGGGCAGGGCAGAGCAGACGTCCAAGGGCAAGAGGCAGTTTAGGAATCTTATTTAGTTCCATCTACATTTGTGGGAAAGAGGCGCACAAACACTGCTCCTTCTCGCTGCCTTGTTGCATCACTGCTGCTGCCGCCGCTGCGTACGATGAAACGCTAATAAGATATTCACGTTTTGATTTAGCAGCCAAGTATGTTAAGTGCCCTGATCGAACAGGTAGAAAGGGCGCGCCATTTGCACGCACAAAGAGGAGTAGCAGCGTTACTTTCAGCGTTAGGAAACGCAGTAGTTGCTCTGAGAGCTGCGCTCGCTTTCCAGTGGCAAGCATTTGCTCTAACTACCGACTTTGCTTATTCTTAATTATATCAAGAACACTTTTAATCAAGCCAAAAGCAATAAGATTAATTTCTACAGATACAGCAGCTTTTAAAAAGAAATAATAAAACCAACAAAAACCGTCAGCATACTTCCAAACAATTCTTTTTAAACCTCCCTTACATTAGGAACGAGCCCGCTATCGCTAAGACCTGTGATAGTAAGAAAGAGGATTGTGCTTCTTCAAGAAATAAACAAACAAACAAAAAAATAACAAACTGTCAAAATTTGAATTTCAATAAACAGTGCGCCACAGTCTGAAATAGGAAACCTGCCCCATTAAAGACATACTGGTAAAAACCAACTTTTCCAATGAAAAAAGCCAGTCTCATCAGTTTTTTGCACAAAATGATGCCTTTCGAGACAAAAACCTAGAGTCACTATGGGAAGTAGCAAATAACGAGCCCGTCATATCGAGCATCGTCACTCCCGATAATTTTGTTCATTTACCGACAACACGAACGCATCTACCACAATTGCTAGAATTAACTACCGCGTCAATGAATATTTCCCATCGGGTCTTAGTCTATTACAGATCCAACTTATCCAGCTTTCTCCCGCAGGTGGATACGGGCAACCGCAAGGAAGGGAAATCACAAGGCACGGGGCATTGCTGCTGTCTAGAAAAGTTTTCTTTTTTCTTTTTTCTTTTATAATAAACTAGCAACGACGTCCTATAAAACCAGATATCATTTGGAAATAATTAAATTATAGCACGTAAGGCGTATATCAAACACGTGACCGATTTACAGCATCTAGAGATGTTATAGAAGACTACGTAAACGGAATTACCTACTACTTTTCAGCCATTCGAACTCACAGGCAAAAATGGCCACGCGAAGAGTTCTCATAAGTGGGAAACATTCGCTTCAATAATACTGCCGATGAAAGCGGTCAAGTCATACTTCTTAAGATTACTCCTCTGGACTTTTCTGATGTTTTAGGAAAGTCATTGCAGTACACTATCGCTCCATACGCCGATCACGTTGACACGCATCTAATTTAGTAGAGGGAACGCCTTCATTCAATTAGGAAAAAAAAATTAATGCGGCGTGGCAGAATGAAGACGGTTCGTAGAAGCCCACCACATTCCTTTCTGAGAAGGACACGCGAAAAATACGTATGAAAAGTGACAAACAAAAAGGATAAAACTGTATAAATGGCATGACCTCCAATATTATTCTGACTATACTGTAAAAAATATAGATTAACATTTTCCAAAGTATCTCATGCATAATCTTTGCTGCAACTGATCTTCAGTGGTTCGCTGACGCTTTTGTCCTGCCCCTTTTCTAATCCCTCCTCGCTTCTCACCGTTTGCTCCTCCAATTATACCTAAACCGTCCCATCGCATCTCCTTCACGCCTTTCTTTTCTTTTATCGTTCTGAAAGCTACTCCGGCTTCTTCTAAAAAACTTCAGTCACTTCATCAAAATCGGGGCCAGAAATCGATTCTCAAAGACAGCTTCCCCTTTGAGAAGTAAGACTTAGCCTTAGATCTCACTTTCCTCTATCTGAGCGGGACATTCAGAAAACAAAAATGTCTCAAGTTGCAGACCTCCTGCCGGCTCGCATCCCTAATGATACCGCCTGCTTTCCGGTTTGTTTCCGAAGAGATCACTTCGAGAGGCACGTGTGATTTGTGAATTAACCTATACCACGTACGAGAACGTTTTCCCAAATGTCGCCGACGCATTTTCATTCATAACTACTCCAAAGCTCATGTACACTTCCACCAACCTTCTCGTTCGCCGCAACGCCCACGTGGAGCCGAGGATCACCGACCCGCCTCTAGACTGACTAGCTCTCTACGAGCAAAGCGACTAATAGCGAGAGATCGTACGCACAGACAAACGGCAAAAGATCGTTCGGCATCGCTTGCTGTCATTTTCCTGCTCCTCCTGCCTGCATTTCAGATTACTCTGGATATGTAAACACATACCTCTGTTTGGCAGCCATACCTTCCATGTACAAAATCACAAATATTATATTTCACTCCTCTAGACAAATAAGCCTCCTGCACCCTCAGGAAAGGCGCCGCACCTTCGCTCTTCTCACCAAGTTAGGAATTCTTTGAAACAGACATTTTGAAACTAGTGCCTTTGCCTTTTCGAACGACAGGACCTCGTTTCGATGACGCAATTTTGTGAATACCCGCCGGCCTCCTCGTTGCCAAACAGGCCAAATCTCATTTCGTGGACGATGACTTAACAGTCATATGAATAACTCATTAATCACCACAACAACTAAAACGATGCTATGAGAATATCTGCTGCGTTCTAGCGGCCTTTCGATTACACCTAGCAGCTGAAAATGAGGAAGATAAACTGAAATAACCAAAACGGGCACCCAGCTAAATTCGTAGTCAGACAATTGCTCACTCGCGACACTTTCTACGCGTTAGCAGTTATTATTCTGACCTCTCACTGAGCACCATTTCTGAATCACATAACGCATTTCCTAAGTTCACCAGCCAGTCGCTCGACCTTAGAAGCAGCTGATCAAACATAAAGGACAAACCTGGATTGCACGCGGGGCAGCCAGTCCGAGAGAAAGGAGACCGACAATCAGACAAAGTAAACCTCTTCTGCAAGGCGTAGACAGGCGCTAACCCAAGTCAAACACGACAAGACGTAGAATTGCGTATACGCGGGCAGTACGACAGATGTCCTCAGACCGAAGCGCAAAGAACCGTTCCTCGTCCCGACTCCGGGAAAGGTGAAAACTCATTATTAAATCCTTTACTTTTAAGAAAAGTGTATCAACTTAACAGACAGAAAAGGAGGAATGACAAACTCATTGTTACAGGAAAGTCAGCAGGCCAAAGCCCTCTTCTACCCAGATGGAAGGGAACACCCTCCTTTTTTTATTGCGCGTTACCTTAAAACCTCCGCTTCAGTCCTTCAGAGCAATTGTGAACCCGGAGGAAACCTCCGCTTTTGTCTATGACTATGGCCTCAATTTACAACCAATGCGTAGGTCGCTCCAAAACACGCTAAGCTCGTTCGCACCCACGAAAACTTCGAGAGAGAAAAATAGCACAACAACAGTATTTTAAAAAGCAAATTCTCAGCCACACAAAACACCATTTTTCAACAAGGCACCACAACTAACTATACATTTTTACCAGCTAGAACAAGAGCCTGCGTACCGCACGCAGAAAAATCCACGCCAGCAAAATGAACCGCTGCTTCGGTCGCCAATGTTGAAACGCACCGCCCGCCCCCTCACCGTGCTCACATCCTCTTCTCTAAATGTTCAGCGAGCATCAAAGAATGTCAGCGGGTGCTATTTTTTTAAACTGGGTGCTATCCATCGGCACACCTTTGCTTACCATATCCTTGTACGTCAGACGTGATTTTGTCACGCTGCCCCTGTGCCGCCATCCGTCACACGGCAACAAACCATTGGGAAACATCGTCAGAAAGGTTCAACCTCTGCTCCGTACCACCAACGTCCACATCCCACGTCGCTGGCCAACGTAATACAATAAGAGGCGTTATTTTTGGAGCAGCCCTGCTCGTCCTCTAGTTTCAAAAAGACTACCTTTTGACCGAACGGTAATTGGAAAGATGCATTCCATTTCGTAAGATTAACGGACTCATCCCGATAGCCATTTGCCTTTGAGAATTGAAATCAAACAAACAGGTCAATCTCAAAGAACCTCCATTCGTAGCATGGTTCACAGATATTTTGTATAGATTGCACTTGGCAACTGTGCAAAGCTTTACAGTTTAAAACAACCGTTACTGTTACGAAGCCAACGTGAGTCAACCCCACCTACTTCGTATACTGCCTTCATCGCACACTCTAGAATAAAAAACAAGTCCGTTTGAAAACCACTAATTCAGTGCATTTTAACAAAGCAGAATTCACAGTACTAGCATCTTCAAAAGTTGCACTTTGACACTGTCAACAACGCCAAAACATAATTAGGATCACATAGTTTGAGGAAAGAAGCCCGGACTGGCAAGGGACGCGCGCTCATCTTTGGTCTTTATTGTCAGCGTAGAAGCAGTGAGACAACTTGGGTCAGACCGCACTCGGCTTGCACGGCAACAGTGAGGCGACAAGTAGCTACACTTGAAAAAATCATTTAAAGTTTCGTCAAGGTAACTTGAGCTTTAAATGGAACATTTGAAGTTACTTGGTCAGATCATACGGTTGCATTCTCTAACGCGGTATGCGCCTGTGGGGGAAAAATACCCGGCCTTATTGAACTCGGTTCATGCGCTGAATTAAATAAAGATAAACACATTTGACTTTTTTATCGGTTTGGTCGGTGGAAACCACACGCTAGCTCTGATCTCGACAGGCGTAAACTACACGTTTGCTCGCTGACTTGGTAACAACGGGTAAAATTATGGACCTAACACAAATCCTTTCTAATCGCTACCCCGATAAGGAGATAAGACCAAAAAGACATATTTCTTCCAGTGCCAAAGGAGAAAGATCTCCGCTTACCAGCACGGTCACCACTCGTAGAACCACTCCTCGCATGTTATTCTCCAGCTTCCTGTCTGTGAGGGACCCATTCAGACCGGTGACGGGATTCCAGCAGCCGAGCTGAAAGAGAAAGCAGAGGTCGGTTCTGCAATGGCCATAAAACCAGTGCTTCCTCTTAGGCGCCTTCGAGTAGGAGCGTAGGAACTACGCAGAGCACCTTTTGGAATCAACGAGACGGAAAGTCGGAGGAGGATTTGCGCATGGATTTATCTCTAAATTCCAAATGAAGCAAAAAGGGATATCACTCTGTGCCTTTAAATACCAGAGCTTAACGGATGACAGCAACCAGCGTTCGGAGGAATACATATTGCTTTTGAAGAGCTCAGGGAGGGCTTCTGTATTAATAAAAAATATCTGAAACGCAGTAAGGCTGTAGACATACTTTCAGCTGATTTCCACTGACACACTCATCGGCGAAATAATAGCTACCATAATTTCAACACGCTGTCTGAACCAGCCTGTTGTTCCTAGTGGAACCTTAACTAAAGGCATTAACTAGATTGTATCAAAACTTATATGGCTCGTTGATAACAAACCGGCAGCGATTTTTAGCCAGGATAAAGACTCCATTTAAAAACGGATAAGCAAAAGACACGTAGGCGCAGCGGAGCGCAGGGAAAAGATGGGAACAGATAGCGCAGAAGAAGGAATGCAGCTATGAGACGTTTGGCTGTGGTGCAACCGTATGTGTCGGGTTTTTATGGACAGAAACCTTTCCTGAGGGACGGTTCTAATACTAACGCTCTTACAATCTGAATTTAGTACACAATGAAATGCAATTTAGTTCCCAGCCTCACAAAATACCTGCGTTATATCCAAAAACCGACAGAAGGAAAACGACTGACTTCAGTGAACTCTGGAGCCAGCTCGGCTTGCTCCTCTGCAACATTAATAGCTCTTCGCAATAGGGCCGTGGGATCGACGGCATTCCGGAACTTCATCCCTCCTCCGCCAAACGCATCCAGCAGCTGGAGACAAAAAACCTAAGTGCTAAATCGCGTGACTGGTAATTGTGCACAGTGAACCTATTTTACACATACGTACCATACGCCATGTGGGATAAATTGCTGCCCTACGAAAAAGCGTACTATTTGAGAGTCTGCATTTTTATTTTTATTTTTTAAAGACAAACTGAAAACAACTTTAAGTTCAAAAGAAAAGTACACCAACTTACGTCAGAGACTGCCATTCTCAATCACATCAAGACACTCATTAGAACTTGGAACCAAGTACCATATCCAAATGTGTCTTAAGTAAAACTACCGCAGATACCGTACCGCCTCCGCCACGCTTAAAACAGTAGGAAGTTTTTGAAGAGCCTTCGTAACCTCTTGAGATTAAAGTCCATTTTTAATTGCGCGCTTCAATGTGTACACACTCACATAGGGAAGTTTTTAACTCAAACCTTTCCACTTTTTTACGACAAAAAACACAGCGCAACAGATTGTAACAAAATTAGCAGCACACCCTATTTCCTCTACAGAGGATACATTTCATGTTCAGTAACTGCTCACTTCATTTCCAATTCACTCGTTCCTTTACACGGCACAGTCAAGACAGAGGCAAACGCGCAGTGCCTGACAAATAAAAGCGGAAAGTGATTTTGAGTGGGAGTTGCTTACTGTTATTAGGCAAAAATGAAACAGGATTTATTGATGACAAGTTCAGCATGTCCCTGCGGCTAAAGCAAATGCTAACCTTTGCTGAAGCAGTGCCACAGTTATCTGCGGGACACAAGAAAAAAAAATAAATAAATAAAAAGGAGAGAGTAAGAAGAAAAACAAACTGCACCGTCGGGGGCCAGGCGCCCGTCCGAGAAGAGCCGCGCGCTCCACAGGGGAGGAGTGGAGGGGGGGGGAAGGGTACGGATATAACATACGGGTCTAAAAACAACAACGGCACGATTTGAGGAGGAACGGTATAAGTTTACTCAATCTAACACAATCGAGCAATCGGGACAGACAAAAGTTTCCAAACCAAATCCGAAAGGTTAGAAAAACCGCAGGGGAACCACACGCGCCGCACCTCCGCGGCTGCCGAGAAACCCCGCTCCCGCAGACAGAGAGAGAGAGGCTGGGCGTCCGGTCCGCAGTTCCACCCCTCTGCCGCTCCCCGCCGGAGCGTGGATTCCTAAACTACCGGCCTGACTCTCCGGTGTGGAGTAGCGGCGTCACAAGCACAAAACACAACAAACAGCAAGGGAAGAAGCGAGAGGCTTCTTTTCAGCTCCACCTCTCTCTCTGCCGTTTCTGCAAAACGGCTGACGCTATTTTTCCGGCCTTCTTTTGTTCTGTCACCGATAGCTGTAACGAGAGACCACATTCGGCCCTAACAGAACCGCACGTTAATTCAGGTCGATTCGAGGAGAGCAATACGGACAGCTAATGAGCACAGTACCCGTCTTCTGTGTACCATACAAACTTAGCTATACCGCTTTGAACTTCAGATCATATTTCTAACATTTTAATTACAGCATTTACTCCGTTATATTCTAATAGAAAACGATAAAGATGGAAAGGCTTTGTTTGCTTGCCAGTCTCACCCCGCTTCCCAGCTATTCCTTATCCCCGCTACTGTTGTCGTTAGCGAGGGTTTTCCTCCTCATTTTTCATCGGCACAGGCAAATATTTGACCTCCTTGAACACAAGCGCTTCGTTATCATAAATTCTTGACACTGCGAAACACGCATTACAGAAGGCCTGTAATTTAAGATCCATATTAGAATAGCCAAAATCTATCTTACATTTATGCCCATTTTCCAGGCACATATTTATGCAGAGCTCAGAACACTAACACCCGTAACGCCTCCGAGGCAGAGCTCACGGGCAGATATTTTCCCCAGCGACAGCGTTCAAACACACCGTACAAATATTACATAGGAACTGGATAAACCGTAAGTAGCATCTTGGAGCTTTCACACTCTTTTTGGCAGAGTGACGTACCATTTCAAAACTCTGTCAACAAATCGAGACAGACAGTCTAGGCTGGTGCGATCACAGTCGAGAACGGACACATAAAATAAGTGAAAACAGAGTACGGGTACAAATGCATTACTTGTACACGCTGATGTCAATCGCCTGAGAACTTAAGGTGTTGTATCACTTCAACTAACATAGAGTATACGCATGAACCAGTTAATCCAGCGCTTCAGCGCGGCCGCCTCTGATCTCAACTCAGACCGCATCTATGCGGAAACACTGCAACCACGCAGTAGAAAACACTCCAGAGAACTGCAAAGGAACTCTGAAAGAAAAAAACACCGTTACACATGCAGCCAGAATCAATTAGGATGTCACAACTAATCTCTCCTCTGTCCACGGTTTCCTTGGCCTCCTTAAAACAAACCGACTAACCAGCCCACAAGACAGTGGCTTTGCTACAGTCAGAAAACACGGGCAGTGGCAATGCTCTCCGCAGAGCATTTTCAGTGTGCTGCTCCGTTAGAGGCTCTCACGAGAGCCGGTCACCTGTGCAAACAGCACCGCCCTCCTCACCTGCAGTACCGGGACGCTTCTCATAAATTCCCTTCTCAAGTTCTCACCTGGCTTCAGCCAGCTTTAAGAACTGATTTTCCCCTCCGAGTTAAGATTCTATTAGAAAAAATAGCTGTTAGAAATAACCTACTCCATTCCAAAATAGAAAAAAACTCAAACAAATACAAGAGATGTCACAAGCCCGCCACGAGACAGCATTCAACCGGGAGACTCTAAATCTCAGGTGTTCTGGGAAGACTCACAAATGGGATATGCAACAGAAAAATCGTGAACATACCTCTTCATTGTCACCATGTGACAGATGGATTCAGCATTTACAAAGCTTACTAGGACACCGCTTTAAGCAATAGTCACGTGGGACAACACGAAGATTGCTTTGCACAGAATACACCACATGACTCCTGTAACTGTAACTGTAACTCCTGCGATGCTATAAAGATGAAAATAAGTTCAGCGATAACGGTGGGGTGGCACGGTCCCAGGCCACAGCAAACGAGCGTGAGCCCAAACGTAGCGGCTGTGGAAGCAGAAATAAGGGGAGAAAACCTGCTTCCCTTTGGAAAAACCCCACGTAGGCAAGGATCCACAGCGAGATGCTTTCGCCTCCACCGCCAGCCCTTAAATGAGGTCTGGAAAGGGGCGGAGCGAGGATCCACCCCTTCTGATCACTCAGGTAGATTCTGAGCACCTGAGTTCCCCTGAGTTGGCCCTGCCTTCCCACCAGGTGCTCAATCACTGGGTCAGGCTGTAACTTAGCATTTCTGCTACAACTCTCATCCCAGTTGAGATTGAATATATCCGAGGAAATGAGAAATCAGTGACCAAATCACAAAAGAAACTCCATAAAATATGCATCGGGGATGTCGTTCTGACACTGTCGGCAACAAAAAGTTGAGGGAGACGCTCTTTTACCTGTTCAAGGATCCGTCAGTTTAGCTCCCGAGCAAGCACCCAATGTCCAGTCAACTGCATCTAGAAAATGTCTGATGGCCATAGGTTAACCAATCTTCCGGTAATCCCGGGACCGATAACAGAGCAAGGACCGGTTCTGATCGCCACAACCGTTCCCCAGTGAACCCGGTTAGTTGGAAGGCTGTGTTTAAATTCACCCTTCAATGGAGCTGAGGTAATAGTCAGCAAATAATAAGTTGTTAGAATCAATAGAAAAAAAAAAAACAAAACAAACACCTTGTATAATGTATACCAAAACTGGCAATACCTAAATTCTGTATAAGGAAGCTATACTTTTTTACGTTATGGTTTATTGCTTTAATTTTGCTCTGGACTAGAAGGAATGAATCGTCACCAAAATCACTCCGCTGTTCTCAAGATACATTAGTGGCATGTGAGCACACGAGTTCAGTTTTAAATCCAGAGCCCTAAGGAGCATAACTGCAGCGCTCCAGTGTTCAGTTTTTTGCAAATGACCTAAGTATGGATTTCTTTCGTCACAGCCAAAGCACAAGATCAAATAACACAGTTAATAAAATGCTTCACTTCAGAGCCTGACCCTATTTCCTCACTTTTCTGAATAGAAATAAAGAAGCTAATGGAAATCTACCTGCCGGTAGTGGGCTGTTTGCTTTCCGCCCGGCTCTCGACTTAGTATTTCCTCAAGGCCTCGTGTCACCGGACTGATGCCAGAAGTTATAATCGGATGTTTTGCACCACCGACCGATAGAGGGAGAGAAAAAAGCACAGAGTACATAACTGCTCTCACGCCGTGCGCTCCGCTCATGAAGCGCAGGTGAGCGATTAGGCCAAGTTTCCAGAGGAGCTCTTAACAGTTTGATTTTTGGAAAGCATAGTAAATCACCGCATCTCAAAGGTAACGAACCGTTGCCTCGAGTTAGCGGCGTCGTTCCAAATCTCCCTCACTTTTTTACAACCATCATCTCTAGATTATTTGCTCCATTACTGCATTTCCTTTCAATTGAAATTTGGTGGTTTCACTCCATCATATCCCAATACCGCTTGTCTTTTATCTTGGGAAAACACCTTTTTTCCTTCTCAGGTTTTCTATGTGGCACCGGTACTCTTTCAGCAGCTTCCTAACCTCTGATTATCTTGCTTTTTCCTGTATTGCTATGACTCCCGCAATTTCTCTGGATACTTCCAGAGCACTTGCTTTCTTCTTTCTTTTTCCTTCCCTCGATCTTCTCCGAAGTCTCCTATACCCTTTTCCTATCGGTAGACAGACCTGGATGTTCTCTTGGGTTGCTAAAGGGACCAAGGCTGCTTCTTGCTTTCACTTCGTCTCGCTTTGATTTTTAGTTCCATCGCTTCCTGCCCCTGCTTTCTCTGGAGTCCTCAAATGTCCTTTTCTCTCAGGTATCTCCTTCTCCCTGGAAACTTCCCCTCGCCTCCCGCTCCTCCACTCGCGTTACTGAGGGACGCCAGTCTTAACTAAATACATTAAAGTTTGGGCCCGCTTCTCTTGCTTTCACCTTTCACATTTTTTCCCTCCTTCTCCACGAAATACTTGTTTCACCATTTCCTCAAAGACCCAAGCGAGGATATTAAGGGATCAGACGGTGATCTCTTACCCACTGCTTCTGTATTTCCACGAAAGCCAAACACTCAAAAGAGCCTCTTCTTTCACCTAGATATCACCCCTTTGCAATTTGGCGGATCGACCACGTACTGCCCAGTAAAAAATTCCCTGAAAATCCCACCGGTGCCAGGGGATTGCCGTGTCTCCAAACATTCTCACGGACAGCATCGGTATTCCTTCATTTAGTCCTAAACTGCTGCCGTGTCGGAGAGAAAGCACCTGCTTACAAGCTACTGGCGTGTTCAGACGTGCGAGCCGGCTTGGCAGCGTACTGCCCGGAAAACACGGTGCGCAGGAGGAGATGGGAAAGGATAACAAAAAAATCTTCAGAGAAGATAAGATACTAGTCCGTAAATCTAACATCTACTAAAACACATATTTTTGTTTCTTAATTTTTAAAGTATTTTTTTTGCCATCTGAAGATAATGTGACCGCCTGCTTATAGTTTAACAGGTGATATAAAGGAGCTTGAAACGGCATTACTACAACCTGCCTCCTGCACATAAAGACAAAGCAGTTATCTTCCCCGAACATATGTCTTCAGAGTAAACTTCATTAATATCCCTCTCCTATCACACGGAAAGTTTGCTCGATGATGTCTGGATCATTCCAGGGAAATTGAAAATACAAACGCACTTCAGGTTTGTGGGTAGCTTAAATACGCTCAGTTTGAAATTTAATTGCAAGTTGCCAATTCCTTGTCCTTAAAAATTTTAAAATTTTATACGGAAGTCTTTTATCTAAAGCGCGCAAGTTCTAATAAAACAAAGAATACATGAATCAATTTAGAATTCAAATTTGCCCATTCGGTTTCAGTGCATCCCTACATCATTATGAAATCAAAGAGGAAAGCGCTCAGCTTACATTAGACCGTGACGTATAAGATTTTGGTATCGTTCAAAAACCTTTGATCGAACCTGATCAGCAGCAAACGCCAAGAAACACTATTTTTCACTGAACTGCGCAAATCTACCTCTCTACTGTAAGACGTGCAATGTACGTTCCCGCTCCTCATCGCTTTCCCCATCTCAGCTTTTCCTTCGGCTCCCTAACATGCTTTTTGGGGATTGGATTCCACAGGAAGGGTATGAAAAAGCGGAATGTGTTTGCGCTGTTGCAGGACTCAGAAAATCTCAAAACTCAGAATTGCAATAGCATAGGACAAACACAACGCGATTTTACTTAAGAGAGAAGCGGGTTTGCAGAGCAGGATTGTGAGTGAGCCCGATCCGGTAAACCGCAGAAGGGAATCCTTCAGAGCAGAGCAAATTGGATACCCAAGCTCTCCCAGCTGCGAGGAAAAAGAAAGGCTCCAGCCTGGCAACTAAATAACCCCAGTCGTACCTGTGTGCTAGAAAAATCTGCGCTCATATTAAAGAAGATTGACAAAGAGCCACGCGTTTAATTATGTGCAGGACTCGGCGAGGGTACAGAACATCCGGACTGATCTCAGCGGTATCTCTTGAGTCCCATTTTTAAGTAAAAATGAAGTTATCGCGGCCCTGCTTGCACGACAAACTCTACGTCTGATTCTCTTTTCATATGAAGCGTCTTCCTTTTCCTTTGAGGAAGGATTTTTTTTGTTTTTATAAAAGCTTTTAAATGAAGCGCTACTCCACCGCCACTTATTCACGAGCAGTCATATCTAGCTATCCAGAGAATCAGTGCTTCCCGAGTACGACCCCCGCGTGGGTTGTCACGATGCGCGAAAAACAAGAGTCGCCCTTGCAGGACTTGGTAAGGCGTGACAAATATTCCTAGAATGCCTCAATGACACAAATATATGATTTGAAAACATTTAAGAAAGAACTTCCTCATTTTTCAACTTACGCTTACCACGTTTGACATTCCACGTACTTCGGCGTGAGGTACAGAATAAGACAGACAAAGAAAAGATGACCGTCGCATGAAAACGCTCCTTCTGTCTGCCAGATACGCGGCCACTGAAAGGCTGAAATTATACCGCTGTTGTTCCAAATAGCACACGCGACTCACTGTCTTCTCAGACACATTCGCTTCTCATTATCGATGTGAGAGACAAAGGACAAAGTACAGAGGTAGTGTGAGAACACGTACCGCTGACTGGTACAGGTGATAAACCTATCTGAAAGTATATTTGTGTCTGTCTAGAAGCTGCTCGGATTTGTGCCACTTAAAAGTAGTATGCGCTGTCTGCGCAGCATGCAAAAATCCGTCAGCTCCTTCCTAAATGTGGAACAAAGAAAGATGCGCTCTCCCACTCCGACATTTCCTACTCATACAGGGCAGCGCAGTATGATTCCTAGGGACGCGAACGACAAAACACCTGTTCACGAAGCATCAGCTCCGACCGAAAAACAATACATATACTCACGCACCCAGCTGATAGAGAACACGAAATTCACGTGAAACTTCAGCAAGCTGAACTCATTTCTATTTTTACACACACGTATCGAAACACTCCTGAAAATGTATACAGAATGAAGACCTTTGGTGAAAAAGGGAAACCAAAATAAGCCGCTACTGGAAAATAGCCTTCGAGTTCCTTGCTATATAGAACACGTCAGTGCAACAGGCGTAGCACTAGACGGGAAACTGCTTTGCCTCAACTCTCCAGGTTCCTGTGACGGTTAAAAGAGCAATGCGGCGATTGAAACAATTTTTGCTTACTCACAGATCAATACTCTAATACTCTATCGATACTCTGAAATCTAGCAATTATTTTTACCGTTGGCAGAAAAGAAGAGGCTTGCTAAGTTGGATACGTCACCAGCATCTCTGCTTGATGTTGGCTAGTAAATCAAAGAACGTTTGATTGCGGATACGATAGAGAACAGCATTCCAGTATAACCCACGCTCACAGGGTGTACGGCTAACATCACCGCTCTGAAGTGCATTACGGACAAGGTATTACAAGTGAAGTATTCGGTTGTATTTTCTGGAGAAATTGGTGGTCAAGAAAATACGCTTCTGGAACGTTGTCTTTTCCCCACTCCGGTACAGAGCAGCTTTCTTAGTAATCGGAGCTGAGAGTGAAGGACCAACAAACCTCTGGCACGGCAGTGACCAAGCAGAGCGTTCGTACCGAGCAACAGCCTAGAACATGTAAATGCATCGGGCGGATAAAGCCCACGGTGAGCAGCCAGTCTCTATTCTTTAAAGGAAGCGTCATCTCCTTGTTCCAAAGGGCGTTTTCGGGCCACAGATAAAGGCTAGGTGTGAATTTGAGGAGATGGATGTGGCCAAGCCCTGGGTTGTGAAGGCATATGTTTTCCCACAAAACGCAACTGCAATGAGAACAGATACGTTCAGCCGGAGTAATAAACGCCAGGCAGGTGCCAGGAGCCCTGAGAGTGGGCAGACCTTCAGGGTTAGGGTTTGGGCACCGTCTCATACCGGGGATCCGTCTCACCAGGGGGTGGGATAATCCTTTTCCATATATTCTCTTCCAGATGACGTCAAATCAATAGAACTGCTTCAGCCTGTTTAGCATGGATATCTAAATATCTAAAGGGCACGTATCGAGCGCTTGGGGCCTGGTTCTTTCCGGTGGTGCCCAGCAACAGGACAAGGGGCAGCAGAGAGAAACTGAAACATGGGAACTTCATAGGAACATGAAAAAATTAAGGGTGACAAAGAAATGAAACGAGTCGTCCGGAGAAATGTTGTGAAGTCTCCCTTCTCTGAAGATATTCGAAACCTGTCAGGACGCTTTCATGTATGACCTACTCTAGGGAACCTGCGTTAGCGTGGAGTGGGCGTGGACTAGATGATCTCCAGTGGTCCCTTCCAACCCCTACAGTTCCGTGATTCTGAGAAGTCAGAATATTATAAACGATACGTTAGAATATGATATATTTGCTAATATCCTCCATTCATAGCTGAAGGAAATCACAATTATCTCCCTTTTGTACCTAAGTAGCTCCGTACTACTTCACAGCTACTTACTCCATGCTGTCTCTGACGGTTTCAGCCACTCGATCCCATCTATTCCCATTTTAATCCTTTGCAATCTTCCACCGCCACCGCCAGATATCCGCCACCGATAGGGGTCCATCTCTTTTGAACAAATTCTCTCATCAAACCAATCTACTTCTGCAAAAGTTACAACTACGCTCAGGCTAAACGTACTGAACACACATCTGTGACACATGCACACGATTTTCTATCGTGTGGCCTTCTTCTGTTTCCCTGCTCATATAGAGATGTCGTCGTAGCTGTGCTGGTGTGATTCTATAACTGAGGTAGGTTTATAGAGAGAAGCAATAACTTTTATTAGACCAAGAGATATAGTTTGGGGAGAGAACAAGCTTTCGGCTCAAAAAAATAATGAAAGTCCTTCGAGACAAAAAACTTCCTTGTTTTTCCTCCAAGTGTATTATTTGGTCTTATAAACCAAAATAACCTTTTCCCTATAGGCCTGACTGTCCTTGGTGATAACAGATTACTTATGATGGAGATAGGTCAAAAAGGAGTTGTAAAACAAAATCAAGTTAACCAAAGAAGCCACCAAGACAGGGAAAGATGAAACCGCGGCCTAGATAAATATCAGCTCCTTACACAGACTCGCCAGACTGACAGGGACCAGAAGATGATCTCTTCAAGCTCAGCATCGTGATAGGATTGCTTTCCAAGACCGCTAACCTCTAGAGCCAAGACAATGATCTGTATTTTGGGAGAGAGCACAGTAGAACTGCTAATTAATAAGCTTATGGCTATCTACGTAAAGCAAGCAGAAATCAAACGGCACTCGGGTAAAGTTATATTCTTTAGGAGACCTAAGGATACAAGGGGATGTGAAAGTCTGGAAGTAGGACTCCCCATGTATGGGGAAGGCTACGGAAAATACACCGTTGCTGCTCAGTGGGCAGTTCTTCGCCTGAATCTTGACTTGCAAGGTCTCCTTCCAGGCCTTCCGGCTCCTGCATCGGGCAGCAGAGTCTGGGGAAATGAAATGCTATCCATGACACGGGAACATCCGCGAGGGGCCGCTTAAACAAGCAAAACAGTACACCGGACTGCATGCAATTTATCTGCGTGTCACCGAAAAGCTATTTTTGCCGATCTTGAGAGATCACGATGACTGAAAGAAGGTAAACATCACATCCATCCTCAAAACAGCACGAGAAAGAGGACTCAGGAAAGTGGACCGGTAAACCTAGCCTCTGTTCCTTTTGGGGGACAATTGAAAAAATCGCGCTGAGAAGCATTTCATAAGATGCGATGGATGGGACGGCGCTGAAGAAAAGTCAGCAGAGTTCGTGGCCAAAATGCACTTTGCCTTACCGACTGCTTTCCACAATGAGAAGGCCTGGATCAACGGATGAGGAGGCCGCAGTTTTCTTACTTTAGCCAGGCTTTTCTCATTGTCTGCACTCTGGCGACCAGGGCTGAGTTTGCGAGAGTGCAGCTAGTAAAAAGATACATTTGTTCACCCTAGACAGGAGGAGATGAAGGAGAATCTTAATTACTAACTACAGCTGCAAAGAGAGGGAAAATTACAGAGAAGATGGAACCAGACTGCTCGGCGATGGTGCCCGATGAGACAATGCAAAGCAAGAGTACAAGCTGCAGCGAACGCAGTTCAGAATAGTAGTAGCGTAATTTGTGTTTAGAGTAGCCAAATCACTGGGAACAGGAGAGCAAAGAGGCTTTCTCTATAAGAAAGAGCTTTTGTGTCACCCGTGTTTCAGTTTCTCATTCCTGAGAAAGGAAACTCGTGCAGAATTCATAATGCAAAAATCAACGCGGCTAATGAAACCAAGAATCAGAGGAAGACGGGAAGAATGCGGTCCCATTTTCCAATCGGTCAACTGTGAGATGCCAGGCATAAACTAAACGAGAAGTGAAGGATGGTCCTTTCTCTCTGAAGGTTGCGTCGCCCGAACGTCGAGGCAAAGTATCCAGTCCACGGGATATCTACGTGCTTCTCGGGTGGTTGATGCCCTTGAAATGGGAAAGCGAACTTCTCCAAGTAAAGTGAAGAGAAGCTTCGGTTTATAAAATCTCTTTTACATCCGGACAATTCCTATCTGAGTTTTCCATCCGAGCAATTCTCTTTTTCTATACGACTTATTCTTCAAATCCCAGTTGATCAATTAATCCAGACTGCGTTAGTGTAGACAGCTCCTCTTTTAGTCATCCACCAGTTTCATCATGACAGCTGTTTCTTGAAGACGGTTGACAGAAGTACTAGAAAGGAAACCAAGCCATTCTGCCGAAAGGTTAATGTAACTGTTCCTCATAACTAATAGCAACTAGAATACACAATCATAGCATAAAATGGTGTGTTAGCAGATAGGTTGCATAGAAGGAGACTTAATTGGTAGTTAAAGTCATCCTATGGCTTCTGTTACAAAACATCCTTTTCTTTCATTTGTTTGATTCTAGCCATTTCAACTAGAACTGCTGAAGTTTTCTATGTCAAGTGTCTGTTCAGAGAACAATAAACACTGCCGGAACTCCAAAATTTCACGTTTGAATCGCGAAAGCTACAATTCAAATAAATTGGACATTTTCTAATTTCCTAGGGGGACTGCATCTTGGGAATGCTATAAATTTATTTCTAAGTGATAATACATTAATTAAAATTTTAGCTACGCTTCCTCAACTAAGATCCCATCCTACTACTGTTCCACTTGATTAACAGTTTCTGTCCGGAAATATTCCAGGTTTCTGTATATACTTTAAGCTAGGGCAACACTGTTCAAACTCATTTCAGCAGGACAATTGTAGAAAAGAATATACTGAACATTAAAAAACAACGACATTAAAACACAACAACAACAAAGAGGTGCCGTGATCTACTTAAAACATTGCACGGAACAGGAAGCTCGCTCCAGAAGAGAAATCAGTAGTTTGGAAATAGCTGACATATGCTAGCCGAAACACTTTCAAGACAGACAACATTTGCCGCCCATCGGCATCCTAATCCAGAAAGGTACTTTTTTTAATTTTTTATTCTGTTTTTCTTGCTTGATAGGGAGTAGAGTTCTCATGTAATATACCTAAGAAACCAATGTCCCCTTGAGTGGGACAAACTCGTCTTATCTGAGGCAGGCTTGACTCAGTAATAAGCTATTTCTCCCGTCTCAAATTCGCCCGTTTCGAAATCAATCCTAGGTGCATAACATAATCCAAATTAACACCTTAACAACAACACCACAGCTTTCCTTGAACGTAGGCAAACAAAAGTTAAAGGAGCTTCTGAAACCCAACAATTGCTCATACAATCATTTTATTTTGATAGAATTTCCCAGGCAGATAAACCTTACACTTATCCTTAGACCTGAGGAACTGAAACCAGAAGCAGAAAGCAGGAAATTCCACAGGAAATAACTGGCGTGCATTGTGAAGACAAAACATGGGAATAGTTGAAGTACAGAGAGGCTCTCTCCCAAATGTTTTCTGTTGAAAGTTTTATAAAACCTCAAATTATTACAGCACAAGACTGCAATTCTAAACTCTAGCGTTTAATATCAGGCTTCTGAGATTTCCTTTTGTTCGTACGCCAAGCAGATTAATTTGCTATGCTTCAAATTCACTTCCTGTGCAACAGTGCAAAACCACGCAAGAAAAAACATAATCCGAGCAACAGAAGACAGCAGAGAACATACTGCACGTCATTAGAATAGCAACAGTCAGTGCATCTGCAGGAATCTGTATAGATTTTATAGCTGCAAGTGGACCAAAGGAATTGACAAAAAAACACAACACAAAACTCTTGTGACTCAGAGCCACGTTGCACAATGTGTAAAATCGCTAGTTCTCGCAGACATGTACCTAAAGCGTACTGCTGACGTGTCAGCTACCTTCTTAAGATTTATAGCTAACAGAATCAAATTCATAGGTCGACGGTTTTTTCCTTGCTCGATTTCAACTCTGTTAATACGGCGAAGCCCATAAGCCCAGGAAACCTAGGCATACGTTGTCAAAATCAATAGCAGATGGAGGATTTTTCCTTTAACGAAGCAATCACCGGGTGTCTTTAATAATGTACTGAGATGAACGTGAAGCCTCTTCTGTAGCACAGAAAAGTCTTCTCTCGTGTTGTCTATAGACCTGTATGGGATCTCTGTTAGAGAAATCTACGGTGATGAAGAGCTTCCCACAGCCACAGATCAAGCACAACATAAACCCCCAAAAACACTCAAAGCGGGACACAAAAGATAGACAAGGTCCTGTCCAAGCAGTTCTGGATCCAATTAACTCAATAAAAGCTCAGTAACTTTTCATAAAGCTTCGTTATCCCCTTTGATCACAGTTCGCCTTTTTATGACCCATCCTAAACTTTAAAAGATACGTTCTCATCAGTGTCACATTAAAGAATCACCTCTCCCTTTTCGCTTCACATTCCGACTTCTGAAACCGCAGGAATATAATGAACCACTTAAAATATATATAGTCACAGGTAAAATGTTGACATCTGTGATGAGATGAATGAATTTCTCTTTATCGCGCTTTCTAAACCTACATATCTACGATGAATATAAGTCCTTCATTTCTTATTTGATGCAGATTTCACATACAAAGAGCTACTCTCAATTGCCCATCATCAGTGCTGGTGAGATCTTTAGCGCAACTTATATAGATACACACACACGCGTACATAAAATTATAACTGCTCTTTTTTTCCTCTTCTTTCATTGTCTTAGTAAATAGTTATTATCTCAAGCTATGAGTTATAGATTTTTTCTTTCTGATTCTCTCTCCCATCCCACTAGGAGTAAGGGAGAGAAAGCAAAAGGCTGTGTGATGTTCATCCGCTTTCTGGGTTAAACCACAATGGTCATGACACGATTTAAACAAACAAATAAAATTAAATAAAA
Source organism: Odontophorus gujanensis (assembly GCA_013399175.1). NCBI lineage: Eukaryota > Metazoa > Chordata > Aves > Galliformes > Odontophoridae > Odontophorus > Odontophorus gujanensis. The sequence goes on along the minus strand of VXAB01013187.1, from coordinate 314,750 downwards.
AAAAAATGAAAGAAAGAGAGAAGAAGAGAGAGAGAGAGAAAGAGAGAGAGAAGAAAATAAAATACAGTGCGTTTATTCTTAAAATATTCCCTTAATGCTGTCCTACACCCAGGAGACTCATTGCCAAAGACAAACTGACTGTCTATCCCTGTTGACCGTTCCCAACCGTTACAGCAGTTTGCTCTGTATGGAAAGCGTACTAAGGCATTCCAACAATTTCAGTGGGCTTTAACTCAGTATCTGAAATCCCATTCTCTAAACTGGCGTAGATTAACTACCTTGCCTTATTAGGATACCAGTAATTTAACCTTCTAAGCACCTATCAAAATTTAAAAGAAGCAAAACGTTAGAAGTAGCGATTAGGCAATTGCCGGCCTAAGTTTCGAATGAAACTGTTCAAAATGAGTATCCAGTGCTCTCTTTTGAACCACGGTGTTCTGCCTCTTTAGAAGTTTGCAACGTCCTTATTCAACACATTCAGCCCTTTGCTGACCCCCTATACTGTGTGAGCGCTCCTGTGATTCCTGTACGCCCCGATGGCAGTGAGACTGCCCTTGTTAACTTCCGGTACCGATTGTCTTCCACGAAGCTGACCTAAGTCACCATTCGCGTAAGTTCTATTCACGCGCGCTGCGTATCGTGCTAAGCACTACGTCAAACATCCTGTCTCACCGTACTTCCGTTTTAATCAAAATCGTATAGTTAATCACAGTTTGTAACGCTCTGACATGCAATTGCTGCTATTGAAAAGATGAGTCAAATGCCAGATTAATTGTAAGAGAGAATGAAAGTTGGTAGATAGCACAGATGCAATTCTAGAAGCGCTAGGCGCGAGCTGGACCACAGAGCTAATGCAAGAGGAGAGTTCTCTGCTTTGAAAATTCAGTTCCCGCTGCCGCTAATGAGAACATCGCATTTCATTTTCTATTTACCGCATCGACAATCCGATATCACAGACACGGTCAGGGGAAATGCTTCCTACTCTGGATGCTGGCTTATCAGATACACAGAAAGTTATCTGTAACAGGAGATTAGTTTAAACATTCTATTAAATAACGCAGAAATATGTAATTTTCGAGAGATAAATGAAACAGAAATTGTAAAAGAAATACTGCAGAAACCAAACTTCAATACGACGCAGACAAGTTTAACTTAAACATTGCCGAGTTACACAAGTTAATCTCTCTTCTATCCGTACTTAGAAATACATGTCGTAAATCTCTACGGAGACCGAAAAGAACTAGGAAAGTTTCCGGAGAGTTCTAACTTTGTCAGAAACTCTGACGCCTTTCTTCGCAAGATTACGAAGATCCATTATCTTATATGATGTCTCAGACGATACGCATTCAAAGAAATAATGACCCAGTGTTAACTATTTCATTTACATAATGAATTCGCTGGGAGAATTCTATGCAATCAAAGATTATTAATCTTATCCGGTTGATTAATTTTAATGTGAAATGACATCGATCTTCAGGAATTTTGGACAGCATTTCTATTTTAACAGAGCGATATCGATTAAACTCTGCCCTCCAAATAAGGATAACGCCGTACCCTAACAATAATCATACAAGGTGGAAAAACATTCAGGGATCAATACGTGTAAGACTGACAACATTCATTTACCCAGCATAAAATGAGCAGGCGTGTAAGATTTCTGATATCACGAACAACAAGTTGATAAAACCCAATCGAAGCAGAACGGGGCTTTACTTGCCTGAAAGGACAGTTCGGTTACGTTGGGATACGAACACACTAAATCGTTCGAACAACATCTCAAGATCTTTAACCCTACTTTTAAGCAGCTGATGCGTGTGATTAAGTCTTACTTCAAACCTTGATAGAAAAAAGCTACTGAGATTCATTGCTTTTATTTCTCTTCCAGAAGCTTCTCGAAATGCTGGAGAACAGTATTATTCGCATAGATGTGCTAAGCTACTCCTCGGTTTCGCATTATTAGAGGTAATGGGTAATAGTACTTTTTATTTTACCTACATTATTGCCTTTGCTCTTTCTTACGTGGTATCATTATGTGATTACTGCCGCTGAGTTTACATAGCTAATCAGTACTAACATTACCATCGTAACGGTGACTGGAAGAACCAAAAGCTGCCGTTTGGTGAACTAAACAACAAGGAGGAGCGATCCCTGTTCCTCAGTTTCTTCGAGACGCCGCTGTCAATCAAGTGCTGCCTTACAGTCCGGCATCTGTTGGAGGTATTTTCCCTTTCCACTGACGCTCAGCTGCTTCTCTGCAATTTTCCTTCCATTTGCAGCTGTAGTTACACCATATGTGATTTTTCAGGCTTATCCTGACCGCGCTAAAGAAATATTTCATTTAAAAAATTAAAGGGATTAAGACTCTCTCTTGTTTCACACGGGTTATTTAGGGATGACAGTCGGTCACTAGTGGCTTAGACTGGATTCGGATCAGTGACGTAAATAAGAGACGTGCTGTAATTTGTCATCTCTTCCCGAGCCAAGCACGATGGTGTTTTACATGTTCACGTCAAGGGAAGGCATGTAATTTGATCAAGCTGCAAGTGCAAACTTCTCGGCAGAGCCTGAGGGAAAGCAAAGGCTATAATATACCGGATAGGCAGGTTGTCAAGAGAAGTGAAAGCACTAGAAACTGCACACTTTTAAAGAAAATCCTGCGGTGGAGGAGCTAGAAACGTTGTCTACGGTCGTGCCTCCGGCTACCTGGAGCTGAACCGTTAGTTTATGTGGACATGTTATCACTAAGTGAACTCAGGAAAGAGTAAAGTTCATTGACTCATTTATACGTTGCTGGCAGCGGAGAAAATTCTCAGTGACGCAAATCGCTGGTACTGGATTTGGTACTGCAGTTGTGACAATATGCAGCGTGAGCGTACCTGACTCTAGAAGCATTTAATTTATTTATTTATCTTCATTCTATGAAAAAATAATGTCAAATTTATATGTAAATTAGGTGCAGTTCAACAACTCTCTATAATTTGTCAGTGCGGGAGTTAATTTTACAAAGGCTTAGACTCCTTTAGAATCTCTGCTCTCACAATAACAGCACTTGATCCTACCGACTCTTACTTGAAACAGTGATCTCACAGTGGTGGGGCTGAAGGCACTACATAAAGACCAGTGTCCTGAACTTTTTTGGTGTAATGTACATCGTACGATAATTTTCTACAGTCTCTTTGATGTGTTTCCTCATCTGTTTTGACAGTATGTCTGATATTAAGAGTTAAAGCAAAATACTAGGGCATCTAATGGAATTCAGTTTTCTGGATCTTAACGGAGGAGTACTGTTAGCCTTGGATTTGGAGGCAGGTTAAAAATACAATTTTAGAGGGGAAATCTGATATCAAAAGGACTGCTACCTTCTCTTCTCTTCATTACAAGGGGATTTATATCTGAATATAGAAAACACTAGGAACTTAAGCCAGTCACGTGAAGCGTGTCTTGGGAGAACTTCTCTCCTGGGAGTTTCAGGTATAAATTCATATTCTCTGACACAGTCTCAGCGTTGATCGCGCTAGCTTTGACCCGCAGACTCTGCTTTTAAGGATTTGAAAAGTGTCTTAAAGCATCTTCGAAAGTAGGAGTGCTAAATTCATTTCAAGGTGTGTCTAAAGATCACAATCCAGGATATAAGCATAAAACATTTTTCCAAAAAGAAATGTTTAAAGTGTTTTCATAGATGAAACACTGAGTTTTCGATGAAACATAAGTGTTTCGTAGATGAAACACTTCACCTAAAAGTTACAAAGAGAGACATACCAGGTGCTAAAACTGAATGACTATCTTGCATTTCCATCTTCTTCTTGCCTTCTCCTTAAAACAGTTGATTTTCTCCTATGTTCATTTTCTTTAAGCTTAATTAACACAGATTTTGGCATTCTCACTTGTCTAACTGTGATCTGTCCGGAATATATATAGTGAAAATATTCTGGTAACATTTTCTAATATTTTTTCTCAAAAACAAATCATTGGCAATTTCTCATAAAAACAAGGCATACTTTTGCTGTGTGACAAATATATCCTATACCGTGAAGACTGCTCCAAAACTAATGCCTCCTATTTTAATATGTTGGCCCGTGACATCGGAGGCAGATGCTGGGGCCAAGTCAGCAGAAGCTGAGCCTTCTCGAGAACATCCTATTATATTGTATGGCCATGCAACAGATTGCAACAAAAGGGCGGTCTAATAGAATGGTGTCTCACATGGAACAGCGTATGAAGCAAAGCTGTGGAACTGAATTCCTCCATGTGGAAAAAATTGCACCCACTGACGTTCATCAACACTTGCTGAACATTTATGGAGACGAGGTAGTGGATGTGCGCACAGGGAGGTGCTAGGTAGTGCATTTCAAAAGCGGTAGCAGTGACAGTCACCAGACAGATTTTCACAAGCGCAGCATGCAGGCTCCTGTTCCTTGTAGGTGAACATGAATAGCTAATTGTGGTGACTGTGTTGAAAAAGTGGTTTGGTGTTTTTTTTTTCTTTTCTTGTTTTTTTTTTTTAAATTTTGGCTGAGAAGTTTCTTCACATCAGATAGAGTTACTGCGCTTTTTGTGTCTTTTGTAGTTTCCATGGAAATAAATAGGAGGCATTACTTTTAGAGTCACCTAGGCATGAAGTTCTTGAAATCAGGCAATTTTTTTTCTAGAATTTGACTTAAAATAAAGCTTACGAATGCAAACTGTGTTTTAATTACTATTTCACTATAGCTAGTGTATCTGTGGGAAATAATATAGAGAATACCTTAAGTTAGTGAAAAAAAGATTCTTGTTTCATTTTGCTTTGTTTGGTTCATTCTGAGTCCTTTTCTGTTACGGCAGTATTCCTTGTCCTCTTTGGGTCTATGACTCTATTCTTTATATCCCCTTCTCTTCTTATTTCCAGCTGGCTGCTAGACGCAATCTCTCTCTACCCCTGTTGGAAGTAGTGATTACTATTCATCAGCGAAATAAAATAACACAGTTAGTCTTGGTTTCTACCTGCTACAATGCGACGCGTGTCATTGGAGTTTTAGCCTGTGCTTATAAAAAGAAAATGCCCAAGGACTTGAGTACTTTTCAGAGTGGGATGATTAAAAAATGGTAACCTGGGAATCAAAACACAAATAAAATGTGCCTGAACTCAAAAGTCAACTGTTGCGATCACAAATAAAACTAAAGCACTTCACTAGTTAGCACTGTATCACAGGAGAGTGCTCAGTTCGTATCGCGAATGCAATGCTACATTAAAAAATAGACAAGTAGCATTTTCAGAACACGTCCTTATTCTTCCCCTGACCTCATATAAGGTCATTTATCAACACCACAGAAGTAAATCAGTGTCTGCCAGACCTCTATATTTGAAATATCTACAAATCAGGAAGAAATATCATCTTTATTCTCACATTTCTTTCTACCCCTGGCTTCCATCATTGTCAGAAATGAGCCGTTGGGTCCGGTCAATAGCACTTGCACTGCAGTTCTTGTCCTGCACAATCGGCCAACCTAAACATCTCACCAGTTCACAGACCGCCGCCAAAAGAACGTCGCCAATATTCAAACCTCACCCATCGGCCTTACTTAGGACACTGTTTTTATGCGAAAGAGTACACACCACAGAAATCTGCTTAGTCCTGCAGGAGCTTGAACGTATTTCAAATAATTAGGTATACATTTTGTTGCTCTGCAATTATTGTTAGAAAGGATGACGTTTATGATAGCCTCAACTGTTCGCAGAATCTGACCCTGTACGGGTTTCCTTCTAAAATCTGTACTTGAAACTTATATTCTCTATAAAAGGCTCTACGACTTCAAAACCTGTAACACACGAAGCAGAGAATCCAACCTAATTTGCTTACGCCCCTGGAATAAACCACGTTAAATTGAGCACAAAAACCCAAAGGCACTTTGGAAAATAAATAAAAGCTGGGTTTCTTCTGAAAGGAAAAAAAGCATTTGTGCAGCAAAAAGCTTTTTCCCTTTTTAACCCTCTCTCCCAATTCAGTGCTCCACTCCACAATTAGCACTTATTTTCTCCATATTGCTGCATACCTCTCTCAGTGACTTGTTTTACAAATGGAGCCACAGGACTGCAGAATTTCAAACCGGGATTTTTAACTTACAGACTCTTTGTTTGGGAAAATGCTTATAGCGTTTAAGCAAAAATAAGCAAATAAAAGCGAGAGAAACATCTAAACAAAGACAAGGGAACTAGATCTTCTGTGAGCCACGTCTATGGCAGCATTAAATAAGAACAGAGAAACTAAATTCTAGACATCATTACATACGGCAATTTCTTCTTCCTTTATTGGTCATTAAGTGCATATAGCAAATTCGTGGCCTTCTCCCTGTGTGGGCCGCAAGTCTATGTGGTCACATAACCTACACTTCACAGTCACATGTAGAAGTTACATGTTGTCAGATCTGTACATAATTATTTTTTCCTGTTATCTTCTCAGAGTATTTTTATCAGTCAAAACACTCAAAAAACAAACAAACAAAAAAACACCAGTAAGAAGAGCCGGAAAATAGCAAAAGCACCGTTCCCATTTTCCAAGGCAAGTTTGGTTAGCGCCCTTGATGTTTGTGCAATGCATATGTTCCCTTGATACTCAAGTTTCAGTATCAATTGACTGAGAAAGAAAAAAATATATATATAAATTCTGCTAAAAATTTATTTCTAAGTATCTTTATTGAGCAGTACTATGAGTTTAAAAAGCCTTATATTAGTTATTTTTCCAGCGAAAGCAAAAAATGACATATTTTGCCTGCCCTGGCCCAGGCTATCAGGTAATTCAATTATCTCATTCCCCAGTAAGTATAAATTACTTAGAGGGAAGAAAACCAATATAATAAAAATGTCTTGGTTCCATCACACATTTTACCACCACAAAGTTATCTGATCCTCTTGTAAAGAGGTGGGGCACAAAACTATGACGCACACAAACAGATGAAAACAACCAAAAAAAATGGAAGAGACTTATTTCATCAGCGGTGCTGCGGATCCTACTCCTGTTAAGCATCTGTAAAATAAAGCAACTGATAAGTTACTTTCAGAAGACTCTCCAAATAATAACTTCTACAGAGACTTCTACTTTTTGTGAAAAGGAACGTCAGGTTGGAATTGCAGATGGTGAAACTTAGTTCCATCTTTTACTCGATTTCTCAGTAAAGCGTCAAGTAGATATCACCTACTGTGTATACGACTAGGCTTCAGCACAGCAATGCTTTTTTTCTCCCCTCTCTCAAAGTCAGCTTACCTAAACTACTTTAAGTGACAATTTTGTTTTCATTAAATTTCAATAGATTTCATTATTACGCCCTTCTGATTTACCTTTTTTTTTTTCTCATAAGTAAACCTGATCTTGCCTTCTTCCCCCAGCTGCGTTGTTTAATTTTTTATTCCAGATTACTCTGTCCTTAGAAACAAAACATCATAGTTTTGTCCAGAACCAAATATCTTGGCATATCCAAAGGCCTAATCGGAATGACCTGTAACAGTAAAACAGGTAACTTGGTCATTATTCCGGCCGGTTGCAATTTGCATCCATTTCTTCTGGCAAGCATGTAAGCATGTCAGATCCATTGAAAAACCATGCAGCTTTCCCACTCTAAATAATACGAGTCAGCTCTGGGCTCGGGTGGGGGACACATGAAGAAAAGTAAAATGAAATGGAAGGTTGGGTCTTTAAATGCCGTGGTCTGGAGACAGTAAAAAGTAATAATTCCCAGCAGTACATTTTCACATGCATACTTTAAACAGCGCTGTGCACTAAGCATGCATTTTCAGTGTTTATTTTACTGTCTTTTTTTTTTTGTCAGACTGCAGTTTGCATATTACTTTCAAACACTGATCGCTTAAGCGTATCAGTCCAGTATCTTTCATTTTTGCAATTGTGAAGAGACTATGTTTCTAACAGTATAAAGAAAAACGACCTATGCACAGCAAGTAGGTTACAAATGGAGTGAAAATCCAGAACAGAGATGGAGATGGGGAGAAGTTCCTCACACTGTAACTTTGTGTATCAGTGTCTCTGGAATGATGCGATGACATTTGTGTCTAACACCGTCCCTGACAATGGTTACTTACAAAAAGATAGGATAGCTATCTCTTTAAAGATTGTTTCTGTTTGAAGAGGGTGGACAACATCAGCTGCTTGGTTGCAAAAACTCAAATAGTTGTGCTTTCTACTCCGGAGCCTGAAGCAGGTTTTACTTATTAGCTGAAAGAAGCACTCAGAGCACCGATGTATTTAGGTATCCATCACTAATATAAAATCCCAGTACACGAGGAAAACGTTTACGTCTATTTTTTGAATTTACCCTCTCTCACATTTAAAAAATCTACTGCTTTATGGAGTCTCAGGTAGAAAATAAGTATTGTAAAGGGGCAGGATTTATAGAAGCGATGAACGTAAGCCCAGTATACAGAATTACAATTGTCTCACAGTGAAGCATTTTCACCCAAAACTATTGGAGGAAAATATATACCACCCTTCATCTACACTCACACAAATAAAAGCGCTTTTACAGTATGCAGGGAATGTTAATATTTAACAGTATATATTTAACAGCAACCCAAAAAGAGGAGTATAAAACCACCACTTTCGACTTTAATGGAGGAAGGAAGACTGTGATTTCACGATTAGCCGTCAATGCCATGCAGTGTGCAGTTTCCTATACAGAAAAAGATGACTCAAAATGAAACACAGAGTAGGTCGGAATAAAGCCCAGATGGGGAAAGATAACACAAAAGGAAAACGACCGAAGAATCAGACATATCGTAAGAACAAAAAAAAACCCACAAAAACCAAGCGACCCCCTCAAAATCAAAACAAAACAAAACACAACCTCCAACCAAAGCAAGATTTTTCAAAAGAAAATGTAGATAGTAGCTGGATCTCAAAACAACAGTGACTTTAGGCACGCAACGAACTGTTGGACCTCCAGGCACAGATGACTCTCCAGCAAGTGCTGTAACAAGAGAGGCAGGCTGCTCCGCCTCCACCACACCAGAGGCTGGCAGCAACCGTCAAAAACGCTGCAAAAAGACGGGGCCAACCCTCTGCTCCACACTTCAAAACAGCCTGAAGAGACAGCAGGCAGTAACCTTGGTTGCTGCACTCTAAAGCTGACTGACACATTTCTCCCCTGTTGAGAATAACATCTCTCTCTCACCACGAAGCACCTTGCTTAATCCTGTTCTGCAACATCTGCCAGGCACTTGGCTTTTTTTCCAGCTAACGCAGTACCTATTTTTGGATGTCAGCTCAAGATTTTTGAACAAAGCTAGAGTGGCACCTGCAGCATTCCTCCCTCTCTTCCCAACTCTGCCGGCAGCCTTTGCTTTTTTGGGCATACCAGCAGATGAGCACGCAGCTGATGGAGGCCGAGAGTGCTCCTTGTCTGGCTGGTACCCTCTTCTCTCTCACCTTGCGTTCGTTACAGCTTTGTGTTACACAAACCACACAAATCAGCACCATATATAGATTATCTTCAGAATAGTCTGCTAGTAAAACCAATTGCACCACAACAGTCCTTCCTCCTCATTTAACAAGTGATTATAGACGTTCACAAGCTCTTAATCATTAGCGGTGGAACGACGACTGCTCAGTGAAGCAAAACTGACCACAAACATGCGTTTGTGCATAGAGGTGGACGCAGCAAAGAAGAATGTTTACGAAGGCTGATGAAAGAATAGGGGAGAACAAGTGAAGATAAGATAAAATGGTATATTAAGATATAAAAGGAGTGTCAGGTTTGAGAAAAAATTAGCGACAAGAAAGACCTTTGACAAAGCTATGGGAGTATAGTCGATAGTTATACTCCTTCTCACAGCAGTATCAGGTTCCTAGGATTATTATTTGTAGCACTCGATTTCAGTCATTCGGACATACGGTGCCAAATGCCTGTAACGAAATATTGTAATTATTACCCATGCAAGTGCTTTCAACGATTTCAATCGCTTGAATACATGAAGATAAACAAGAGAATGAGGATCTGTGAAATCAGTTACAGTGCTACACAGCTACCTCTGATCATGCTCAAGCATTTTGGAAACACCGTACTGAAGTTCAGCCTTAGCGTTAGGAATTAGAGCCTAAAAATATCAGTATTTCATTCATTTTAATGGAAGTTTACCCGACCACGTGTCCATGCATACACAGATAAGGAAACAGTAATACATATTTGACAAACACGAAAAAGCCAAAGACCTGTGCTTAAAAATACGACCACAGATTTTAAGTGTGTACATTTTCACGTAGGCCTGATTTTCTTTGTTTAAAGTTCCACGTAAAGACATCATAAACTGAAATCAATGCCTCATTAGATCAGTCTTCACTGAGCAAAACAATTCAATCATTTTACGTCCAGAGGAAAAACATACCATTTTGGACCTGCGAGAAAAACTCAAAAATCCCTAGCACATCCATAGATTCACACTTTTAATTTAATCTAGAGTTAAGCATGGAACAAGCAAGACACAGTGCATGGATCGAGTGAACTTGGCAATACGGTATCCACACACAGAGATTTCTCCTACCTTTCTTCTACCCATGTCAAATAGTCGGAACTCACATCCGGGAAATAGGGAAAAGAGGCCAGGTTGCCAATGAACAGAAAAAAAAGAAAGAGATAGAAATATTATTCCCTGGCTAAATACCGGGGGAGGCAAAGAAGAAATGATCTAAGAAAAAAATGGAAGAGACCTCGCAAGGACGCCTAACTTTGTCAGAGTTTATAAGGCAAAGGTAGTTGTACTGTAAACATTTTGAAGCAGAGATTTTGCTTTCCTGCACGCGTTAAGAGAACGCGCTAACCGACTGTAATTCGGTGCCAGAGCACCACACGATGCACTTACTTTTATAATATAACTCCCTGTGACCTTACCTAAAGAAGGGGTTGCCTTCTGGCTGTTGAAGGTAGATACATCTACTTTAAACACAAGTCCAGGGAGTTAAGAGCGCACTGTGACTGTAGGCTGAGCAGCAAGCTAAATATATAGATTTCTTACTACATGGCTCATTTCCAGGGATTTTCCCCAAAAGCGTCACAGCTGAAATAACTGTATTCTTTTTCTCCCGTGTACTGGGTTGATCTATTAGAAAAATTGCGATCAAACATATACTCAGCAGAGTTCCTTCTTATACAGCACAATATTCAAGTCAGACGAATGGAAATGTCCACATGAATCAGACTCGCTTATTAAAAATCCTTCATTCAGTTAACGCAAACACATTTCTCTATTTATGATAGTCCCATGGCACTTCAGGAGCTTACAAGTGCTGTGTTACAATATTTAACAAAAGATATACTAGTTAAATGAAGAATCTCCGAATAAATCAGCTGCAATTTGTCTGAAGCGTCTGAGAACAGTATTTGCTTTTGGTGCAGTACGAAAGTGCAAAATACACTTGAAAACCTTCAATTATGTTGCAAGTTGCAGAATTTGTCGTTGGTATTATTAGCCTGACATTTATTCTTTTGTTCCAATTGCTCTGCTTAATAAAATGTCCATATCTTTTTTCCACTACATCACTTTCACACACACTCGAGGCTTTAAATGCATGTTAAATATTAACAAAGCTTTCATTAAAATGCGGACACAGGGTGTGGATGCTAATAGAAAAGGCTTTATTCTGTATCCTTTGGTTTTATGTAGAAGTATTAATCCAAACCTTCATTAATATTGCATGAATTCAGAGCCTTGGCACAACTGGAATGTACATTACCTCTTATTTACGCTACTTTTACTTTAGGATACTCCATTTAACAAAAAACATTAGAAGTCTAAGTCTATGCATGTATAGGAAGTGCTATATGCAGGTAGACAAAATTCACATTCTAGGAAAGCTTTCATATTTATGAAAAGAAAAACTGAAATTCGGTAGTAATCTCAGCAGCATTACAAAACCTCTGTGACCGAAATGACGACTTCAGCCCTGGGAGAGACTCTAGAGCTCAACATTTACACTTAAGATGTTTTCAATTTCCTTTCAAGAGACGGAGCGAAAAAATGCACACTGCTCACAGATAGAAACATCCAGGAGACGGGAGAAGCTAAACTGAATTAGCAATAGCACTGCTAAAGAATGAATTACGGGGGAAACAACACACCTCTTGTACATTAATGGCACAAAGGACAAAAGATGTCACAACATTTAAGGGAAGGGCCTTTCCAAGATGTGTAATCTCAAGGGGCAAAAATGAAAAAAAAGGAAGTGTCACAGCAGATGGATATTACAGATATCCTGGTATCTGCTTGTCACGGTGTTATCCGTGACAGTGACCCAAGGAAAACCGAGAAGGGAGAGAGAAAGGGAGAGAAAAAAAAACTGCACCGCCAGTGGCCACGCGGCCGCCCGAGCAGAGCCGTGCGCTCCGGGGGGAGGGGGAAACAGCGGGAATAGATGGGTCTACAAAAAAACAACGGCACGATTTGAGAAGGAACGGTAACTTTACTAAATCTAATAAAATTGAACAACTGAGAGAAAAACAGTTTCCAAACCAAAAACTGGGAGCTTACGGTAGGGAGGACCTGCAGGGGAAAAACACGTGCTGAACCTCCACGGCAGCCCAGAGAGAGCGCGCCCAGGCAGAGCACAGCCTGGCATCCGGTGCGGAGCTCCGCCCCTCTGCTGCTCCCAACCGCACTAACTCCTTAGCTCCCTGCATGATGTTCTGATGTGGAATACCGGCATCAAAACCACAAAACCACAACACTGCTGTATGATAAATTTGTACGTGATTTAGACAAAGGGTTCGGACAGAACTCACGGTTAAATACTACCACTGTCTTTTTCTCATAACATTATATAACAAAACACTGAAACTGTGTTCAAACACACAAACTCTTCTTTCACCAATGAATGCAACTCTACCCGTTTGACTGTAGCCTTGCCCCCTCTTCGCCACCTCTTGTGTATCCAGACAGAAATTTTACACAATAACTACATTTTCTATGGACAGATTTAGTTCTATTGGACTGTCAAGTTCTAGGTACGAAGGAAAAAAAAAAAAAAGTCTAGTTTTGAAAGATATAGGATCAGGGAAAACAGCTTTCTAAGGGAATTCTGCTGCTGTCTTTGATGATAGTGCAGTTTCACTACTGGATTCAAACAGGTAGTTAAGAATTTCACTAAAAGTTTTACTTATTTATTTATTTCTGCGATTTGAAGGAAAAAATACCACGTACAAAAGATGGTTTACTATCAAACCTCTAATTGAGGAAAAAAAACAACCCCCCCCCCCAAAAAAAAAAAAAAAAAAAGAGTAGATAATTTCCATTAGATATGTAGAATACAGTAAAACAAATGAAACTGCACAGATTTGCTTTTCAATCAGAAACATTTGTGTCTTTTTGGCTCTGATCTTTTAAATTTCACTCAGCAACACACAAATGAATAGAAAGATATGAAACTCCCAACTAAGCTGTGAGCTCCAGCCTATAGTACGACTGAACTGAAATCCAAATTATATAAGTAAGCGTATTAAATTTATATCCACGGCTCACTTGCGTGACGTAGGCTTAGCATTATTCTCTAGACAATTTTTCTACAGAATATCTTCAGTTATCTTCCTCTGTTACAAACCCACTTGAGCATTTTCATTATGTGTATTACACCCAAGAAAATTACAGGATATATATACGTATAAATTTCATTTTGTGTTAAGCATCATCATATGGGAATACAAAGCTTTTCATTTTCAGTGTTTTTATTTGCTTTTGACAGTTCTCTAAACATGTAAATTACCAACCTGATCCACATTTACAATGGATGATGTAAGGCAGCTGCTTAGCTCGTGCTCTGAAATAGATTTTTTGCCTGCGTTAGGCCTTTACCAGGACTTCTACTCAGAATCAGGTTGATTTAGATTGGGCTTGACTGCATTAGTGGAATGCATTGATATTTCTCAGTTCAGAACGATGATGTGCCTGTCTGTAAGACTGCAGAGAAAGTGTAATGATAACAACAAATGCATTTTCCATCACAAACAGTAAAAAGGAAACTTTTTAGTGTTTCAGATTGAAAAAAGAACGCCAAGCTACTATGTTAGTACAAACAAGGTAATTAAAGCAAAACTGGAATCTAACAAAACCTCTTAGATTCATATAATTTGCCTTCTCTTTCAAAGGATAAATGAAACTTGGACACCCGAAACAGAACCACATTTTACAGCGCTTGACAAACGTTAAATCTGCGTTGTTATTTTTGCCTGTCTTTTAAGGCACATGTCCAAGGCAGTAAATTTGCAGGCAACAGCTTTAAATGTTAGTCTAGGAAAATATCAAAGTGCTGTGCATGTTGAAAATGAAACTGAAAATGTCTTATAAAGTGTGTTCTGCGGGTAACATTGGCAGAATTTGTCATTTAAGATCATTTTTGCAATCTTCAAATTTGAGGTTATACTAATTCAACAAATATCCGATTGCCGAAGTTTGGAGGCAGAGGAGGTAATATTTCAGTAAGGGAAAAGTCAGAAAAGGACCTTAAATTTATTCTAACAGAGTTACACTTTGATACGGTCAGAATCTAAAGATTCTCGAGGGGTTCTCCTGTCTGGAGAAACTTCAAACCTCACGAGGAATGATCTATGCCATTCTCCAGTTCAAGCTCCTCCCAGGGTCCAACCCATTGAGAACTCATTTCCTAGGGTTTTTCTAATTAAAAGCCGAAGCCTCCACAGAAATATGCACACTGCATGCCACTGTCGTACTTAAAAGCACTTAGCCCTTCTGCATTTAGCGGCAGTCAGAGAGAGAAATAAAGGACAGAAAAAATGCAAAGAGGACAGATCGTAGAATGATAGAATCACCAAGGTTGGAAAGACCTAAAGGGTCGTCCAGTCCAACTGTACACCTATCACCAGTAGTTCTCTCTAAACCACGTCCCTCAACACAATGTCTAAACGTTCCTTGAACACCTCGACCGCCTCCCTGGGCAGCCCGTTCCAGCCCCTGACCGCTCTTTCAGAGAAGCGGTATTTCCTATCATCCAGTCTGACTCTCCCCTGGTGCAACTCGAAGACACTCCCTCTATTCCTGTCACTAGTTACGTAACAGAAGAGGTTGACCCCCAGCTCACTACAGCCTCCTTTCAGGTAGTTATAGAGAGCAATAAGGTCTCCCCTGAGACTCCTGTTCTCCAGACTGAACAGTCGCATCTCCCTCAACTGCTCCTCATGAGGTCTGTGCTCCAGGCCCCTCACCAGCTTCATCGCTCTTCTCTGCTCCAGGGCCTCAATGTCCTTCTTGCAGCGAGGGGCCCAGATGCAGTATTTGAACTTAGGAAAGATAGATTACACCCTAAAACGCTGGCCATTTCTTTCTTCATTCAGAATATACAAACATGAAAGTATAACCATTTGGTAAATAAAGAACAAACACAATAAACAATAAGGTACATGAATAGGTAAAGTTCTCACTAAGTCCTATCTATGTTCACACATGTACAGAAACTGGTTGCAGATGCAAATAAAAAAGTCATTACGTAGATGTCTGGTGCACAAATGTTCTTGACTGTATATTCCAGAAAGCGCAAATTTTTTGGAGTCAAAGTGCAAAAAGATAATGTCTGCACTCTAGGTTGGATTAGTACATCAGCACAGGACTGACGATGTCACTATTTGACTCCTCCTTAACTCTGATACCACCGTGCGTTCACCAACATCGTGCCGTAGTTCTACACGTTTTGTGAATGGTGTAATTACACAGCCAACCTGGTTTTTTTGGCCCGTCGTCTAAAGTTTTACTAGATGTCATAACAGACTTTAAAGCTAATTATTATTCCAGGTAGTGCAGGCAATCAACAGAGTTCCGTATAATATTAAGAAAGGAAGAAAAACCGCAGTGACTATTGAGGTGTTAAGATGCACAGAAATTGTTGAAAGGACAAGAATAGGATTGATTAGAAGCTTTGATACGTTCACAAATCCTGCTGAAAATCTCTGGCATGCACAATGCATCCTTAATGCAAATCAACGCAGATAGTCTAACGATGGCCCTTGAGAAGGGAAGTGCAATCAAGCTGCTGCTCCGACAGGGCTGGTGCAGCAGGTTCTCCGCTCCCAGCATCAACAGGAGCGAAGACTTTGATAATTATGGCCATTTGAAAGATTTTCTCTGCTAAACAGACTGTGAAATTGAGGAAGATATTCTGGGTTTTGCCTTGTAATGGCACGATTACTCATCGGTAGAGCACGGTAGCACCATTGTGGGGAGCTGCTAGCAAATATCAGCCTCGCAAGCTGCAGGTGATGTACGGTTAGAACAGAAGTTGTGAAGTTTTCCCTATATCACTAACATAAACATGAAGTCTTGCAGAAGCTTTTTTTTTTTTTTTTTTTTTAAAGTTAGGAGCTACAGAATGAAGAAACATACCTTCCATACCCCAAACATCGCTTTCAGATACTCAGCTGTAACTGCGTAGGCTTTGTACGCTGAGAAACAGTAGGTGGAAAGTCCTTTTTACAACATGTGTTCATTTCTTTCTCAGCACAGGGTCTAGAATTACACTTTTTTTTCTATGAAAAATCTACACGTCACTAAATGTTTCCACAACATAAGCCCCCAATTTATTCTTTTCAAAACAAAATGGGGTGGGGAGAAAGAACTTATATTCAGCGAATATTTGCAAAAAGGAAAACTCATTTGCTGAAAAAAGTCAGTGAACTTCAAAAATGGACATAGGTCACTCTGAAAATAACGCTTCCTATTTGTTTCCATGGAAACCACAAGAGACGCAAAAAGCACAATAGCACCAGTTGATGGAGCAAATTCTCAGCTGCAAAACACTATTTTTCAACACAGTCACCACCACCAGCTATGTGTTTTCATCAGTGATGAACAAGAGCCTGCATGCAACGCTCATAAAAATCTGCACGGCTATCTGGAGTGTGGTTTGTCTTCCGCACTGCTGTCACTCACTTCTGCTGTAGTGCACTGCCCACCGCCTCGCTGTGCTCACAACCACTCTTTTGTCTCCATCAGCATTCAGCAAGCATCGATGAATATCAGTGGGTGCAATTTTTTCCACATGGAGGAATTTAATGACACACCTTTGCTTCACGCACTCTTCCACATCAGACACCATTTTGTCAGATGGTCTCTTTGCTGCCGTTTGTCACACAGCAACAAAATGTAACGGGATATTGGAGGGAAGGTTCAATCTCCACTGCCATACTGCCAATTTCCACCTCTGAAGCCAAGGTCTAGCATACTAACATAGGAGGAATTACTTCCGGAGCATCCCCTATAGTTACAATCCACATTAATTCAAGGCCTCGAGTTAAATGTGGATTTTAAAAACAAGTTGAACTAATTTCCCCTGTCCTCTGATCTCTGTAAACTTAATGCAATTGAACTTGCAGAAATTGAAATTGAAGGGGAAAAAAAACAACACCACACTTCTACACTAATAGCCACATTTCTGCCTCAGAACATTGATTTTAAAGATATTTTACTGGCATCTTAAATGCAGCTAATTATGTATGGGCAACGGTTGGCAGCAAGTTCTGCTCCTGCAGACCAAATGCATAAGGAGATGAAAGGGCTTTCATCAACCTTTGCAAGAGATAGCCATGACAGCTGGCTGACCCTACCCTTTTGTCACCCACCTTGAATGACACTCGTGCGGACAAAAGTCAGGAGGGGTACCTATGAGATCACTTTAGACACCTTTAACATGAATGGTTCAAATGAACAGCTAGTAACCTGCCTCTTAAGTCACGAAAAGCCAAAGGAAGAGAGGCATAATATCCGAAGGAGCCAAAAGCTTTCCAGAACTGTACCGTGCATGACTTCTGTATATCATGCATCTTCAGGAGAAAATATGCATTTGCAGAGCAAAGTCATCTAATACCCCAAAGAGAAAAACTCATTCCTGCATTCTTCCAAGCTAGGCGCTACAGCATCCGCTCGGTATTTCTGAGACACTAGCCTGGGTCTGCAGCTGAAGATACTCAGTGATGGTGAGAAAGATACAGAAAACAGCTTTCCTACTTTTTTTCTTCTCTTTTCTTTTTTTTTAAGCACGTATTTCTATGGTGAAAAATACACAGAAAACTAATGAAAAAATCACAGATTGATACGTAATGTCTAAAATTCACATGGATACATCATCATAGGAAATCCACTGGCCATTATGTTCTGAATCTTTGGTAAAATGGATTACAGTGTTGTAAAATGCCCTAGATGTTACTCATTCTGCACCTAAATGTTGGAGCTTAAATGTTTATTTGGCCACGTTGTTTTCTTCTTGCAACACGCTAAAGAATTTTAGTTCCAATTAACTCTGTAAATTTAGATTTCCAGCCCGTGCTGTGGAAAAAAAGACTCCCTCTATGTTTCTCTTCTTTTCACCAAGAATACTTTTAGTATGGATAAAATTTCTCTCTCTGAATAACAATTATGTAAATGAATAAATATATGTTATTATTATTTACAATAGTCACACTTAAAGCTAAAATCATTTTAACTAAGAATGTGATTGTTTAATTCCAAAACCTCAAACATCTTGGTTTAATTTCTGATTTGTAGCTTATATAAATATCCTAGCTCAAGAAAAATGGGAACTTCAGCTATGTGGTCTTTTTTTAATTCGGTGTGCGTTTTGCCACGCTATTTCTAATGCAGCCTTAAAGGTCACATAGGAAAATTTACACCTAAAGAGAGCTTAATATATCTCAGGGTTTTCCAGAAGCTTCGGTGAATTTTCTGCAGCTAATATAGTCTTGTCGGAAGAAAGAAAATGAAATGAAGCGTTTCAACAAAAAATATTGTGTACGTATTTGTATGTGAAGAAGAAATCTATCTAGTCTAAAGGGAGATAAAAACAGCTTACGGCTAGGAGGATCTATCAAATAGAATAACTCAAGCCAATAGAAAAAAACAATCCGGTATTCCACAGATATTGTGCGCTAAAGTGTAACAAATCTACTAATGCTCCAATATCAGGGACAGAATTTGAGGAGTAAACACTGACAAATACCATGTGGCTGGAAAAATGAATCCAAAAAAGAAAAGAAATGACTATACTAAGTGATATCCAATTGTGACCAGAGGATACAGTGCAATAGAAGATAAGAACATAAGATAAAGCCATCTCTTTCTCTTAAATCTGTCATCAGGAAATCTGTCATCAAGACTCCTGGTAGCACTAATGAAGTGCTCCATCTAAGCCTAAAACCAAAAATAAATGGTAAGTGACCCTCTTCGAATAACCCACCTGAGTCACTTGGCTCATAACACACTTAACATTATGGTGATAAAGGTCAGGTAAGTGACTCCTTGTGACGAAGAAAAAGAAATAAGTATAATTTGATAGCTTCCTTGCGTATATCTATGAACAAGTTAGAGAGGGACAAAAAAAAAA
>VXAB01013187.1:265189-295387 GCA_013399175.1 Odontophorus gujanensis | reverse complement strand
AAAAAAAAAAAAAAAAAGGGAAAAAACTGATGACACAGAAGCATTGAGCCAGGAAGGTAAGGACAAAACTGCCAGCTAGTGAGAAAGAAAGAGAAACGGACAAGTAAAACGACTCCCTGTAAAGTTATTAATCACAGAAGTTAAACCCCAGGCCTACAACGTAGATGTCCTACAACCATCTCAGGCATAATCTGGCCATCATTACTACGTGCACCAGTTGAGTATAAAACTCACCTCCAGTTGGCGTGCATCCAGACAAGTCAAATCCCTGACACAGGTAAGGCGGAGAGATGCACCAGCCAGCCAAGTTTGTATTTCGAATTTAAACGCTGGCCTTTCTACTACTGCAGAAATAGTCAGCAGAGAACACCAGCCAGTCATGAATATGTCTCCTTCAAAAACACATTAGGGGATGGGAGATATCCCGCAAGGCTGACTTGAAATAACAGCTACAAAAGAAAGCAGGCAGGGAACTGCGTGGCAGCCCTGAGGCATTTCACAACACCGTGTACCAAGATTGCCGCATCAAATATATTACATTTTTAAAACGTGTCATGATTCCTCTTATTCTGCCTTGCTGAAAGAGATATGATTGTTTCCCCTTTCAGCAAAGAAAGAAGAAAAAATTAATAAGCATTTCTCAACCTGGTTCTTGAATTGTTTTTGCTGCTTCTAATTTCCTGCCAAAGCATGTAGTCAGTTTGCAAGGTGACATTTGCAGAAGCTCCTTACAGATTGATTGGCTAACTGCTGGGGAGCCGAGAGAATTCTTACAAAGGACGACCTTCATTCATTACAAGTCAGACCTGCTGATACTGCCACGTGCCAGAAAAGCCCACCTGCTCCCCACCAGGTGCTCAAAGAGGGGCACCGCTGGGTGCAGAGTAAACAATGAGCTTTATGATCTGCTGAGTTCCTAGCAACCCTCTGGTGAAAAGTCAGGCCACGGTGCAAGACAGGCTAGGAGAAAACTTTTCTGGAAGACATCCTGCTCAGTAACAGAGTTGCTTAGAGGGCAGTAGAGACTTTAAACAGTAAACTTTAAACAGTAAACGTGCAAATCCTTTCCCTCCCTCCTTACCTTTCCATCACGTTTCATCTCCCGTTCAGACCTTCCATCGTAAGTTGCAGCTTTTTTGGCTTAGTTCAAACTTTCTAATGCCAACATATCTACTCCTCCATCCTCTCAAGTCAAGCAGCTCGTGATGGTAAAATACCAAACTTGAGCTTCCACACAACAAGTCATTGATCGGAATAAAAACATCTTACACAGACAAATTACTTTGCTATGCTGTTACATAGGTAAATTGGATTTTAATATTTCTGAGCACGAATGAGAGTGTTGCACTCCAAACCACGTAAGTGGCCCTGGACATATGGTAAATATTTGTTTTCTTTTACTTCTTTGGCTTGATAAAAACCTCAGCAAAGATAATGCTTGTGTAGGCTTATTTTAATTCACTCATCCCCTCATAAACATTGCCATACCACGGCCATCCTGAAATAGACGGTAGACCTTAGCTTTAATCAAAAAGGATTCTTCCAGGAGTTGCAAGCCATACAAACAAAACCCACTGTACTTCCGGTTTGTAATCTCTCCTGCCGTAAACACATTCTCCCTTAACCAATGACACTATCATTGAAAAATCTGCGTGATTACTTTGAAGCAAAGCACAGAATTGACTGAAGTTCAATTATTATAAAAATATACTATATAAAAATTCAATCCTTCATGTAATCTAATCACATGTAATCATTGCTCATGTTTTTGCGATGTGCTCCACAACACCTTTCGTAGTAGGGTGAAGTTAGGAAGTCAGTCATGGATTAAGGCTCCGTACATGATTTCTCAATGCTCTCAAACATCCTGCAGAAGCAACGCTTCGGTGGTAACTCAGGGAACTTGAAAAATTTGAACTTTTCAAATATTTGGAGGAGGAAAAATATTGATATATTTTGGAAATGAACAGGGAATTTAGCTGGCTAATATCTCCAGATCCCTTCCACAGTTTTGAACTGTCTTACTGTCTTCTAGGCAGTTTCTCCCTCACCATATTGTAGAGGGAGATGACTGCTTAACATATGCACCTGAGTCAGCTGTCTAGTTGATAGGTTTCAATAAAATAGTGACAACATCATCATTCCAGCAAGTGAGTGAAATGGCATTAGCTTTTTCAGTGTTCATGAGGCACAGAAATATTGCTGAAGATATTTTAATTTTTCCTCTACACATTTATGAAAAAGGATATGTTGTCATTATACTTGCATAAAATTGAACCACATAAATGAATTAACGGATAGATATTCCAATACGCAATTGTCCACACATCATAGGTCAAACCAATGAGCTGACTGATGAGATTTAAGCTGAAGTAAATAGTACATCCATGAAAGGTTTATGGATGCCTATTAATCCACAACATCCCACTTCAAATGATTTCCTAGTAATAACAGTGGAATCAAGGAAAATGCTTTTTATTCTTGTGTCAAGGCTTAAGAAACCGGAGAGACCAATTTCAAATCTCGCCAAGAGAGGGCAGTGAATCTCTGATTATTAGATCTCCCACAACGGCCACATACCTCAATAGCAAGCATGATAGCAAATAATCGCTGCAGACACTTAATTTCAAAATCTGTGGAGCATTTAACTGATGCTGTATTATTTTTAACTACAATCCTCCCATCCCTGAGTAACTGTACTCTCTTGTTTAGAACTGGGAAAAAAAAAATAGAAAGAAATTATGAGCAAAACAAATTAATCCTATGAAATATGAGAAATTTTTTTTCCCAATTTGTACAGTTTTTTCAAAGCAGAGTATTAAGAGTCACTTGCCTTCTACAGTCAAGGTAATAACAACTTATTTTTTATTTTCTTATCTTCCGGTAACTTCTCCAGAATACATGGATTTGACCTCAACCCTGTTCTATGATTTCATTTCTGTCAAAATCTAGAGTGGTAAGGTATAGGGCTGCTTCTTTCCCCAGCTCTTAAGGATCTTGTTATAGTAGCTGTCCTATGCTGTTCATGATGATTGACTTTTTTTTTGGAGAAGTCAGTACACTCTATTTTATACATATATATTTTCTTTGCCTGAGGTTATCAATGGAATTCTACGTTGAGAAGCTTATAATGTGCCCCACCAAAATCTGTCAGTAAAATATCTGTTGTAGTACTTATTTGTGGCCTCCAAAGTACTGTGGTATCTTCAAGCAAATAGCCTCTAGAAAGTTTGAGTCTTCTGTTACACCCATGGTTTGAAAAGCATGGCTGGCAAAAGCAATTAGTTCAAACTTTCACATCTTTCTTTTTTTATCAGACCCAGGATTCCTGCTTTACCAAATAAACTTTCAAGGGGTAGATGTAATCCACAGGAAAATACCTCATCGTGTACAGAAAGTTGGGGTCTATATTGAACAGGGTTTCAGAGAGATCATGCCGATGTTGCAACCTGGCCAATTTGGCACGTGATTATGTATTTGTGCTCGGCCTGCCACCTTTGAAAATATCTGTTAAAAGATTAATAAATAATAAAATATGATACCCTTAATTTCTCTCTCTCTTTCCATACATATACATATCTAAAGCTAGCTTAACTAGACCAAACATTTCCAAGTAGGTACTGCCTCTCTTTTAACAACAAGTGAAACGAATAACAAAGTAAAAAGCATAATAACGTTGAGGAAAAGCATTTCTTTAACAAGATGTCATAACATTTGACATTTTCTTTACCGATGTACTCACTTTTCCTCATAAAAATAATTTTCCTCAGTACGCTAAAGTGGTACAACAAGCTAGAAACAGCTTCTGATGACTAATGGACTGACAATCTGGATATTACACAGCAGTTAGAATAGAGTCCAATAGTACTAAAAAGGCATGAAATAACTGAAATAAGAATGATGATTACTTATAAAATAATTTGAAGGAAATGATCCATAAGAATAGTTATGATGTCATAAAACAAAAAATAAGAACATAGGTTGCCTATCATGTCTAACCTTATCACCCCCAAATTAAAATAGCAGAATGAAGACCTTTGTCATGAAACCATTTTGACGGGAAACTCCTTTCCCATTGGGCTAAAAAGAATTTCTTTAATACACGGGGATACTAAAAACATTTGCATTCAGAGCTACGATTCCTAATTAATGCAATCCGTTGGAAGTTTACACTCACAAAATGACATAAAGATTGTATCCTCGTGCGGAAAGATATCCGTCACTTAGGTGGTCTTTTCACAGCAAAGTTAGTAGCAAGAGGGGACAGAAACTTCCACACCGTGTACAAAAAGCCCCAAGGTCAAACAGAAAATACAATTTAACTATCCACAATCAGGCATAACAAGAAACTCATTATACCTTCACTGTAGACCAAACAAGCTGTGAATTACTTTAGCCTTTCAAATTCATTTCAAAAGATAATTTGAGATCAAATAGGCTGCAACACATGGGGGAAACCCAGGCTGTACTTTACAATCTGGAGTAGAGAATTTGACTACCAAAATACTGTAGACTGTATTTCTGGATAAAATGTTTCCTTATAACATTACCATTCTGTAGAACGGAAAGTTGACCTTATCTGTTCCTCCTTACACAAATAACTTGCAGATAGCAAACGTTCACTTACGTGGCACTTTGTTTTCTTAAGTTGCTGCCCTGCTCTGGAATAAGCTCCACGGAGTTCGAATATCAAATACCTTTGCTAGTTAAAATCCATTATGTGAACAAAACTGCTAGGACAGCAGATCGGAGCACCAGCCTAATTTAAAGCTTGGACATAACGTCTGAGCAGGTTTTTTCACTGTGAACCTCTCATGCATTTTACACCATTGCCTACGGTCTCTCAGCAAGGCATGAACCATCATTTTTGCTAATGCGCTACTACTGTAAGGCTTACAACCTCACCGTGTAGCACACTGCAAGGCAAAACGTTCTGATACAGACTCCAACTTCAGAAGCAGAATTTGTTATTTGAGGGAAAAGTTGAACGAAGCAGCAGCAGGACTAAAGTGGCTGGTACAGGGACTGCAAAGCGAAGAGGTTACTGCAGGTCAAGGATGAAAAGGAAGATGAAGATAGCTCTTAATGAAAACAGGGATGACACGAGGAAGAAGGGTTTACAAAACCGTTTAATTGATGTAGCGTGAGTGGGACTGATACTCTTTTTACATGTTCTGCGGATATTTCAACGTCATTGCATGAACTGCCACAGTTCCAGTGAGCGATGACCATGGATACTGGCTATTTAACTAGACCCTAGCTAAACGATTTCTTACTTTACGTTTTTATGTTATTTATTTATCTCAGATAAGATTATGTACAGATTAAAAAAAAATCTGTTATACTTTTAAAGAGAGACACCTAGAGTAGTATATCACGTACTCTTCTCTTGATAAATGTTTCTGCTTCTTGCAGATTGTTTAAATTACTGATCATAGCAAATTGTTAGCTTAACATCATCATTAGTTTAATATCCTCAGTTGCAATGCATTTCAGTGGCTCTTTTTAAGCTGACACAGAATTGTTTATATGTATCAATTTTAATTTGAGTTCAAATTTCAATCCAAACTCTTCTTAGGAAAATTCCACCCTATCCTTTCCCGTATACAGGAGAAGCATATTCTGCTCAACGCCACACTTTGTGTAGAAATTGCCATACTATGTTTTACAGGTTTTGAGAGAAGTAGGACTGGAAGTAGGACTGATATTATTTACTAACACAGCTCCCGCAGATGCTAGATATACACTGCTTGAAATATAATATTCCCTCCCTGAAAAACTTAATTTTTCAGAAAAAGAGCTTATATCAAGAAAAGTAACTTCTGCTTACAGGGATGAAAATGTGAAGTGCTTGAGACAATATATACCTCCCTCTTTCTGTTACCTCTGCAGTACATTTTTAAGCAAAAATACACTATGGCAAGAATATTTATTGTTAATTTTTACTTTAACTTACCTTTTGATTAAGGCACTATATCATAACTGCAGAACAGGTAAAAACCTGAACATTGTACTTCTAGGGCTGAATCATAAAAATCAATATTATGAAAGAACTATAAATGTTATGAAGTCATCAAAAGCCTCACCATCCTCATCTTTATCGTCTGAAAAGAACGTGAGAAGTGAAAGGAAGTGGTCCATCCTAGTTACACAGAAGCAACCTTTTTTCTCTGGAAATAGCTTCAAAGATTCTTCTAATTGCAGGAAGAGACATGGGAGACATAACTTAGCGTTGCTATAAACGCAATTTTGAGATAAAACAAAATACTAATAACTCCGAAATTAGTCTGATACATAAGAAAAAGTAATTCAAAACTTCAAAACAAATGAAGATTTACGCATGCTAAGCTGCCATACTGTGAAATACATGAGCTAAACACTAAAATGCTATATAAGCAATGATTATCTAAGTTGACATCACTGCTCTTTGTCTTTTCAGATATCCCCATTTGTTACTTATCTGTCTTAAAAACAGCACAACACAAATTTACTGTACTTTCAGCTGTGTTGCAGTAATAGCAGCAGAGAGCAATTTCCACAGTTCGACACACCATTTCTCCTCTCCCTCTCCGGCTAATCACTGTACCCACACACGTTTTCTTACCTAGCCCTAATGAGACACTCAAAGTAACTTGAGCTCTTGTCCCTGGTGGGCACCACTCTCCTCTCACTGGAGGATGGCTGATCCTTACCTCCCTGCTCATGTAATATTTTCTGACACTTGCCTATGCTTGACTGAGCCTTTCCAATGAGTTTGGGAGTCTTCATCAGTTTCACAGATGTTGTCACATTTCCACCCACTGTAAACCTACTCCCAAGTCTGTGAAGACTGAGTGGTAGATATTACCTGTATATTATGGAGGGTGCTTTAAGTGGAAATCTGCACACCCTACATTTTCATTGAGTTCAACTACCTGTTTCACAAACATCTTATGACTTGACCAGCTCTCCTTTATCCCACAGCCGGTGGAGGGGGAACATGGCCAAAATGTTTGCTCTTGTGTTCTCCCTGCTGTAGTAGAAAGTGCCGCCAAACACCCTACATCCCCAAAGGCAACGGGCACTGGGTTTACCACGGTTGTTTATCCTACTGCAGGAGAATACCAGAGACTACTGTCAATAAAATAAGATTCAACGTCGAGATCAATGAAATACGATTCATTTCCACGAACAAACAAGCAAACCAGCTGAAAAAACCTTGCTTTCATCTCCACTGTACGCAAGCATTCAGCATCTAACCACACATGCTTTCATATTTTCTATAAAAAGGTTAGCTTGGAACGAAGCAACCTCAATATGAAAGAAGAGAGATTTGTCTACTTTAAAACTTGTGCCAGCAAAGTTCTGATCAACGTGAGCCTCCCAGAACTTTCAGCGTACCACAGATGCTCAGCATCCTGAAACAACACAGCCTTCAAGTAAAAGCCCCTCACAATAAATGTGCAGATTAGCAACAGCTCAGTACTACGGGGACCCACAGCTCTGTCTTGACAGGACACAGCAGGCCATCTAATCCTGTCAATTTTGTCTTATGATTCTTCGGAATAAAAACAAATAAAGACAACGCAATTAATTCAGGCAAAATCGCTGTAGATAAAGTACCGCATATTATGCCCTACGATCTGTATCATAGCCCTTACACTTCTCAGTCTTCCCCGAGCTGTGCATCGAGCTCTTCAGTCAAAGAGCTGAACAGCACCCTTCAGCACCCTCAAAAGCTAAAGCTAAATGACCCATTTCCCACTACTGTCTCTTAATGTCTCCTGCTAAAAGAAGTAGCTCAATTTTTTATTGTTCATCTCTCCTATCTACATGGTTTTCCAATTACCGTTAATTATTGACTATGCCTGGTTTACATCCAAATTTGGACGGAAATATTTAATTGGCTGAAGATCTAGTTGTTATCTCCTTTTCACAAATGAATCAACTACAAGATCTCTAGTGCACATACCGTTGGAAAATGTGCATTTATCTCAGTTACAAGTATTCAAGAAATTAAATATTTCTCATCAGATGATAGGTCTGGTCAAAAACAAATCAATTCTGAACAGCAAAAGACAAATGTTAAACACTTCCATTCTGAAATCTACCTACATTTCACTGAGAATCTCTATCTTGAGAAACATGATTTCAGGTTGAGCTGAGTGCTCTATTCTACTAATTTCAGGAACGGTGAACAACATTCGTGAAGCAGCGCCTACTGAGTGTTCCCTTAAAGGTGAAGAGAAGTCCCTAATGGGATTTTCAAAATCACATAGCAGCATTGCTGCCTGGGACGTCAATGAAGCATTAAGTCCATTCTTTAATCATACACACTTTCTTCTGACATTATTTAAAATGTCACTTTGGAGGCACTTCAAAGTTCCCAAGCACTTCAGATCTCTGAAATTAGTTACAAAGCTAATGTGCTCAGCTGAAGTGTATGAGGATAAAAATCCACTGCAACTTGCCAGTCAGTTCTGCAGATCCACATTCACTGCGAGTTCTCATAGCTTCTTAGGCAGAAGAAAAAGCCAGATAGCCATAGCAAACATTTTTCAAAAGTTACCCAGGTAATCACAGTGAGAACCAAAAATGCTTACGAATTTCAGTTGTTGAGCTTGGAAAAAAAGTCCCTTGGTCTGCTCAGCCCGTGAACAGCTGTAACAAGTGCAAGAGGAAGAGGGGAACCAAAAAATGAAGGAAAATTGTCTAATGGAAACAAACCAAGTTCCCCACATTATAATAACCTGACCAGCGTTTCAGTCCAAATTGTTCTTCTCATCCTAGTTTGTTCGTTTGTTGTTTTTTAACAAACTTAAAACATGTTCCTCTATTCAGAGAAAAAGAATATCTATTTCTAAAAGTGAAAGAATGGTGTTTTGTGGCATACTATGCTCTTATGTCCACTCTTAAGTGCACGATAATCAAGTGGGAGCTGCTGTGGTTAGGCACTTCCTTAACGGTATCAGTGAAAAATGAAAGTTACCGACACAAATAGTTTTTTTGTTTTGTTTTGTTTTTAATGGCTGATCTTGCTCAAGTGTCCACTGTCATAACAATACAGTAAGGGAAATTAAAAACACAGCTTTGAAAGGGGAAAATGTTTTTCCTGTTCTTTGCTGTCAAGACAACCGCATTTTCAACATGAAGGATGTAAAATATATCCTCTTATCCTGCTGAACAAATGAATACAAAGAATGAAACTATATAATTTAAAACACATTAAAAAAATTGTCTCCTTCTAATGAAAATAATCAGTCAAATGTCTCAATCCCACTGAAAGCAGTTTACAGTAAGAACATCCATATCAGTTTTGACAAGGATGGAAATGCTGAGCAAAATACAGACAGACATATCCCTGCCAAAACTGCCCAGAGAAATACTACAGAGCACCAAGCACCCAAGGGAAATGTCTGTTTGACACCAATGCTTCTCCCCCGGGTCCCACTGCACTGTCCCCTCCTGCCACCCTGCATTTTCTCTTTTCCCCACCATTCCTTTTCCAGGAGTAAAATGCGATTACTAGGTGGCCTGAAAGATTCATTCTGGGGGTTCAAGATAATCTCCTCAAACTCTATAAATGTCACAACTAAAAGCAAACCATTTGCATGCTGAAAACCGGATAATCCTCTATCTCAATTGTTTATGACAAATTTTAACCTGCCATTCAACTTTAATATCCTAGACTGAGAAATCTGGGCACCTACCCCACCTCACAGCTTAGAGTCGGCTCTCTTACAACTGGTCCCTCGGTGTTTGTATGCTGACTATATGAGTTCAGCAGACATGGCTTACTGACCTTCCTCTTTGGAGAAACAGGTGGAATCCCATGTTGCTATTGCACTAAGTTTGCCTTGGTTTTGTGGGCTTTTATTTGGAGTCTGAGATTCTGAGTTCTGGTTAATTTTACCTGATCCAGACTCACGTATTCTTGGTGGATGTCCCAGTCCACAAGTGAATAATTCACAGGGAACATGTAGGTTGCTCATAACACATCCTATAGCAGTTGCTTTGCATAAATAAATGATCACTAGAAGGACTTGAACCTTGGTCTTCTATATTCCTCTGGCCGAATCCAATGAGGTACTGTACCTATCTCTGGCTTCTTTTCTTCACTTTGTTGGGAACACTGAAATACTTGCTTGTCTGAACAAACAGCCCGGGTCCAGGGCAGGCACCTGTCTGTACAACAGCAGCATTTGGATCTCTTTTCCAGGTGGTAAGCCACAGGATACTCAGAGTCCCTCTCTGTCTCTTTCTGCAGTCTCACATTTTAAAAGAGTATGCTTTATTCAAAAGCAAAAGAGAGATTTTTTTAAGACTTACAAAATTCAGGAATACAGTTCTCCCTTGCTTCGGCCTTCAAAACTCTAATACACACAATTTTTGTTTAGTTTGACTTTTAAGCTAACCAGAGTTGCATTTTCAAGCAAGTCATCGCTCTCTACTAACACAAACTTCACTGCGAATGTGAAACAATGTCCTAGCCAAATCAAATTTCACTGAGATGCTACTAAAAATTTTAAGAAGCGGGCAGAAAGCGAAGGACTGTTCACTGTATCTTCATACACTGAACAGCACTAAATAAAGGAAGGAAATGTTACTCTTCAGCAGGTATAAAAACTGCACTGAACTGGAGTAGCAGGTCCCAGTCCACCAAGGTATTTCATTACTTCTTTACTGTTGGCATTAAGTAGCTTATTTCATTATAAAAAAAAACCACTCATGTATTCCAAGTTGATTTAAAGAGAGTATCATTTTAGTACTGTGCCAGGTCTATCGTTTCTGTCAATACTAGAGGCAGAGTAGACACGGCATTTCTTTTAAACTCACTGAAAAACACACCATCAATAACCCTGAAAATCGTAAGTGTATCTTTCAGTCACATCATAAATTGCATGTCAGCCTTTAAAAGCAGCTGGAACAGACCACAGCTTACAGCACCAACTGCTGACATACATACATTTTTAAATCACATTACAGAGCTCTACCTTTGATCACGATCACAGGGAGAACAGGTGAACTTATAATTTGCTTCATGTAGCTAAACAAGAAGGAAATACTGTGTCCATTCTTGTTGATTACACAGTGCTAGCTAACAAGTCAGCAGAGCTGCCCAACTTTTTTTAACTAATGAAGTCAGAGGAAATTAGAGAAAAAAGATGCCCCCCTCCCAGAATACAAAACAAAACAACACTTTAAATGTATCAGAAGAGACAGAAATTTCCCCACAAGAGAAGCCAAATTCACACTGTTGCTTCTTGGAGCGAATGTAAGAAATACAGGTATACTGGATGACAAAAGAAAGCCACGATTATAACCAGTTGTTCTCTGATGAAGCAGAAGAAGCCGTAATCATTTTACTAGGGAAAAAAAAAGTAACAGAACTTTCACATTTTTGAATAAATATCACAACTATAACATGTTCCATGCAACACGTAATCATAATCTGTAAAAAAAACTCTGCATGAATTGATGCTGCAGGGAAGGTCTCATCGCTCATGCTAGCAGAGGAGAGAGGAACACCACAGCTGCTAGGCACTATGGCTTCTTCACCCACATACACTGAAACGCTTTGCACTATAGATACCCCTTGGGTTAAGATTTGTAACATTTTCTCCTGAAGGTCACCACGTGAAAAACATTTAGGACGGAGCCATGAAATCCTACCAGACAAACACTGCAGGCTCAAAGCATCCTGGGTGACTCAGCCGCCCCACTCAGGATATCCGTCTTCCTGCTTGCTCTGAGACAACCCCAGGTAATCTGAATGCAAATTGCGCCCTGACAGGCACATTGTGGTGCAGAGAGGGAGACAGACAAAGGCTGGCTGGAGGATTCTACAGAACCGTGTCGAGAAGAGAAGGAAAATCCATAGGAGGTGGGTGTATGCTAATGAGGATAGAAAGGCAGGGCAAAACGCACCACGGGCTCCAATTGCCCATACATGGTAAGAGAAACAGTGTGGAAAGAGCAAGAAAGTCCTATAAATTTCAAAAAGTCTGCCTTAAAGCCTCTGAGGACGAGCCTGCTCTGAATTTCAAGGAGCAATGGATGAAACATGAGAACCACTTTATTTCTGCAGCACCCCTTTCTACACCGCTAAGATATAAAACAGCACTCCTCTGAGCAGTGAGCTCCCTTTCATTCATTTGTATGTTGGATGGTTATTCAGAGGAATGGCAGCTTTTACTTCAACAGTGTAGATAAAAGTATCGCAGTGAAATTTAAATGTCAAAGAATACATACTCAAATGTCAAACACCAACAGACAAATGCCAACAGAGAAATGTCAGAAATACTCCCTTGTCTCTCACTGGGTATAACTATATCTGCACAAACACAGGCCACAGCAGGATATGTAAAGGCAAGAGTTTTTCTGCAGTTCCTTTGGGACTGAAACACTACTGGTTTCAATAAAATCAGTATCTGGCAGTGATCTGGTTGTTTTACTCCAAGTATCTGACCCCGGCAACACAGACAGCTTAAACGGTGCCTGGTCTGCAAGGTGATGAATGGTATTTACAGATGTAACAGCGCATCCAGGTGAGATAAGTAGCATGAAGAATTTGTATTTCAGGCAAATCCCCGAATCTGCTGAGTTTGTTAATTCTTCGCTAGATGAAATACCCTTACACAGTGACTTTTCACGTCAGTGCTCCCGCTGCTTCCCAGGTATGTTAACACACGGAAGTGGAAGGAGGGGACCCACAGACAGGTTCTACTAGGTACATGGTAAAAATTGGCCAGTGGGGACAAAAAAAATGCAACATCTTGATAACTTCTAAACTGTTTGCATTTTTTTGAGTCCCAGGATTATTAACCTGTGAATACAGGTGAACATTTCAGACGTTACAGAATAACTCTCTGACCCAAGCAGAACTGACTTCAAATAGAATTCGGACACTCAAGAAATCAGAGTACATTTTAAAATGTTGGTTGCTTTAATAACAATCAATTGATTATTCATTAGGAAAAATAAATAAATTATTTACACACTTGACTTGATGTGAACTTTTGGTCCCAGTGACTTCAGTGAGCCTTTTGTCATGATTTCAATCTTTTTATCGTCTGCAGAAGTTCATGGAAGCATATTAGGAAAGATGAATTTGTTTAGAAATTTCAGTCAGCCTCCTAATTGCAGTTGCTTCCACTAGAGCTGAGAAATTAAAATGGTTAGGCCGTGCTGTAGAGAGACCGCTAAATATGTGGAAAACTGAAGTGTACTTAGTTAGTCTTCCTAACAAAAATATATATGACTCCTGTAAATATTACAATTTGCTTCCAGCACTAGCGGATCACATTCTGAAAGATAAAAACTCAAAGTAAATACATGAACTTTTATCCATAGAGTAAAACCAACGTCTGGCATTTTCACCTTAAAGAAATATTTTCTTTTCTATCTCTGATGTAACTGTTATAGGATCCGCAGCTTGATTGTTAGGGTTAGGGTGGACACTGACTACAAATACCACAATTATTTTAAATTCCTTTACAATTCACGTTAATAAATACACGTGAGTGAATAAGTAATCAATTATTGCAAACTTTTTTGAACGATACATTCTCACAGTATATACAAGACTGCCTTTCTAAAGAAAATTAGAAAAATCTCTGAAATGTACATCTGGACTCTTTCTAAAGCTTTCTCTGCATCACTGAATGTCATTTAGAAAAAGGTATTGGAACAGATTAAATCTTTCCTGCTCTGGATGCTTTTTTTTTTTTTTTTATAAACTTGCTACAGAGCATCATATAACTCAGAATATAGACACTTACAGTGCTACCTTCAACATAAAAAAATTCCCAGTAATCTCTTGTAATTTTAAACGCTCTTCTTGCAAAACAAAAGACAAATACATGTTTTCAGTATCNTTTTTTTTTTTTTTTATAAACTTGCTACAGAGCATCATATAACTCAGAATATAGACACTTACAGTGCTACCTTCAACATAAAAAAGTTCCCAGTAATCTCTTGTAATTTTAAACGCTCTTCTTGCAAAACAAAAGACAAATACATGTTTTCAGTATCTGTTTTTTTTAACCTTGATTTTCCTCTGAACAAGGCCTTATAAAACCGAGTTTCATGGTCTAAAGATATTCTGTCCTAAACTCCATTCTCTTTGACCAATTACTTCCTTCCAAAGACAATCAATGTCTCTTTGTCCTTGGCTACAATAATGGGTAAACAAGGAGGGTCCAAAAAGCCTGTTTTGCACTCTCATTACTTTGCAAATTTCTGTGTGCCCATGCTCATTAGTTTCCTCTTTAAGTGTAAGCTTTCACAGAATCACAGAACTGTAGGGGCTGAAAAGGACCTCCAGAGATCATCGAGTGCAGCCCCCTCCCAAAGCAGCTCCCTAGCCCAGGTGGCACAGGTAGGCGTCCAGGTGGGTCTTGCATGTCTCCAGAGGAGGAGACTCCACAACCTCTCTGTGCAGCCTGTGCCAGTGCTCCGTCACCGTCAATGTGAAGAAGTTCTTGCGCACATTTGTGTGGAACTTTCTATGCTTCTGTTTGTGGCCATTTCCCCCCCATCCTATCTGCATACACTGCTGAGAAGAGTCTGTCCTTGTCCCTTTGCCTCCCACTCTTTAGATACTTATAGATGTGGATCAGATCCTCTCTGAGTTCTCTTCTCTCAAGGTTGAACAGACCCAGGTCTCAGCCTTTCCTAATAAGAGAAATGCTCCAGGCCCTTTATCACCGCTGTGGCCCTTCGCTGGACTCGTTCAAGGTGATCCCTGACTTTTTTGTACTGGGAAGCCCCGAAGTGGATACAATACTCCATGTGAGGCCTCATTGGGACAGAGTAGAGGGAGAAGATCATCTCCTCTGACCTGCTGGCCATGTTTAGGATGTCACTGGCCTTCAGGGCCACCAAGGCACGCTGCTGGCTCATGGCCAACCCATCATCCGTCAGGACCCTCAAGTCACTCTCCTCAGAGCTCCTCTCTGGCAGGACATCCTCCAACCCGTACCGGTGCATGTGCTTATTCCTCCCTAGGTGCAAGACTCTACACTTGCTCTTGTTAAACCTCATCTGTTTCTTTTATGCTTGACTCTCCAGCCTGTCCAGGTCTCGCTGAAAGGCAGCACAGCCTTCCGGCGTGTCAGCCATTCCTTCCAGCTTTGTATCATTGGCAAACTTGCTGAGGGTGGAGACTACACCCTCGTCAAGGTCAATGATGAAGATGCTGAACAAGACCAGACCCAGTATTGACCCTTGAGGAACAATGCTAAGTACAGGCCTCCCACTGGACTCTCTGCAAGTCAGCCAGTTCTCAGCTCACCTCACTGTCCACTCATCTATTCCACAGTTCCTCAGCTTGGTTATAAGGATTTTGAGAGAGAAAGTGTCAAATGCCTTGCTGAAATCAAGGTAGACTACACTGACTACTCTCCTCCCATCCACACAGCCAGTAGCGACATCCTATAAGGCCACCAGGTTGGTCGAGCTTGACCTCCCCCTGGTGAACCACGTAACTACTCCCGATAACTCTCTTCTCTTTCAAAAGCTTGGAGGTGGCATCTGAAACAAGATGTTCCACCACCTTTCCAGGGACGGAAGAAGCTCTGAAGCACTGAAGACGAGTAAGAAAAACTAGCAAGTCCTTTCATATTTCTGTTTTTACAAGTTCTTTCCATGGATCTCTCGCCCTTCTATCTTTATGTGAAATGAGAGAACACAGCTGAATGTTAGACTCAGGCATTCACCTTCAAAGGCCTGAAGTCAAAAGCGACCCAAATTCAATCAATTAAATTAAATGAAGTCATATGGATTTGTCTTAGGAAAGACTACTTAGTTGCTCTGAAAAATAAATAGCTCCTAAATGTATAGCATGGAAAATAAATCAAACACAAATATGTTGAAACAGGCTCAATTTGTAGGTGAGGGAAACAGACTCATCCAACATTCTGATTGCCTAAAGGCTTTGCAAAGCGTCCTTCCAAATGTTAACAAGATCCAGCCCCATTTAGCTTCTGAAGCATCTGCTGGGATCTTTGCTAAAGGTGACATAGCTGCAGGCACATGTGTGTACTACGTTATTGACAACAGATGATATAATGGAGCTTGAAAGAGCAGGAATAGAATTACAATTCTGATGAAAATCAAAGGAGAAATTCTAGGAGTTTAGAGTCAATTTTAACTTCTTATTTATCTCTCTCTTCTTTCAGAGCACTTATCTTTTTACCGCAGAAGGTACGCAGACAAATGATACACTTCATCATACAGTGACACTGACACATGGAAGCAGTATACATGTATTAAGATAACTGCTTTGAGACAGTCCCTTCAGGTTTCTCGCCTATAAAAAATAGCGCGATCCAATACCCTAAATGAAAAAATCCTGGTATTAACTTTCAACAGGTTTATCTTTGAAGAGTTGTTGCTCCTGAAAGAGACTATCTATCTGTCTTCTATTCTCCTAAAAGGTATGATGTGACTTCTGCATCGTTCTCCATGTCAGATAGTGGTCTGTTCATACAAATTTAAGGATATAGATTCCTAACAGAGGTCCATTCCTTTTTCTGTACATGTATGCTATTTACCCAAAAAATCTAATTCACAGTATTTGGTCTTTGACTAGGCAGCTAAGTAACTAACTTTACATGTTTTCTGTAAAGATTTGTAAGTACAGGATGATTTAGTAGAAATTAAAACAAGGAATTAAATGTTTTTTGTCCACTTTACAACAGATGTTCTCTTCCTAGCTATGAATTTTGTAGCTATGTAACTATAAATTTTAATCAGCAATTGAAACATCTTACCATGACCATAAATATCAAGCATAAATCTGGGTGCTCCCAACATCTTCTGGTGTAAGACAAGCTTTTTTTAAAATAGGCTCCAAAACATACAAAACTGGCCTTTTCTGACAGCCTACCAGCAGGTTAACATACTCTGTGTTATGAACAAAATTATGATCAACATGACTAACAGCAGTGCCTCTTTGCAGTAATGAAAAGGATGGGTACCAATAAATTAAAGATTTTTCTACCATTTCTCATTCCTGGCAACCAAATATAACACGTTATCTGCCATCAGATATTTTTCTGTCAGGTTGGCACGACAGAAAGATTAAAAATCAAGTCGAAAACAATGTCTTGATTGAACATATGTAGCCTCACCTTGCGGATACCTCTGCCAAGATCTTCTCCATAATTTGTCCCCAAAATCTCAAAGTGAACATTGGGATTCCCCCCATTTTCTGCAAATTCCAGTTCTCCAGTCAAGCCATTTACTCCACCCTATTGGGAAACAAATAAACAAAGAATATTTTTTAAAAAGAAGAATGGAGTGACAATTTAGAAGTAGACAATTATGTTTTGATTCTCCAGGGGATTTGTGTACTACCTATATAGGATACATACATACCCATATATACGCATATATACAATTACCAGAGATAAGACTGTTTTCTAAAGACCACATCTCCCAAAAAAATTCCAACCTCTAAATTGTTCTTGTATTACTGAAGTTCTTCACAAAATAATCAAACTCAACAATACACTGAGATCCAATGCTAGCAGTAGTCTTATCATATTTGCACACCAACATTCGTTCCTTGTCCTGTCAGAGGAACATGAAATTCCATTTGCTTTTTAAGAAAAACAGTTTTGCCAATAATTTTAGTGGAAGCAAGCCTAAAGACAAATAGACGAAATAAATACTCCAAAATTTCTTTGTCTTCCTCAACCTTTAATCACCCAAAACATTCTTCAACAGGGTATCAGGCAAAATTACATTGAATTACATTGGTTATGTTTTGAGATGACGTACATGATCTGTGGAAGTTATGAGGGATTTGTTTATCTTTATCTGGTCATTTGTCTGTTTTCCTCCACAAGCCTTCACTAATACTAGGTATACATCAGATAAGCCGCATGCAGTTTTCATGCTTCCTTCTACTTTGCTTTACATTTTAGGCAAACAGTTAAAGTACTAAAAATGAGACAGTGAGCATTTACTATAAAGACTCAGAACTGAGAAGTCGATACAGACTGCAACAATTCTCAGAATATGTCCCAGAGTAAATCAACATGACACATATTTCAGCCTTTTATAAGAACTGTGATAAAGTGAAACTCTAAAATCAACAGTCACATGAAATGCCTACAGTGAAAGCCACAGAACATTTTCATTCTTTTGGATAAGAAAAAGTTACATCTTTGATCTGCTTTATCCGAGAAACTTGCAGCATTTTAAGTATGCACGTAAAACAATCTGCATCCATTATAAAACCATACAAAATGCATAGTTTTTCTTCAAAACATAATATGAGAGTTTCTCAGTTCTAATCACTTCTCCAGTTAAAGGTTTTATGATATCAAGTGGAAAAAATTGGAAAATAAATTTTTGCAGTGCAAAATACCAAAGAACCTGGCCACTGCTGAATCACGATTTTAATAGCTCTGTTCTCACATTTTTAATTTGGAGAAAATCCAGGTAGGAGTACAATATTTGCATTACAGATTAGCGTGACCTAAAAAAACGTGCACAGTCATCCTTTGGTAAAACATTAACATAATTACAATAAAAACGAAGAATTTGCTCGTCAAGGTAATACCTTTAAATCTTTAAGATTAGAGACTCGAATTCTCACGGAAACATTTTCTGCATCTTTTATGAAGTGTTCTTTTAAGTAAAAAACAAGAAATATTTTTTGATGTATATGTATTTTTAACCTTTTCTATAATCTCTACTCTTCACGTGTAATGCCAGAAGGAAAAAACCACTTCTGATTAAAGGTACATCCACATACTCTTCTGCACAAGGCGAGAGCCACTGGGGCAATTTTGATGCACGTCACTATGGTTGGCGTGACATCCACGGCCCCTGACTAGCACAGCCAACAGATGCACTACCAGATTTTGAAATGGAATCTCTACCCAAATCACAGCGTAAATTTACTTGCCTTGATTTTTAAATGACTGCAAATGTTGGAGCAAAATATAAACTGCAAGTCTGTAAGTTATTTTAATCTGTCTGAAACCCGGCAGTAACCATAACAACAAAATATCTCATTCATCTATTTGGTAATCTCCTCACGCTTTGAAGATTTGTTATATACAAGTGACTTTGGTTAGAGTTTGCTTGGTTTTCTTTCCCAGAGTGTGTCCACTCTAGAACAATAGAGTAATAGGTGCTCAGATTACATGGGAATGTTCCAGGCTTGGAAAGTAAAACAAACAAACAAACAAAAAAAACCCAAACAAAATAGAGTCAAAACACAGCAGAACCACCCATATAGTAAGAAAACAACACTGGAATCTGATAGGGAATTTCATAGAGGTTCTGACACCTTTGGTCTATTTGGGACCTGCCCTGTCAGCCCATCAGTGAAGGCCAGGCAACCCTATTCTGTGCACCTGCTAGTCTTCGGTGCCCTGCGCAAGCTTTTTAAGTGTTTTGCTGCTCGTGGCTGAGGGATAGGCACAGCATATTGCCAAGTATGAGTTTCAGGACAGTGCTCCCATTTTTCTGCATAGTCTCTCACCCTCTAAAGGCATTAATTGATTTACTGCAGGTGTTTTACATCCCTCTTCTGATGCATAGTAGAAGGAAATCACAGAGGAAATGGCCATCTGTATGACAGCTACTGATCCAGTAACATCCTGATGACATTTTTCCAAGTTATGTCAGCATTAATTAAAATAATGGGTAAGAGTCAAAGAAATTTTTCAATCCATTAAACTTAAAGAAAAAATATTATTTGGAAAAAGAAGAAGACAGATTTATTATCTACTCTAAAATTCCTCTAAGGTTGAGCCACAACCATGCAATTTCCTGACACATTTAAAACTGAAGAATTAAATGTCAGTTGTTAGAACAAAAATGTTTTACTTATGTTTCTGATTACCGCTCTGGGCTTTGCAGAGCTACTATAAAGCTTGGTAATATAGTGGAAGCCTACTTGAGTCCTGTCTAGACTGGCAAGATAAACTACAGTT
The DNA here is from genome assembly GCA_013399175.1 of Odontophorus gujanensis. Classification (NCBI taxonomy): domain Eukaryota; kingdom Metazoa; phylum Chordata; class Aves; order Galliformes; family Odontophoridae; genus Odontophorus; species Odontophorus gujanensis. Next base: position 275,450 of record VXAB01013187.1, on the reverse strand, counting down.
TATATACGCTTAGGCACTATTATACTGTAAGTAAGTCCCTGAAGAAAGTATTATTTACCCAGCAGCCAGGACTTTGCATGGGAATGTCAGCTTACCAGACATTAATTTTTAAGTATATCACTTGCTCTCACGCTTGCTAATCAGATTCTGGTTATGCACAGATGTGACATATTTTGCAATTAAGGAAATAACAAAAACAAACTCCTGTGGCTGTTAGTCAGAAAACAAAAAACAAAACAAAACGCTGTAAGCCTCAAATATTAATTTCATAATTTAATTTTGAAGAATTTGATGTTTAAAAAATTCTCGAGTCCATGACCAAAGACATTGTTTTCAGGTACCTGCAAAGACAAGCTAAGCTACTATCAGAAAGACAATTTGGCATCTTTTTCACATCATTACTGAACATCACTGACAAGTCTGGAACCACAACCAGTTAACAATTCCCGTCTGTGATTCATGAAATAGCACAAGTTACAGACCATTTGCCTCAAGGGAACATTCTTTATGCTGCTGCTAGCACTAAAAATTTGTTGTTTGCCAGTGAGCTAAACAAACGTGACCGGGAAGAGATAAGAAGAAGGGATGAGAGAAAAGATATATGCAGTAACTTGATGTCATTTTTCGGAGTTGATCCTCCATATAATCCTACTTGCATTTATTTTCAGGCTATTCGGGAAGATTAATTTTTCCAACAGTAGAATTATTCTCCACTAATAATTACTACTCTCACTGTGAAATAGCTTTACTGAGAAATATACAACGGGGCATGTGTTTCAGGATAGTTCCTATTAGGGAAGTGAATTTATGTCTAATTGCAAGAGCTGGCTAAATTCATTAGTAGGATTGTATTTCCTGATGAATCTAATTACTTATTCAGATCCAGAATGCACAGAAAAAGATATTAGGTCTTTTTTATTAATTTCATTGGGTTTAAAATGGTTTTTAGACTTTATTCAATCAGCTGAATTTGTATAGTAATCGAGCTTTTGAAGTTTTTTTTTTGTAGAAATAGTGACCTAGGAATACAATGTTCTACAATAAAAAGTAACCAGTTTCAGCAGGGAATGATTCAGATAGCCATTCTGTTATTTCAAGAAATCTCTGAAATGCTTTAACCCCCCCTCATTCTCTGCTCTTCCACATTAGCTCATTAATCAAAAAAAAAAAAAAATCCTCTCTATTTACTACCAGAGTTCTGCTACTTTTAGCAAGTGGTGCCAATGGTAAATCAGCATCCCTTTCTCTTACCTTCCTCAGTGTGTGGCTTACATAGATTTCCCGTCTCTTTTCCTATTTTTCCCTCTGGAAATCAGGGGGAGATGCCCTTGGCAGCTAAAATGCTGCCAGGTAATGCAGTTTCTTGATCTCTGACTCTAGAAGACAGATTTTCTTTCAGAAAAGCTTCCTCTAGAACTCACTTTTCTGCTTTCTTAGCGGCAAAGAAGAGCTCAGCTGTGACCAGCAGTAGATGGCAACATCACCTCCACATTGCTACTGAGAACAGAACAGCTACTTCACTGCTAGTCCTTTTCTAGGGGAGGCAGGCTGCAATTAGTCATCAGTTCCTTAACTGTTTCCCCACCACCAGTGTGCTTGATTACAATGCAACACCCACGGAAATCACAAGGGATTGAGGGGCAGGATGGGGAAGACAGTCATTCCAGCTACTTCATACTGGTTGTTCTGAAGTTATAGTTACAATTGTGCAGGGACTCTTAAGAATGTACATGTTATCTTTGGTATGAGCTATAGCAGTATCTCCCAATATACCTTGTATTCTTGAAACAATGATGACTTCAAAATGAAAAGTCAGAGTCTTTCACTCTGAAACAATTTAAATAACACGTGGGCACTTTTTTTTTTTTTTCCTCTCTCTGTTTTCTTTCCCTGTTTTCTTTCAAGATTAAAATGAATGAAAACTGGCATATTTATGAGAAATACTTCTTATTCCACTTGTTTCCAGTTCAACGAGCAAAAGAGAGAAAAAATATCAGACAAAAAAAAAAAAAAAGAAAGAAAGAAATGAAACAACAACAACAGCAACAAAACCAATATAAAACATGGAAGGACTCTCAAACAGAGATTAAATGTTTTTTAATTTTCCTTTCACTATATTTTTTTTTCCTGGTGCATCATCAGTGTCAGTAATTCCATTTCAAAATACTCGACTGTGATTTCAAAGTTCTATATAACCACTCCAATGAATTCGAAGAGAAAGCTCTGAAAAGGTGACAAAACTAAAGCAGAATTCCAGCTCTTAGCAGCAACCTTTAACTCTCTTTCACATAGGGATGGAAGTGGTAAAGACGCACACACACAAAATTTCTCTGTAGCTGTAGGTTCCATTTTGGTTTTGAACTCTATCGTGTTGCTTCCAGAAATTAATCTCAGTCAGCACAATGCAGTGTGTAAGAAGAACTTGGATTCTTTCATTTACACCTGTAAAGTGGCTTATTATCAAAGCCATCTCATTCAAATAGCAGAGAAACCCAAAGGCAACAGGAAATAAGCCTGAGTAGTGGCACATGCCAAGAACTGTCATGACATTCAATTCATTTTTAAGCAAGCTAACCACATCTCTGGATCTCCACATGCTCCTACTTTCTTGAATGCCTTTCATAATTTACTGACCATTTCTATCCACGTTCCCTGCTGAACTGATCATCAAGATGGTCACAGGAGGAGGCTGTTTTATTAATCGCATCATTTTAGGGAGGTGGGAATTTGAAGAAGATAAACTGGATGTGCTAGCTAGGGGAATGTAGCAAAAATGGAACAAATCCTAACTGTCTGAAATGCAAAAAGGTGCAATGGTGGTCGGACACAGTATGAAGGGCATTTATATAGGACAACAAAATCTGTCTCACATCCACAAATGTCACAAGGAAGCAAATAATTGCAAATTCAAAAAGTCAGCAGCCCTTTTATTGATTTTCATTTCAATAGCAAATTTAGAGTTGCTTGCAGGGCCATCAGAGTTTGCCTGAACTCTAATTCACATAGTAATATCTAATTCTAATGTGGAAGTGGGTATTTTGACTTCAGTGGTTCAGACTTCCCATTAGAATTTGAATAAGCAGGAATACCTTTATTAATGAAAAAGTGCACTATAGTATTTGCAAAGTATAAGTCGATAAGGAAAATTCCAGAGTTAGCCTTGCTTGCGAAGCAGCTTAAAATGCATGAGACTTCCAAGCGTGGATTTGAAATTGCCCAGCAATACTACTTTGGAGCCCCTGAAGACCGTAAACTGCCTCTCTCCTGGATTACCTCTGCAATCTCATGACTTTCAGCTATTCGAATGGAAGCTGAGGACTACCACTAGGGAAAGCCTTGAACTGTTAGGTGGGAGCTAATGCAAACTGGATTTGGGACTGGGAAAAAAAAAAAAACAAAACGAAAAAACTGACAATGAGCAACAACAGTGCTTGAAGGAGCCTTACATTTTGCCTGCATCATCATTATTTCTTGTGTAGTTAAAGACTTAACACAGAACAGCAACTTCTTGAAGCAACATTATATTTTAAATGATTTTTATGTCTTTTGAATGAAAGCCTAAATAGAGAACCTTTTATTTTTGTCTTTGCAGTGGCGGTACTGACAGCACTTTAAATGTGAATATACGTTACGAGAAAGTGCACGCCAGCAAATGAAAAGGCAGTTTTATGAAAGACATCAATAACATAACGAGGTTGAATAGAATCGCTTACAGAGAAAGGTAAATGAAGAACCTATGCATATTTTGACTAAATAATGACTTCGAACGTTGTGAGAATTGCCTTTTAATGATGTGGGTCTTTAAATATCATAATAAAGGTATAAGTAGGAAAAATATATTTCAAGCTGAAGAACAGTAAAAGAGTCTTGGGAAGGAGCGTTATTTAGGTATGAAGTACTATTCACAGAGAAGTAATGAGAGCTTAACACTGGATAGAGCACTGTCTAGTCCATTGTAAGAAAATGTTCTGTAACAATATGATGTAGACTAGATTACTTCAACAGACTTCGCCTTACTTTCATTTCAATTATTCCACTATTCTGATTTCAGTAGTAGTACAACATCAAATTCCAAAGAACATCAGTTGTGTGTAATAGTCAAACTTATTTTCTTCCACAAACAATAAATCTAGTATGTTTTTCTGCTTTACCTCCTAAACTAAAATGTATTGTTTTCAATGGGATTTTAGTTTGTACTAGTGTTTGGTAGTTTTGGTGAAAAGGCAATATACAGGTACGACATGGAAAAGAAAGAACAAAGAAACATCTAAGAGTTGAGTTTGCATTCAGAAGTTGTGATTATATCAAAACATTTGCTTTCAAAAGACGCTGATGGTACTTGGCAAGAATAGTAGTACACATCTCCGAAGTAAATGCTCCTGGAATACTACAGAATCAAAGAAGATAAAGTACAGAAAAAGGTACCTTCTTGATGGTTTCCAGCATGGATCGTCCTCCTTGCCAAGGCTTAGAGTTCTTCCTAATGCAGGTCAGGCTGGCCATGCTGTGCCACTTCCTGTCCTCTAGCTTCTTATGAAAGGCATTTGCCAGCAGAAGGACAGTGTCATATATGTACAGATTGGAAATCTGTGAAGATAAAATAAAATGTCGTAACAGCATATTACTTGTGGCCTCCTGACAGCAGCCAGCATTTATCATTTGTTTCATCTCACCTGTAATCCCCTGGTAATTAAATTACTTATTTCTTAGTAAGAAGGAAACATGAGTGAAAAAGTCCTCTCTTTGGCTCTGGTAGAGACTGGTGGCTATGGGCTGTAATGTTACAATTGATTTGCAGCAACAAGCTACACGCACGTGAAGTACAGGCAGTCCAGTTGCTGCTATAGCTCCACAGGCTGTATTAAGAGCCCCGCTTGTGAGCACCTGCAAACTTCTTTTTATTTTTAAGCAGATGCCTGGAACTTCCAATTTTCCCATTGTTAGACATTTGAACGCCATCAAATTCTGTTTAAGGTTGTCTGTTCTTTCAAAAAGCAGCCACTATGAAAAATCTAAAAATCAATCATTTCAGCATGGCTTTCTTGGATTTTTTTTGTTTTGTTTTGCTTTTGCAGGCAATTGTGATGAAGGCAATTTCTTGTCAAAATCTGACCCAGCGACATCATTCCTCTCTGTACAGTTGCCCTCCAGTTCCGAAGTTTACAGATTTTCTTGTCAGAGTATTTGGCAATGACTATTAATTCCTTGCAGCATCAAAAACCAAACATCAGTGATCCCAAATGCAATTGCTCAGCAAAAGACAACATTCAGGAATGGGAAGTGCCTTTGAGAATATTCCTTTTAGATGATCTAATGGTCATTTGAAGCCATAGGGCCTCCTGTGGTGATTGAGGGAAGCTCTGTTTCCTCGGCTGTACTGTATACGGGGCTATAGGGCATTTCTAATCCCTGAAAAGAAATTATCCAGCAGCAGTTTGCTAACTGAGCCACAGTTGCCGATATATATTTATTTATTTTTTCTCCATCAGACATGCCAGAAGACGTTTTCTAGATTCGTGGAATAGAATGACTGTTTTGTATAAAGGTCTCTCCACGTAGGTGTTCTGCTCAAAGCCTTTAAGAGCACTTACAACAGGAAACGATTACACTTTGTGTAATATGTGTGGAGAATACCTTTACTCTGCCTCTTTAAAATATCCGAAGATCGGGAAATTCTCACAGCTTTACAAGTAGATATATGCCAAGGAAGCGCAATAATGCTGAAGATTTGAGACACTGATGGGCAAATTACCTTACAACAGAAAAAAAAAAAAACCAACAAACACCTCCAGTCCTGTCCAACCCTTTCCATATACCTTTTTTTAATGCTATTTAGTTTATCATGTAAATTCTATCTTTATGTTGGCTTTGCCTGTGTCATTTGCAATCTGCTCTGTGCTGTTCTCACATAAAGGTTTCGTGACAGACTCCTTCCCTGCATAGAATCGAGGAACGAGGTGACCTGTCTCCCTGCCTTGCCAGAATTTCCTGGGTCATTTTGCCCTCTATGTCTTACTGAAGGAGACCTAATGGTCTGCCTTTTTCCCCCCACAAACAAACTCCCAGGATTCCCTATTGCCTTTTCAACTCCATGTTGTTAGAATCAGAAATGCACAGAACTTGTGATCCTTATATATATATATATATATCTTTTTCTTTAAATGACAGAAATTCTTCACTCATTGTTTCTGGTATTTGGCTCTTAATTCTTATTCAAACTCCTGCCATAATACCTGTGGTTCTGAGAATTTCCATTTCAATATTCACACAGGAATTAATTTGCTTCCTGCAGATGCATAGGCTAGGCATCACTGCACGTGACAAGATTAGAAGCATGGATTGAGGATCTGGGTTTAGATTAATCAAGTATTTTCAAAAAAACTTGGATGATTTATAGGATGTTTATTTCCTAAAGCTAAAAAGATTCAAAGCCTTCCAGTTAAACCCATATTTCCCCAAAGAAATCATCACCAAGGGGACTTCTGTTTTAGAGGGAGAAAAAGGAATTACTGCTATGCTGTGAGACAGATTTATTTTAAATATGCCTTCACCAAAGGGAAAAAAAAAAACAAAAAACCACCTCTAGAGAGAACAGGCAATAAGGCCACTAACGAGACTAAATTGGTACATGAAGGGCTACTGATGCCAAGTCATCATTTCCCAAGAAAATAACATTGCTTTCAAGGTAGTTTCCATAACCTATTATCATAGGAATGGAAGACTGTTTTCAAAGATCACAAAGAAGGATGCACTTACTAATCCAAGAGAAATATAGTTGGTCCTTCATCAAGTACTAATAGGGCTCAAGAGTACAGAGTTCAGCAATTATTAAGCATCGTTGTTCCTTTACTAATAGTACAGCTTAACATTTACAGCGATCAATCACTGATAATATAATGATAAAGACGCTGCAATTAATTTTCTGGTTCCCAAAATCACCTTTCCATTCCACTGCCAGACCATACTTCATTAGTAACTGTGTTGACACACACACAGTGAGGCTGCAATTTAAACTCACTTTACATTTTTATTCAATTCCACGTATATTTACTGGGACATTTAATTCATTGCTTGGTATCCATTACTGGTACTTAATCTATTTTGAGTCTCTCAGACTAACGTCTGGACACTTGCATTACCATGCCATATGTAATTGGTTAACCTCATGTTGATGTAATTCAAAAACCAGATATGAATTTTTGTTTCAGAGCATAGGAAAAAAAACATTTCTTCAGTAATCACACTAAGTGATTTATCTGGATTAACTACACTTATTTTATTTATCTTTTGACCGCTGAGCAGAGCTTTTAGACAAAATTATGGCAGTGAACTCTGCAAACTTCCTGTGCTTTCTGAGGCTTATGAAACAGCACAGACCGATGGAAACTGCTGTTGTGAGTAGGACAATCCCTGAAACACAATGAGAGGTCTTTACCATTATATTTTTCAGAGTTCTAATTAAGGTACTGGAAAAAAAATTAATTATTCACACAGCCTTTAGGGGGAGTATTTCAGGGAAAAAAGAAAAAAAAATCTACCTTCGTAATTTCCAGGGAATATTTCTGATTAGTCACACATTGATGGCATAAGAAAAGCATTTGAATTTCAATTTATAAACCATTCCAAATTCCCATTGGAATAGAAATTAATTCATAATATTGCTGGGGAGAACAAAGAAACATCTAACAAATTCCAAAGCTACTTGAGTCTGTACATCATATGAAGACACAGGGGATACATCCTTTCACTACTGATCATTGTTTCACTTGGCTACTAATGAAGGACAGCCATCCTGGGGAAAACAAGAACATTGAAACTGAACTGTGCAAACATTTAAGTTGAACTTTCGTAATTCTTTTAATCAGAAATGTAATGACAGCCTCGAATAGGAAGATTACAGCTATCCAAGAGGTATGGCTTATTTTTGATCAAGAAGAATAGGTTAAGGTGTAATATAATCCCACCTAACACATTAAAGGGAGTTTACCAATGTGTATAAAACAAATATTTGATTTCTAGAACTTTTCTTTCCTAGAATAAGTTCAATGATGTGGGGAAATAAAAGCTAAGCTGAAGTGAGAATCAGAATGTTAAGTCTCTTATTAACAGGATCCCTGTTTTCTGCACTGCTCTAGCAAGTAACTTCATCAATGAAAACTGCTCCTTGCAATCACTAGTTGCTGTATATAATCATCTCCTCACTTTTTATGTATGTTCCACAGACTTCCAAACATTCCCCCTAGGTCCATGCTGCCACAGCAGAACGACACAGGTTGAAAACTTTACATAGCACCTAAATGGCCCCTACTGACATCCTATGCATTTATTGAATTTGCACAGGCCAGTTTATTTTAAAACCATTGATAAGACCACTGTACAACGTACTATGGCCAAAGCTTTTCGTATCAATAGGTGCTTACTGACTATTTTGTGAGCAATTAGCGAGACAATGGATTTTATTGCTAACCTGAAACAGGGCAAGACTGGACACACTTATTTTCCCCTTAACATCTTTCACTATAGGCAAGTGAAAACAGCTTATTAAAATTTCCTATTTGTTTTCCGTTCTTTCCCTCCTTCGTTTTGGTACCGCAACTGTTCTTTGGCTGCTAAGACAGATATGCTCCCCTGCATCAGTGCCAATACAGTCATCTTTCCGCAAATCCATAATTGACCTCACAAAATAAATACATAAATGAATTGATATTTTAAGCTGATTTTACATTTCTGATTTGTCATAGCTTCTTCACGATACAGTCTTATCAGACATATGGAAGAGAGAGTAAGAAAAAGAGAGGGGACTTGCTCATGATCACGATCTTGTTGATTTCACGTGGTAGAAAGACTCTTTTCATTTCTAGAACTAAAACTTAGAATTACAATCACAGAATCACAGATAGGATTTGTAATTAGCAACTACAAAGTAAGGCCTTTTAGGAATGTAGACATAGGCTGAGGTACCTACACAAAAATACCTGAAACAGATGTTATGGATTGTCCCCAGTAACAGCTTTTTCTATTGGCAACACATTTGAAGCTGAGAGAGTAGGGTAGCAAAATGACCATGCTGCTTGGAGTTCATGTGGCTTTCTTACCCTTTTTCTTGAGTTGTGGAGTGCGTGAGTTCTTGTCCATCAGAACTGTTGCACGTTCCCCACCCAACTACTTTTCCCAGTCACCTTATGAACCATTAAACTGCATGTCATAAAGACATGAAAAAGAAACATTAGATTAACTAAGTCTCTAGGGAAAAACCTTGAACTTATCCACAAAGACAGTTCCCAGGTGGGAATAGAACAGAATATAAACTACCTCCATGCTTTGGGAAAAAGGGTCCTTTGGATCACACAGTGATGAAGATATTCTGTGGTTGCCACGGAAACAGCGCTGACTTATGTTCTGGGGGACGGGAAATGTCTGTCGAATAATTGTTAACCTTCCAATTGACCTTCTCACCAGTTCCTGCACGTCCAAATCACTTATTTCCTGGAAGATAAGGCAATGAAAACAATATGCATAAATGTTAAAATACAGACATTTTACATAAATGAAAAATAAACTGAGAGCACCAAGAGATGTATGACTTACATGGCTACTGCTGAGCTCAGCCGTAGTCTCATAAAGAACATATTAAGCTCATTAAAACAACTGACTACCACTCTTTCAATAATTGCAAAAATTGTTGTAAAATACACTGTGCCCAAATTTCACAGAACCTCTGTAGATGTAATTGAGCTTAGTTGTTTCATTTTGGGTTTTCTCTTCCTTTCCTTTTACCTCTGATCTTTTACTTAAAAGTGTTTCACAGCATTCTTGGTAGATGATGTATAAATCAGTAGGAAGTCATAGCATGATGTATTTCTAAGTGCAGCATTACATAGGAGCTGTGAAGGTACTGACAATTATTCAGATCTTAAGGGTGCATTTCCCAGAAGAAGAATGTCGAGAATGTGCAAGTTAGTGAACATCATTTACCTACATCAATATCTGAAACATCAAGCTTGAAAGACTAACTAAGGCAGGTTAAGGAAGTCAGAACAACTCTGTATGAAACGAGCTCCTGCAGCATGGTAACACAGTATCTTACACCCCTAAAAGATGAGGCCCTGAGGGAATGCAGGGACAGGCAGGGCTCAGGGACAACTGCGGCTGACTCCATCCCACACATAAAATCCTGGTATTTAGATAAACACAGGCTGTTTCTGAGGACTCAAATAATTTAGCCGGCAGTTTTCAAGGCAATCCTATGCTTCTTTTTTTT
>VXAB01013187.1:155419-252116 GCA_013399175.1 Odontophorus gujanensis | reverse complement strand
ATTCAGTTACATATGTTGCTCTGAAAGTAATGCTTCCTGCTTATTTCCACGGAAATACATGAAACTACAACAAGTACAAAGAGCAAAATAACACTTTTTGTTTGATAGACCAAATTCTTAGCTACAGAACACTGTGTACCATCACTGTAACCACCATTAGCTATGCATTTTCAGCAGTAATGAACGCAAGAGCCTGCATGCTATGCTCATAAAAATATGCACCAGTGGAGATGACCCACTGTTACTGTCACTACTGCTGAAATGCACCATCCACTGCCTGACCACGCTCATGCCCATTCTTTGTGCTCCATAAGTGTTCAGCAAGCATCAATGAATATCAGTAGGTGCATTTTTTTTTCCTCTGTGAAGGAATTCAAAGTCACAGCTTTGCTTCATACACGATTTCATGTCAGATGCCATTGTGTCAGGCTGCCTCGCTGCTGCCATCTGTCACAGGAATACCTGCAGGCAAGTCCAATCCCTACTGCCACACCACCAACACCTGACTCTGATATGGGGGGACGACATAATAAAACAGAAGGTATTACTTTTGGAGCAGCCCTGGTACATGACTTGTGCAGGCCTGTTATTACTCAGATTAGTGCACAGCAGGGATGTTTGCTTTTTAGCGATAACCACCAGAAAAGTAGTTGCCAAGGATGGCTGCAATTTATACTGTTCCACATCCAAAGGAGAACAATTAAACTGGCTACAAACCTTAAGTGTAGCAAAAGACCCCATACTGATAACCTTCATTATTAATTCACAGGTCATTAGAATCAGGGTCACTGCTTATTTACTACAATGTCAGGCAAGATTGGAAATTCTGATCTAGAGAGACTAGGGACAAAAAAACAAGAGCAGCAGTGTATGAACTGAGACTGTGTTTGAAACTCACAGTATCAGTTGGAAATAGGGACAAAGGAAAGCCGTCACTGTTAGTGTACTCATGGAAAGTATCACTATTTTTTAGGAGCAAGAACCAAGGTCCTTGCTTTATTCAGGGTTTTGATTCGTTGCTCCTTCTCTGTGATGACAACAGTGTATTTTGCCATGTTCCTTTGATGCTGTATTACATTCTCCATATGAAATGTCTGAATGTCACAAACAAAAGAAAACAACAGAAAATGAGTAAGTGATGTGGGGCCTGACAACAGGCCCTACCCAGATGTTTGAAGTAGAGCATTGGTTGTAATCAAATCTCTTATATCAAACCAGTTAGAAGACAAATCTAACTGGTTCGATATAAGAGATTTGATTACAACCAATGCTCTACTTCAAACATCTGGGTAGGGAGGGAAGATTAACAATGGACAGAATGGTAATCTTAATGTTTTCAAGGTACCATTTACTTCCAAGTACCCAAGCATAGAAAGTTTATACCATTTATAAAATAAGTAATGCTGTTTAAATATTCCATAAGACAAAACAAATCAACACCTTACTGAAGCAGAAACATTTCTACTAGTCAGTCTACATACATTTCTGCTGGAAAGAAAACAGAATTTCCTAAAGACAAAAAGTGCAAGAATCTGTCCTTTTACACTAGCTTCTCTTTTCCTAGCAGTCTCCAGTCCTCTAGATCCAAGACGTAACACTGAGGGTGGCTGCTCTACACTGAATACTCTTCTCCAGACAAGACCTCACAAGGTACCTTTTGGCTTTGAGAATCTGTCAGAGGGATATCCTCAGATTCGAGGCTCATGGTGGCATTAGGGAAACAAAAATGACAGAGTTCCACAAAGGACACCTCAGCTCTTCTTCTGCCTCAAAATAGTAATCAACTGAACCTTCAGTTTCAATTGAGTTTCTGTAAGAAAGATTTGGTTTTGTGTGACTACTTCATCTAGGCTATCATATTTCAATTAGAAAAAGCCTTTTCAACAGAGCGCGGTTGTAAGAGTCACCACTGTTATTCAATATAGATCATAGACAACTTCATCTGGATTCTGGAAGAAGCTTACTGGTCTCACTAGTCACTCAAACAGCTCAGGCTACCCACGACAGATTTACTTGTAATTTGCAAATCTTAAGTTGAAAAATACTCAATTTTATTCGCAACTGAAAATGCTCAGCTGAAAAATGAATGTTCATAAATCTACTTAATATTAAAGCCATTTTCAAAAAGCTTATGTCAAGCTGAGATGAACTTGTAATGTACTCAGAGATATCCAAACTAATATATTCTAAGTTTAGATGGGCTACGAAAAGCACGTGATTTAAGAATTCACTTTTCCTTTCATCCTGTCACAAGCAGCTTTTTGGTATTTTGCTTAGCCTATCCACACAAAGATAGTTCTAGTATTGAAAATAATTGCTTAAAATTGCAACCGACATTGCCCTTCAAGAAGTTGCTAGATCTTTTTATTATGAATAGGTGTTGTTTTTGATAAAGAATGGATTTATCTCTAAACTTGGACCCAGCATTCAATTAGCATTTCAGGGCTATCGATTTCAGCAGGATCAGGATCACTCTCTCACCTCTGAGCACCTCCCTTCTCCCAGTATGGACAGTACTATTCAGTTAAATGACTTCGAAGTTGGCAGTACACCTTTCTTGCTATATCTGTGTGAATTGCAGGGCACTACATTATTATCATCAGTAATAGCCTTCTAGTATTTTAAAATTATTGTGCTTTTTAAGTTTTTCAGTGTATAAGGAAAATACACAGACACAATCTCCATTATACAGAAAATAAATATTATATGTGCCCTTCAGTCTTGACACTTGAAGGAAGATGTTGCTTGATCCTCAAGCTTTCTTCAAATATTAAAAATTTATGATTACATTCATAATGCTACTGTCAGAAGATTCTCTCAATCAGTAGTTATTATGCACACACTTACGAGCTCCAGACTGTATGAAATCAATCCAAAATAAATAAATAAATCTCAAGCTAGCAGCAACATAGCCTAGACCCAATTATCTGTCAGCAAAACAGTTATTACTTGACGTGGCATGCCTTTACAGTTATGAAACAGTCATGCACTATGCCTTTATCTTTCTACTGACCCTCCTACTTGTATACTTAGAAAGCTACTGCAACATCCCTTAAAAGGGATGATAACAAATAATACAGCTATTAAAAACAACAACAACAACAACAACAAAAACTGTATCTGGTTCTGATAAAATTGATCCTAACTAAAAACGACATAGAACACTGCTTCAGTAGAAGTATGTGATGAAGTTGTTCAGAAGGTTAATGACTAGTATGTTGAAAAAGTTGAAACGTACCTGTTATCTGAGCGACAATCTTTTTTTCTGGCTGAAATTCACGCTGTGAGCTGACGTGAACTTCTGTTTGGTCCCAGAGAATAACGACTATGCAAAATAATACTTGCAAAGGCACAAGGGCGATAATGTAAAATATGGTATCTCGCATATTAGAAGCGATAAGAATTTGATGGAGTGTTTAGGAGTTACAGGCCTCGAGAATTTGAATACAATGCTATTTTCAGATTCATCTACCTATTCTACTGTCTGTGAAAAGGAGCCCTGCTGTGCACTCCAGAAAGCCCAGGGACAGATTGGAAATTTCCATTCAAGACAGAAAGCAGGTAACTGTATTGTTTGCAGCTCACCTCTTAAGACAAAACTGAGAAAAACTACAGCATGCATTCATTGTGACAGCTGAACATCCGGTGAATCCTACACAGATGGCAGAGAGTTAACCCTTTCCAAAATAGAATTAAACCTTGCACACATTGACAAATTCTCTTTTCATGCTACCTCTAGGGGAAATCATATAAAAATCCAGCTGTGGGTTACTGAACACACAGTTATACTCAACACAGCAGGGTTTCTAAACCTAAACATAACTAGTAGCAGAGAAACTGTTAGGACATAGTTGTATATGTGCTTTACCCTGTTCTTACTCCTCCTTCAGCATTCCCTTTCAGCTTATTTTGGAGGTGAGACACTGAAGTAATCTTTAGTCTAACCCAACATAACTGTTTTTATGCTTCCAAATAAATTTTGCTTTTTTTGCAACGAATAGTAGCAGCAAGAAGCAGAAGAATCTTATTAACTCTGTATCAGCTGTTGTGTAGTTCAGGCTATTTCTAATTACTGAGAGAATAAATATATGAAACTAGCTGGCTGCCTTTCTAATGCTTGCAACAAAAGCATTTTGTGCTGTTGAGGTGGCACTTCTGCTGCAGGTCTTCACTATGCAGGACTATTCAGAAGTAAAAGAATCTCTGTATGAAGTTGCATCCTTGCAGTCTAATGGACAAAGTAACTCACACATTCCTGTCTCACCCAACTAAATAAGTTCTGGACAATACACAAAGGATGGACAATATAGCCACCAACTTCAAAAAACATTTTTCTGTGACCATTCAGAACTTTTTCATTTATAGGTAGCTACTATTGAGCTTATTTTTATTGCCATATAACATAATTTTCCATTAGTAAGAATCAAAGTATCACTCGTGCAGGCCAGTTCTGACACAAACTGCAAAAAATTGGGGAAAAACTAAAAAGATTTCCTCTGTACCGACTCAATCCCTGCTCAGCCAGAAAGTTCATACTGGAGTGTTTGAAAATACTGTCATCAGTTGCATAACTCCTGCAGCAAAGAATACAGCTGTCCAGTATGGAATGCCATTCACACAGTCATAGAAATCCACAGCAACAGATACAAAAATATCATTGTTAACATCTTTGTAACTTTAGAAATGCGCACATGTCAAACTCCAGCAGTTTTCCTAACACTTCTCTAATCTATTAAAATAAATATATCTTCTGCTTCACGGGGAAGGTGTTCCACTTAGTCAAATCAGTGAACAAGAAAATGGACGAAGCAGAATATAATTTTCTTTCTCTAAAGAGTACGACTACACACCAAGGGAGACTTTGCTCAGAGCAGAAAAATGCTGTCAGAAAGACAAGCAATGAGCAAGGACAAACCACCTGTCAATTGGCAGTAGCTCCAGAACTTCTGTATCTTTGGAAGAGGCTGATAATTTATCACAACTATTTCTATTGTTCATACTCAAATCTTCAAATGGGCTAAATGCAAGACAATCCAAAGGAAATCAAGCAGCAGCATTGCCAGCATGCAAGCTTTTCTCATGATAATCCTCATTACATCTCAGAATAATATTTCTTACAGTAACAAGCAAGAAAAATATAGCTACCAATCAAAAGGAACATTCAGTTTAACAGAAAATAACATTAAATGTTTTCTACATCTCTTCTTATTTACAAACATAGGCTTACCGATATAGATCTGAACTACAAGATAGAGAACAGAACCCTTACAAGTAAACTGCTCCAGGTCTTCAAAATTTGTCTCCACACATAGGATGTTTCTGGCAAATATTTAATGAGCAGTAGTGCTGCATGAGTGGAAAGATCTGTGCAAAATTTGTCCCCGAGTGTTTCCAGTTTGAAATATTGGGGCAACTCCTGAGCTCCAATATTGAGCTTTGCTGTAGCTAGGACTGTTCTACAATTAGCCACCCGGGTGTCGTGACTCATTTCTCAAAATGCTGGAGGAGTGTCTGCAACTAGAACTGGACCTCATGCTAATTTTCTGCCCCACCAGAAGCTGAGGTAGAGATTGGAAAACCCTTTCTGTGGAACCACCGCTATGCCAAGTGTGTTTTTCATTTGATTTTTCACAGAAGCCAACAGATGGCATTGCATAATTCCTTGATTTGGAATTGACCAGTACTGAAATCATTTATGAAGTGATTTTTTAGTTATTTTACCCAAGAGTTGAGCTGGGACACAAACTCAGTACTAACCTCTTCCAAACAACCTCTACATAAAATATGCCTCATTTACACTGTCTTGTAATCTGAACTGCACTCTTCCAGCTGGAAGACTGCTAAATTGCTTATGTCCAATATCATTAGTCCTGGTGTCTTTGTCTTTTCATAGACGGACTTCTTAGAATCACTACTGCTGTTTTATAGGCAAATATGTGCCTTGACTTAATTATCTCTCCCTGGGACATAGGCAATTTTTGATCATTAAAATATGACAAAAATCAGGCATCTTGCACAACTATATGAGACGAAGACCCCTCACTCTGCAAAAATCCCAAGCAAGCGTAGGAAGGCATTTCTTAACATTTCCTATAACTGAAGAAAAGTGGTTTGACTTACTTGAGCACCTGGAGCTGTCTGCTGTACTGCAGATGGCTCCTCAAACAGTGGTATACAAACCAAAACGTTAAAGCTAAGATTTACATAGCTAATGTGCGCATAGTTCTAAGAAAGTAGGTAATGAGGAGAAGTAAATGCACAGAGTTATAGCACATCAAACTAAAGCTGCAGGACTTATGAGTGGTCATCCTGAGCCTGCCTGTTTGAGTATTTTTTTTTTTCTTTTCCTTTTCTTCTAGTGGCTGGTTCATCAAGCCACAGCCATTTTGTCAGGTTTTCTGTACCATTCATTCCTACTGGTGCCCAGCAAGGCCTTTTCTGTGTCTCCTCTCTCAGCCTCTGAGCTTCTCAATAGGGACATCAGTTGTCGATTTATAAAGCTCATTCTTGAACACCAGAAACTAAAGCTCATAAAAAATTTCTCTTCAGAGAAGGCAATTTTTTTTTTTTTATCTCTAACCATTTCCACACTTAAGATGAAAAAGATTACATGACAATATTTGTTATTTTTGTTCTTACGGAGACACATCATTTCATGGGATTCCTTTCTCTCAAGTTCCTTCTAAGAAAAAGGGAGTATGGTTGGATAAATCAGACAAAGAATTCCCTAGGCCACTAATCATCTAGTTACCAAGCATTGAAAGGCAAGTTTCTACATCAGTTCCAGTGGAAAGGAAGTATTCCTTTCCATTCCAGAAGTGGTTGACAGGCTTAATTTGCTTGTCTTATAAGAACACATTTCTTTAAAATAGAAAGTAGTTGAACTACTTTCTTTTTCTTCCAGATTTATTTCAAAAGATTGTACTTTTAAGCTGAGTGAAATTGAGTTATTCCACTAAATAATTACTTTTATATTGATTCTATTTGCCATTTTTATTATACATAAAACAAGTCAAGTTCCAGGGAAGATTTCATCTCCTTTGTATTAAGACTTCTACAAGTAAGGGAGATTTTAAGAGATTTCACAGTCAAGTAAAGAAATCAGCCCCAAACTAGAAGTACACAAAGTGTGTAAGAACACCAACAGTTAAACATCTAATATGTGTAAAAACCACTGCATTAATACTTCAGAGAATATGATACAGGCCTGTAATGAGAACAGAAAATAAGCGTGCCTTCTGTCTGACAGAAATGACCATTTATTTTTTTTTTTGTTTGTTTGTTTCCTTCATCATGAAGAAGAGCTTATGAAATGTTTATTTTATAGGAATCTATAATGAGAAACTAACTCCACCTTGGAGGTCAACCTGTAAACTACAGGTTTAAAACAATACTCATTATAAACATTTTAAATGTCTTCCAAGATCTTTTTCTTAGACTCACAATTTCTAAATATATTTTTTGATTTATATTCTGATTATCCTTACAAAAAATGCTTATAACAGCTGGTGTTAAGAAGAAAACAAAACAAAAAACCATGCAACACATCCCTGTTTTGAACTAATCTGCTTTAACTCAAAGTCATGAGTACAACTTCATACTGCCTCCACTCAAATGCAGGTGTTATACGGTAGAAAAACAGCACTCTCAGTGAACAATAATGTGCCCCTCACCTGGAAACTGCATATTTCAAAGTAATAAATAGATTCATGGATATTCCGATATGCTACTTCTATACAATTGACTGTGCTGCCTTTCCTTAAGAATTTCTTGAAATCTCTTCTACACGTAACTGTTGTGGTATTTTTTCATAGTAATAGTAGTTTTCTCAACAGTTTCTGCTCTTCGACTGCTGCTTTTGTTTTTTAAGCTGAAATATATTTGAAAGTTACAAAGCTATACAGAAAACTTGTGTATCTGAGTTGAACATGGGCTTTAAATTAAACTCATTGCCATTACACTTCAAGTTGAAGAATCAAATGTAAGCCTAAACCTATGTTGAAATCTCCAGATTTTTGCCTTTGTGAAGATTCTGAAGTGATAACAGATTTATCCCAATTGTAGTTTTAAATACCTCACCATTATCTACAACCAAAGACATGCAAGAACTACCCTTTGAGTAAACCTCCTCCAGACTGAAGGCTGTTGACATGCATTTCAATAGAGGGAAAATAATTGCCTTACTGATGTTGACATTTTTCTTTGTCAAAACTTAAGATATGAAGAAGTCTTTCAACCTGTTAAGGATATGAAGAAGCCTTTCAGCCTGTTAATGTGACAAGAGAAGCTCAGACAAATAAGCATTAACTCTAGGCTTTAACTTGTATAGAAAGAACTGTCAAGTTTGATGAAGGGTCATTCTTAATGCATGTTTTAGGTGACTAGACAGCCAGCGAAGAGAGTATGGGATGCTGCAGGAGAAAATAGAGATGATAAAATAGTACCTGCCAATTTCAAAATATGCTCTTTTTTGGTAGGACATATAAATATGAATTTTATTTTTTTTTTTGGGGGGGGGGTGGATTCTTTACTTCTGTCTCCAAATGAAATTATATAGATGTGTCTAACTGTCAAGGCAGAGAACTGATAAAATTGAAGCTGATTCCTTCTCAGTGTTGCTTTGACTGCACTTAAGGAAAGGACATTGATTCAAATAAAACCGGTAAAAGAATCATATAAGGGTAGTTATTTTGAATAACCGTGTCCTTCTTATCCATATCTGATTTCACACCTCACTAATGTACTACAGTTACACTTGCTTTACACCAGTTTAATGAGAAGAAGAACAGTTAATTAGGATGGAAACCATAATCAGAAAGAGAGTGAAAAACACAGGCTTTGAGGATGAACTTGAAGGAGGAAAGCAATGAACACCAATGCAAGAAATAGGGTCACTGATTCAGAAAGCTCTTTGGTAGTATGAATAAACACTTTTAGTTTGTCACTGCTGGAAAGCAAACACACACACACACACACACACAATCAACAAGAACAAAAACTCAACAAATACAGAACACCAGTTCTCTCAGTAGCAGCCAACATCCCAGAAGAAAACCTTCCTGTCTGTTCTAGCTTCAGCAACCATAAGAAGCAAGCAAAATACTGATTAAATTTACAATAGTCTGTTTGACACCATTCTTCTGTTCTCTGTTACTATATGTGGGTGCTGTCTTTAAATGCTTAGAAAACATTTATTTAGGGGAACTATTAAACGTGTAGACTGAATTTATACCAACAAGCTAAAAATGCAAAGCTCAATCCATCTTCTTTCTCCAGGAGTATTAAGGGACTATTCTAGGGACAGACTCTCTGAATTGCTCAGCACCCATAACTTATGCAGATTACTCTCAACAGGAGCTGCAGGATGCGGAGTGCTTTCAAAAATTTGTCCATTCCATTCAGGTTTTTAAACTTAAGCTGAGTGCCTTGAAAATCCAGTCTTGATTAAGTTGGCAGGACATTGTGTATTTTTTAGAGATACGGAAATGTAGTTTCAACTCCTTTTACACTTGTTAGTAAATTCAAAATCCATCCTGTCTATGTAGCGGAGGGAAATACTGAAAATCATATATTACAGAATGTAACACGCAACTATTCTTCTTTTTCACTGTCCACCTTTAAAATCAACTGTTGACAAGCATCAGTTTGACATTACTGAAACAGAAAGTACGTTATTTTCCTCTCACAGGTTTTATTAACGAAGGTCACTGCCCAAGTGACAAAATATCACTAAAGCCATCAGCCTTTTTTGTCCTTGAGCTTTATGGAGGTGTCTCTCCTGTCATTTCACTTATCTGTAGAGAACAGAAGTAGCAGAGCTTCAAGCAAGACAGCCTGCATTTTTGACTTGTGCACAAACTGAACATTCAACTCCTCTCCAAGTAAGCAAACAGAAAGCACTTTTTTTTTTTTTTTTTTTTTTTGTGGCAATAGGAATTCAAGAATCAAGAACATGTTAAATGAATTCTGTCTGGCTGCAGGCTTGGAGCTCCATCTGATAAATTCTTTCCAAAAAGCAGAAAAAGTCAAAATTTATTGTAAATGTACTGAAATTATTCTGACTACCAAACTGCAATAGCAAATGTGAAAGCCATCAGCCATGTGGTTTCCATACCTGATAAAGAGATCTACAAAATGCATTGCTCTTACTAATAGTCCAAAGTCACTGCAAATCCAGATCCACACAGGGAGTCACTAAGTCTTTGAAAAGCCATGATAAAAACATCAGTTTGTTTTTCATAAAGGTTCTAATTTTTCATAGAATCAAACAAAAAATTCCTCGGGTTGGAAGGGATCTTATACAGATCACCTAATTCCAGCCCTCCTGCTATGGTCAAAGGGGCCACCCACCATATCAGATTGCACAAAGCTCTATCCAACCTGGCCTTGTACACCTCCAAAGATGGGGCATACACAGCTTCTCTGAGCAGCCTGTGCCAGTGCATCACTCTCCTCTAAGGAAAAAATTTACTCACCTTTCAAGCCTATTCAAATCCTCCTGGATGGCATCCCTTCCCTCTGGAGCATGAACAGCACCCACTCAGCTTGCTGTTACCCACAGGCTTCCTCAGGGTGCACTCAAGCCCACTGTCTGTGCCATCAATGAAGATATTAAGCAGCATCAGCCCCAGAACGTCATTTGTCACTGGTCTCCACCTGAACATTGATCTGTTGACCTCAGTTCTTTGGATGTGACCTTTCTAAATTTATTATTTAATTATTTTTTAAATTCTGCTTAAAAAAAAAACAAAAAAAAGCCTGCTATCACTCTACTTTCAACAAGTAAATGATACAAAGCTTATGTCATAGTTTGAAGATTTTTAGTATTGTTATAACATCAGTTTCGTAAGAAATGTTTGTCCTAACATGAAACAAACAACATGGTTAACAATCAGCATCTCCCTGCAGAACTGCTGGCCTGAAATCTGCTTTCAAAGATATGTCTACATACCTTAGATCTGATATCCTTCATGTTTCATTAGAAACTGTTAACAAAATAATGTTCAAAGTAAATACAAAGTATTCTACGTAATGCTGCGTTCAATAATAATAATATTGGACAGATGATAGCAGATCAGATAGCACTTTATCAGTAACTGAACAGCACAGACACAAGAGCTCATTTACAGAAACAAGGTGAAACTTCCTAGCCTTTTAAGTATGGGTAGATATTCTAAATAGTTTCTATTTTAAGCTGTTAAATACAGAATGCTAAGGCCTTATTGGAGAGTTTAATGTCGCAGAAAGACACATTGTAACAAACACATGTACTGGAAAAATGGATGTTTGAGCCACTCCAGATAGTTCCTTAATAATTTACAAGAATTTGGTTGCTAAGAATTATTTCTCAAGAATTTTCGCTGTGGAACAGTTGCTCATTTCTTTTCACTTACTGAACAAAGAGGCTTAAATTAGTCCCCTGCTATCATTTTTTTTTAATAAATTGGAAATCTTTGATGGAGAAGAGTAAAGAGAGTGGGAGAACTTTAAGAGGATTTGAGAATTCCAGTAAAGGAAGAAACAATGTTGTTAAAAAGACGATTGGTTCCGCATTTTAACAGCATTTGTGGAATTGGCAGTAGCCTTAACAAAATGAGCTATAAAGAAAAAGAAGACAAACAATTTTGCAAAAGAAGTATTTAAGATCATTTCTGCCTAAACCTGGAGTTCAAAAAAAAAAATATATATATATTTTTTTTTTTTCATGAAAAAGAAGCTTACAGCATCATTTTTAATTGCTTTTCTCTCTTTTCTCAAGGATAGACTGATAAACATCAGTAACTCGATTTATATTTATGGTAACAATTCTTCTACAGTCATTGTAATTATTCAGTTGAAATTACTCACGTGAGAAAAGTAACTCATCTGTATAAGAGATTGCAGGTCCAGGTCTCTGATGTAAATTATGAAAGGCCCATTATATAGGCCGTCATAATTTTTCCAGAATCACATTTCTTTCTCCCTCAGGTACTGTCAAACATCTTTCTACCTCTAAGCACTACATTTTCATAGTGTTCTTTCAATCATCCTTTTTGACTAACGTGAACCAGAGCTGTGATGTATGTCTCCTGTTCCGACTATTAATATTATGGGCACATTGTCTTTGCTTTTGGACAGTGATAGAAGCAAACTGACATAACCAATATCTAGACAATCCTTGAAGTGATACATGAGCTTTACACAAGAATGATCAACAAGATAGAGAGCTCTTCTCTCCAGACTGATTGATAAGAATTTGGCTATAAGGCTGTATTTTCAGCTGGGAGTAAGAACAGCAGGAGTCCTTTGTGATCTCCAGGTATACAGACAGAGCATGAAGCTGAGCCAGTTAAAAAAATAAAAAGAAAGAAAAGGAAATGCACGAAAGAAAGAAGTCACAATGATTTCAGAAGGTCATTATTTGGTCTATTGTGAGGGAGGTAGAAGAACTGTGTGTTTATCATGAAGAAATAAATTACAGTGAAGCTTGCTGTGGACCTCAGCAAAACTCTGAATGTGTGTACATAATTATGGCCCATCTCAAGTCAAATTAAATCCCAACTTTCCCAGGCAAGACAGGCTGGCACAGCACAATGAAGCTGTGTCAAATCTGTCAAGAGACTGCTGGAGCCGTTTCCTGAAGCCGTTTGGGACAGAAGTGGAAAAATCTTTCTTCCCTGTCCCTTCCTTATCCAGGAACAACACCTGTGAGCAAGCAGGTACCAAGTTCACTGGAATAGGATGCACTTTTGCCACACACTTAAATATAAATGCTCAGACACTGCTATCTAGCTGTACTGAAGACATTTCCATATTCTCATTTAGGAGCCTGCTGTATATCCTCCAAGTACTTTTTATACAGTGCTGCTTAGTCTGCTGATGGGCACATAAGTCCCTAACAGTCCCATAGGCCAGCCTGGAGTCTCGGTGCTCTCTCATTTGACTCCTACCTCTCTACTGAGCAAGAGTCCACCTTCTCCCTGTCCATCACACCAAGAGTTGCTGGGGAATCTTGAACATGTCTGCTTCCACTGGTTGTTACTTTGACCGGAAGTGCCTTCATGCCCGATGTTTTTATAGTACTTTTTTCTTTGAACACAGTAAACATTTTCACTGGAGGAATCAAGAGAACCCATTAAAAGATAAAAAAATAAAAGAGAGAGAGAGAGACAAAAAATGAACGGAAAATTTCTGCTGTGATTAACCAGAAACTCGGAGATGGGAAAAGGAGGGACTTTACAAAAAGTTAATGAAAGATAGATATGAATTACATTTCAACTAAGTGAGACAAAAGCTCCAAGTAATTATGAGAAGTTAAAGTTCAGCTCATTTTTTGCACTGGTATCCTGGAAACATTTTAAAAAGCTTCATCAATGCGATGTCTGATGCTTGCAATAATGGAGCTATCAGTAAACATAGCTGCGCACCAACTAAACAAAACAAGCTTATTTCCCTCTTTACTACATGTAAGTAACATATACTGATATGCATTCATCACACATTTAGTCCTATTTGCTTCATCTACTATTTCTTGTCCTATATGCCATCAGTTAACTTTTTGAGAGGGATCAGGAATGCATCTTTGCACATGTAATGTTGTCCTTTACACCAATTTATATTCCAGTTCCCTAGATTTATCTCCCAGTTCAGGCATTTTCCAGGATCCTAGAGCAGCCATCGCTCATGTTTAGTTCCCTATACTGAAGATGCGTGTATCTTTGAGGGCAAATTTTCCTCATAAACATCTTAGAAAATTCTCTAGTAGTGGAAAAGATTCAAACTTTGATCCATGACCCTCTCCATGTCATGTCTTCAACAAATAGAAGCAATCAAAATTGCTTATTGTATATCTATTTCACTCTCTCCTGAGCAAAAGATATAAGTAGAGTTGTGTCATATTTCTGTCAAAATATGAATCTTCTGGAATATATGCTTCAATAACCAATACATGACTATTTTATTGTTATTTATGGCAAAAAAAGACATTTTTATCATTTCTTGGTTCTGCACTTGCATGATATCTAACAGTGACATCCTAGTACACGACTGAGCAATAACTGAAAGAAATATCTTCTCTGGCAAGAAATTATCACTGTTCCTATGATCATTCTTTGACATTTTAAAGAAAGGACCATAATTTTTGCCTTTACTTTGAGAATAAATGCAAGAAAAATCTTGGAATTAAATATGTACCTCTCGATGCCAAAATCATAAAACCATGACAAATGCCTAAATCAAATTTGATCTGAGAGTGACTAGGATTAAAAGCACATCAAGAACTCCTGCTTTGGTTCAGTATGAGCAGGGTAGAAAAAAAGGAATAAAAAGTCATACTACTTAGCCAATGCAACTAAAATAAGAGCTGGTATCTTAAAATATTTCAGGCAGCAAACACAAAACCTATTCTTGGTAGCAGCATGTATTTCATTACTGTCAGGACCCCCACCATCATTTGTAGTGCATCCTTACACAAACACACAGGCTCCCCATAGCCACCCATGTCTGTAGTTCTCTTGCTTAAAGGACATTTAAAGCACAAACATACTTGGCATCATCTAGCTGAAAAAAAAGCACCAGGACTGCTGTCTTTGTTTGGAAATCTTTGAGGTTTTGCTCTTACTGTGGATGTAGGCTTCCTGAAAACCTACGGTGGTTTTTTTTTTCGCAATTGTGCACATCTTCAGGGCAGCACTGAAGGTGTTATGCTAGGTTAATCAGACCTATGAGGTGAAGTGCCTAACAAATAAAGCCTTACGGCTACACTGAATGAGCTCAGACTTGATAGGCAATGAGTTTCTATCTGTAGTGTTTGAGACAGGGCAGTAGCTGCAGATGTACAGTTACGCTTCAAGTCCAGCAAACCTTCTGCATATCAGCTGTGGGTGATCTTTCAAACTGGGGCATAGAGCTTGGGCATTACACCACTTACAATTGCAATTGAGACACTCAAAAATCGGAATTGTGGTTCTCCTCTGCTCCTGTCAGATTCTGTCTCATATTTTTCCTGTACCGAACGGTAAATAAATAGGATAGAGGAGAGCAGATATGGCTGCACCTTCCTTTCTAGGGGAACATTATGTTGAAAAGGATAGTAACACAACAGGAAACTGTTTTTCTTTGCTTTTAATACAATTTTGCCCTCAGCGAGATTCTAGTCTTGACTTAGCTGGAAAACACATTACTACGATGATAATGAAGATGAGGTAAAAAAAAAAAAAAAGGTGACTGAATTTTCTGAAATCAGTCTCTGAAGTTGGAAAGCAGGAAAGAAGGTATCGTACATAGCACTAGCTACATGAGCAAAGCAGGATCTTTCT
The DNA here is from genome assembly GCA_013399175.1 of Odontophorus gujanensis. Classification (NCBI taxonomy): domain Eukaryota; kingdom Metazoa; phylum Chordata; class Aves; order Galliformes; family Odontophoridae; genus Odontophorus; species Odontophorus gujanensis. The sequence goes on along the minus strand of VXAB01013187.1, from coordinate 236,820 downwards.
CAGCTACATTCACACTTTCACACAAAGGCACCATCCAGTTTCCCAGCACTGCTGGGTTGATAGGTGCAAGTGCGTGGTCAAACAGCATTCAAAGCTTATTTATAGTGGCTAAAAAGGCCTGAAGCCTGTCATCATTAGAGTTTGAGTTGGTATGAGCATAAATGTGCCTAAAGGTACTAAATCAGCTAACAAAATGAGCAGCACTGATGCAGCCACCACGGATTTTTCTGTATTTTAGTCTGCAAAGTTTCCTTTATTATCTCAAACATAAATGCACTGGAAGTTTACTATCTCTGAGCTATACACACAGAGGAAACCTGAAGGAAGCCATGAGGAAAAGGACATGAAAGTGAATGAACACAGAGTTAACATATTGTTCCTGGATTAAAATTGCTTTATAACAAAAGTTTTATTACTCAGTATCTACTGTGAGTGCCACTAACTGTAGATTTGAAAGAATACATTAAAAAAGTATACCCAATTTTCAAAAAGTAACCCACAAAATAAAGCAAACTTGTCATCTTCCTAAAGGGAAGGAAACATCAGGGAAATTGTCAGGATATTTAATAGGAAAGCACTGAACCTTAGACAACAAAGAACCTCAGAAAGACAAAACTCCTTTTCAGTTTACAGAACTTGGCTCACTTTGCACTGCATTTCTATCTAAGGGAAGAAGTCTTTCAAAATCTGTTCCTTCTTCAATCCTCTACCTTTCTCTTTTCTCAAAATGACGATATCTAAAACAACAAGCAAGGGATAATGTGGTCACATTACATTTGGCACCAAATTATATAGATGATTTTAAGAAGCTTTTATTCACCAATTAAAACAAATTACGTTATTTCCAGTATACAAAAGCCTACTGAAAGGATCTTGCAGTATTGCATGTGATTCATTCTTGACCATGCCCAAAGTTTAAAAGTGAAGGATCTATGTTGAGTACTGAGATGGTGAAGTCAACATACAATGATTCAGCCTTTGTACATAAACATTATGTACACAGGAAAACGTTGTGTAAGGTTCATTTACACCAGAGACCCCTATTAACTACAATACCATATAATAAAACAAGTCCAATATGCTGATACCACACCACCAGAGTAGTCCCTAAGAAAAGAATTAAGTCAGCAGAACTCTACCAATTTATACTTCAAGAACTTAAGACTCTCAGATTTTAATATACATAGTTAGAATTTTTTTCATTTTCTTAAAATACGTGTACAAGGAAATACTTTCTCTAAAGGTCTACTCAATGCTTCAACCATAAGGGTAGGAACAAATCTCTATCTACAGATCTGGGAACCATAATTCTGCTTCAAGGAGCAGAATTTGTCTGCTTTCAGTCAACTTCAGCCACGTGCCAGTGCTGTCACTTCATTCCCAGGATAGTATGATGATATACTAGGGATTTACTAGGACAGAAGCAGACTTACTCATGAGAATGAAGAGAAATGTGTCTAAAAATAATTATAAAGAGAGGTTTGGGCTATTCCAAATATTTCAGTTTAGAGCTCTGGTCTCCTTTAGCTATTGCGTTACTGATATTTTCCCACACTAAGATACAGAACAACTCAGCTTCCTTACGTTACTCTGTTGTTTTTTTTTGTCTCACAGAACACCAATGCAAATGATTTAAGAGGGGGACTGCAAGGAAAGCATTTGTAGCTCTAGTATTCAGAGCAGATAAAACATGTAACCATGAAAAATTAGCCTGTAACTAGCTTATTTTAATAAATAAAAATTATTTGCATGCATACATGCTCTCCTCTCATTTTACTAGGTTTGTGTTTTTTATTCTGAAGGCAACAAATTCCAGCAGTGCAATGAACTGAGTGACATGGTGATGAGAAAAAAAAACAAAAAATCCAAACAAACAAAAAAAAGAACGCAACACTCAAAACATAAATAATGGAAACAAATTTAAACCACAGCTTGAGTAAGTGTTTCAGTGAATTAGGCAGTTCTCTTGCAGTGACCACAGCTAGCCTGAGGTTAAGCCCCTAGGTGGAATATAATATTCACTGAGAATCGTTTTTCCACAAGATTTGAAGCTGAGTGTGAGCTTTGAATTCAAACTCTTCAGCTCATTGGCTGCAGGGAGATGCATATCACGGTGCAAAGCAGTATCAACACATCAGTTTGTATCCGACAAATAAATCAAGAACACCTTCTCCTAAGCATATTAATTACTGATGTACTACGGCAGTTCTTGTGAGACACAGGTTGAACAGAGGTTTAGGCACAAACTGCTTAGACCTCATGATTTAGTCACAGTTATTCAATCCTTTCTATTCAGTCAGTTCCTGTGCTAAACAAAGTCCTTGGGGTGAAGCGTTTGCAGTTAATTATGGAACTAGTATAATCTGCCTTGCTTTCAAATTAACATTTATCATAGTGCAAATTAATTTTTTTAACAGCGTATTAGCACATTAACCATAGTGGCTAGCCTCATTTCACTCTCATTAATGGGACAGTTTTTCCTTTTAATTTAGAGAAAGCGTGAAATTTTAGCACTGGATCTATGAATCAGCTATGAATAATTTGTTGAGAAGGTTTTCATTTCAAATCTGAAACACGCTTAGCCAAGTCTAAGTCACTATACATATTCCTGTTGATTAAACCATTAATTTTTGTTTATTTAAAAGTGAAAATCTGTGATTTATTTCTTTGTTATTAGTTTCCCCACTACTTTCCAAACAAAATGTTTTATTATGGTTCTTTTCATAAATTCATTGCCTTCGACATTTGTAGTATAGTCTATTCATAATAAAACAAGCCACTGCAACCAGCAAGATAATTTCATGTAACAAACGGGATGTACACTCTCACATTTTCACCAAACATTGTAACTTTTTGTGGTTCACTGTTTCTTAAAGTCACATACTGAAAAAAACTCTGAACCAACAGCTCACGTAGACTCTTATTTCTGTTTTCTCTCACCACATTAATTATTTTTCAGGTTATTCCAACAGGAGAACCAACAGGGGCATACTGCCGAATTCACAACTCACACCTCAATTTTAGAGGCTCTTTGTACTTATCATTGGGTAGACAGCACTCCAAAAAAATATCGGGTTTACAGGGAAGTGCCCAAATTATCCCAACAAAATGCAAATGTTAATGTTAATTATATTCGCTAATAAAGGCACATGAACACGTAGTCGCAAATGGATTATTTCATTTGCAGGCCATTTGTATGCTCCCTGCACAACTGCTTGAAAAAGTCTTTTGCAGTAGAAAACAATACCGACAAACTGAGATTTTTCTGGAATAAATCAAAACTGTCTTACTTTAATTTTGTAACTGTAAGATTTTGAAGAAAAGCTTCAACTGAGAAGAACAGCTCTTCATTTATGTATTCAAAGAAGCATTTTATACTAAACATTCTATTTTCTGTCGTATAAATGTAGCAGAAATGTAGGAAAGTCGCAATAAAGTAATAGAACTGACTGAAAAACTTTTTGTATGAAGAACAAAAAGCAAAAAACTTCATCTGTAAATCCTTCTACTCAGAAGTTCCTTGAGCCAGAAAAAGGTAAACATAGAGTGCTATACACACCCCAGAGGTCCACTGAATTCCTGCTACTGTTGGCTAACTGTGTACAAAAATAGATGACTGGTGACGTCATCTATTCTTTTATGCATGTATTATGACTAAGATGTCATCTTTAGTACAAGTTAAATGTTTTATTAAGAAAAAATACTGGAAAGAGGCTGAGGGGAAGGAGAAACAAAAAAGAGAAAACAACTAAGGCAGACATCTTCTGTCAGCTCAAAACGCATAATAAAACTCGATTTATGAAGAACAGTGAACTTTCCCTTGGCCCACTTGCTCTTTTATATTTACAAAACTACTTGTTGCTAGATCCCACACTTGCTCGATCCAGTCAGCAAGTTGTATTCATTGCAGATTACACGGAGCCAAATTGAAAGTTCCAAAACAGTTAAAGGAATCATTCCACACAGCCTGAATCAATAAATGACAGTAATGCTCACATATTCACATAGAGAGTTTCAAAAAGCATCTTAAAAGAAACTGCTTTCAAAACGAGAAGAGAACTAGTGTGAAATACATACCTAAATAATTCCACAACTGTATGCATGAATATGCACACCCATATTATCTGTGCATACAAAACACCTGAGCTTTCAGCAACGGAGCAATCAGAAAACAATGAATGCATAGTCAGTACACTTGAAAAAAGACTGAGTTCCACCCTCTCAGTGAACCTAAACGAAATCAAATGAGAAAACAAAGAGCAAGGAAGGCAGCAATTCATAAGAAAACAAAATATAATGTGTCAGTGACAGTAATTATCTAAGAGGGGGAAGGCCAACTTCCCGTGTTACCCGCTTGCATAGAATTACCACTACTTTGCTATTAAATGAAATAAAACTATTAGATAATCTAATGCCACATGAAAATACAGAGCTTTATATTCACAATGACTCTTCGTAGCTGCTTGGTGCCTCAGCCACTGCAGTGATGCTGTCAGAAGCAGAGAGGCAAGCTGGGAAAGCTTTAAAGAGGTGATGAGCACGATTGTGTGTAGCCTCAGAGCTCTCCCTCATACCTTCCAACCTTTGCTCTTTTCTTCCCACTTTCTATTAGTTTCACTTGCTGCGCTTTTCCTGAACTCCAGCTCAGCATAAAATCCCATTATCAAAATGTCAAGGCAATAACCATATCTTTATTTCTCTCCTTTTCTTTTTTTCCCTGCAAAATATATACACACTGAAGGTGCTATAAAGGCTTTATTATTTTAAGTAATTAATAGCTATAGTTCAGAATAGAAATCAATTACAATCCATACCCTGTAGTGCATTCTGAAGAACTTGCCATCTGGATTAATACAGAACGTGCATTACCAATTATATGTAAAACATATACTTGGTATTCAGTAGAGAAATATGGAAATAACAGTTGGCAGCTATGAGGTTACAGAAAGTAGCCATTTACACATCTTGAGAATTCTAAATCTTACAAAAATAAGAACAGAAATGACTCCATTACTTAAAGATTTCTACACGTATTTGCTTGGACTAAATGTTATGAAAACTAATTTCTTGTACTATTCCTCAGACACACGGCATGACTTGACAAAACCCTGTAACAACTCCTATAGTCCTAAAACTTCAGAATACAGGGCCGCAAGGGGCAAATTATTAAGGTCTGTGGAAACACGTTAATGAGAAATTGTGATGCGTCACAGTACGGATAAAACTTTCCGTCAAAATGCTTAGGTTGCTTTGGATTTCACATGGCAATTCAGGGAACAAACACTGACTCACACCTCCCTTCTTATTTAATCAATTCCCATTTAAATTCTTTTTTCTTTTTTTTTTTTTTCCTCTGCTAGAGAAAGGATATTTCTGACAGTGAGTAACACATATCTGGATCACACCTTCCACACACACGTTGTACTGACTTCAGTTCATTAAGCTTCTGTATAAAGCCCCAGTCTTGCTGCAATACCATTAATTGACAATTAGGAAATTCTGGGGGAGATCCCATCTGGCTGATCAGTCGCAGTGACAATGTCTACCAATGAACCCTCCTCATCTGTTGTCAAGAGATCCCCTCCCATGCTGTATCCTCTCTTGTCCTGCTTGGTCTGTGGAACCGGCAGCGAAATTGAACCAGATTCAGAACAATACAAAAATATACTATTTCTAAACAATCCTTCCTTGCCAGATCTACAGGCAGAGACTGCATTTGTCGAAAGAAAATGGAAGAACAGATTAGGCCAGTTCAGTAGTAAGATGTCTCAAAGCTCAGTGACACGTAAAAGAGTAGGTTTTCTTTGCCCCTGTTTTCTACGTGGAACTCCAACTCTTTGGCCATAGATACATTTTATACCCTAACTTCTACATTATGAATATATAGCACTATTAGAAATACTACAGATCAAAAGCAGGAACCCAACACGTGTCTACCCATCTGGAATAACTGAGACATTGTTCTAGTATTTCTCTATACTGCAGCTTTCAGAGGCAAAAGAAAAGAAAAAATACAGGCAATTCTTTTAACAATCACTGAGCTGTCAAGACATTGCTAATGAAGATATCTCAGGTATAGGATTTTTTTCTTTCCTTTTTAAAGTAATAGTCAGACAACCCTGAATTCACCTCAAAAGAGGTTACCTGCTCAGTGTAAGGAACACAGAGAAGACATGGACATATTATTCTCAATGAATTATCTCTGCTGCCTCTCGTGAACAAAAAGACAAAAGCACTCAAACTAGCAGAATATTGGCAAACCGTAAATAAGGAGAAGCAGTAAAATTTGTCTGGCCTGGTTTACAAATTACAGGTAGAGGGTAAGTCCCTTCTCCCTTTTAAAATTAGCAGCTATTAGAGCAGGGCAAAGAGCCAGAGTAACAAATTTGTTATTCCTCATCAGAAATAAAAATTAAAAAAAATAAAATAAAATTCAAGATTAAACACAAATCTGAAGAATATTTTTTATCTTACTGCACGTGGTGCTGAGGTTGAAATGTTCTACTGTGCTAGCATACCTGCTTGCAATCACTGTGAACGGTGTGAAATGATCTCCCCCCCTTGGAAATATCAGTGCCAAGAAGCGTTGCTCTTGAAAATGCAGTCAGCTATACCACGGTATAGAAAAAATAAAATAAAACACAGTAGTGATCTTTCTTTCAAACACATGATCTTTTTTCCTTTGCCTACAAAAGCAGAATTGTTGCACATCTTAACATGAGAATTCCCCATGCACACAGCTCCCTCCCTCTGAGGGTTGCAAGGTCCCGCTTTCACCATGACCCCGCTGTGGAGACACAGCCCTCCCTTGGGAGGGAGGAGGCTCTCAAGGCAGCCAGAGCCTGCAGACTCGACTGCCATCTCAGAGCACTGTTCGTATTTTCCAAGAATCACATGCTGCATTGAATTTGTTGTACAAAATGACAGCTGAGCAGCTGAGCGGCTTTTTTCTCTGCAGTGAGTTAATGGCAACAGACACGCATGCCACTGCAGAGCATACCCTACTTGGTGACTGATTTAAGTCTCTTGCTTTACACATTACCACGATTTTTATGGTTAAAGACTGTCATTGCAGGGACAATGCCATTATTTGCATCTTGCAGATAAACTAAAGTTGGCATTAAATTAAGCGTTAAGACAAGGACAGGATGCTGACAGCTATCTGTTGTCAAAAACCTTACTGTAACCTCTGTAACCTTAACCTTTTCTGCTTAAACACCCTGGACAATGTTTTTAAAACACTTTTTTTTTCTTCCCATTCTATATTATGGTCTTTAGATATCCTATACATACAGGAACCTCCTTCTATCAGCTGGCATGTTCCTACAGGACTGCTGATAGAACCATTTTGAAGCTAAAATGACGCCTGAAATGCAAACAACTACAGAATCATAGAATTGCTCCAGTTGGAAAAGATCTTCAAGATCATCAAGTCCAACCACCACCAAGCCATACTACCTGAACTCTTAACAACCCACCACCAATCACATCCCATCCAAACAGGTTTAAAATGCATTCAAAGATGATGACTCAACCATCTCCCGGGAGAGCCTATTCCAGTACTTAACAACCATTTCTGTAAAGCAGTTTTTCCTGATATCTAACCTAAACCTCCCCTGGTGCATCTTGAGGCCTTTTCCGCTTGTCCTGTCACCAGTGAGAAGGGACCAACCCTGCTCTTACAAAACAGAACAGCAAACTGGGGTTAAAAATAAGTCATGTAATTTCAAGAGACCAGCAAAATTTCTGCCTTCAATATGTGCTTATGAAAATTCAACTCAATTCCTATTCTCTCTTGTTTTATTAGTACACTGAATTATAACTGTTAGCGTAAAACAAAATGTCCATTCTGAGATTAAAGGGGGCATCTTCTGTAGCAGAAGTGATTTCTTTCACCTTCTTGGCTCATTAAATAGCAAATATTTTCTTCTCACTGTCCACAGACTATGCCCTGGAGAGTGTTTAAGATAAGCAATGGCAGACTTGCACAAGCTAACAAGGTTCTATGAAGCCTACATGCAAACCTTTCCCACTATTTGTGGTTTGAATTTGAAAATACACATAGGATCACACTGTGTTACTAGAAGTCATGAGCTAAAATGATCAAATGAAAAATATGATTATTTATAAAAGCAGTATTAAGCTTAGGGAAAACTTTGACATCTACATTTTATAGGATAAGATCACAAGCACTTATGTTAATCTTATAAATAGGCATTAGTCTCTTATGTTATAGGGCTCAAATTTTGTTTATATAGACAAACTCCTAAACAAGCACAGGATTCTGTAGTTTTATAATACCTCGATCTAGCTAGGTAGAACGAAATCACCTAGTATGAACAAAAGCAAGGTCCACAAAAACAAAATTTATTGTACTTATATCCGAAACTCAATTGAGTGTTTTTTTGTTTGTTTTTCTTTCTTTCTTTTTTTTAAAGCACAACACATTCTCGGATTTGCATTGAAGCCTAGTTAAGTCCAAGTTATTTTTGTTCAGATCATTGGTTTCACCAGAAATCACTGCTCTCAGAGAGAACTAATTTGTAACAGAATAAAATACTTTTTTTCCTGGTGGAAAAGTAGATTATAGGCAAGTAATTCTGCATAACTTTTCAGAGAATCATAGAATCATTCAGATTGGAAAAGACCACTAAGATCATCTAGTGTAACCACTCTTTTTTCTGGAACAATTACAAAGACAGAAAAGCTTTTATTTTTCTCTTCCATTCAAACTACATCATTATCTTCCCTCTTACATTTTCAGTCACAATTAAGCAAAATAAATGCAATGTGAAAATAAAACTAAGCAAAACGGCTTGAGATGAAAAATGAAAGCAGATAGAAACATAGAGCTTGCCTTCTTAATTTCTTTCTTAGTTTCAGATACAGTTATATAATTAGATTTTAAGAAACGTGAAGAAGAGTGGAGAAGACAGGAAAGAAGTATATTTTCTGTAGGTTCTTGACATGTATTGACAAATATTTATGTTAATAAGATAGAAACATAGAATGGTGAAAAAGGTACTTGAGTTAACAGAAGGCTCTTGCATTCATTTTACGAAGGTGATTTCAAAGGATAGAGAGGCGGTTAGCAGGCATACAGGAAGGGGTGGAGCAAATAGAAAAATAAACTAGGAGAGGAAAAACAACCAGATCTAAAATATCGTAACAGTGAGTACATCTCAGCTAAATGTGCTGCTTGTTCACTTCTCTTTCTCTAAGTTGTATATTTTTCTAAAAATTATTCTTTCAATTTTGATCGTAACATGGAATTATGGTAAGAAATCAACCATTTATAGTCAGGATGGTGGCCAGAGGATGATAATAAAGTCAGAATGTTCATTTTCCAAAAACAGTAAGTTTTTGCTTCAGTATTTAAGGGTCAGTGATAGGGACAGGACCACATTTTCTAATTAGGTTGCAAATGCTTTGCATATAATATTTCAAATAGTGACTCATTCTGTCATCTAAGTACTTTTCATTACTTTAATTCCACAGATCAAATATTCCAAAACAATTCACTCCAACTCTCTAATGATGTGTTCATTGTGCATATTTCTTATATGTTTCCTTAAGTACCGCTGATTTCTTGTCAATAAATTGAGCTAACATGCTATGAGCGAAGCCAAGAGATCTTAGAGAAGGATACATTTCTTTTGTCATTTCTCTTCTTAAAGTCCAACAACCAAATATATATTTTGGTTCAAATGATATTCAGAAACACTTGGCTAGCATTCTTTCTTTTCTGTTTGGCCAAAATAGCATGTTATTTGCATCCCCTGAACTGAACTGTCCTGAACCATCTCTTCTCAAATTAAGGAAACATCATAAAAACCAGTTACCTAGTTTCTAAGACCTTAAGATTCATAACATAACGATACAACTATGCCTACCTTAGTAACACTTCCAAAAGACAATTGAAAGTGATGCTCTGACCAGAGTAAAAAAACCATTGTGTCTCAATCGATACAAAAGATCGTATTTTCCCTTGATATGTGGAACAATGCTCAAATAAAATATTTTTTCAAATGCCCGAGGACTGGATTAATTCAAAAAACAACAGATATCTCAACATTTTGAATGGCCATTTGCATCTACATGCCCATCTTTACGTCTCAGTCTCCCAAATTATTTCAGCAGAATACTAGAAAGTAAAAAGCAGTGTCAGTCTCCTCAGGGCACCTGATTGCCAGTTCGGTTATTCTTTCTCCAGTGACCAGCTCCACTGATAACACACTGAGCATTAACTTCAATGCATAATAATATCACGCCAAAAACCCTTCCCAGGTGCAAAACATGTTTATTTTTCTTTCTTTTTATTTCTGAGATTTGTATTAGCATGAATACAGTGTTTCTATAATTGCACTCTGTGGTTAACTGATATTTGGAGAAAGTATCAGTGCTCAGCAGAAAGCTTCTAAATTCATCTCCCTAGTTTGTGTGGGGAAAAAACAATGTATACATCAATATTCCACGAAAAGGTGTAGCTTTGGCTGACAGCATTTTGACATAATTATGAATAAAAGAGGACATATCTAAGATGGTTTCTGGGGTAAGATATTATCCGTACTATAAAGATATAGGAAGAATGTTGGTTTTAAAAACACAGGCATCAATAATAAGATTTTACTTTGTATGCACTGCAGATTTGAGCTTGAAAAACCTTCCTGAGTGACTATTGGGTACAGATACTCGTTTCTTGCTCTGGATTTGCAGATTTCTGTTCTGCTTTCTCCAAAGTATCATTAATAAAATCTTCTTTACAGAGCATTAATTAGCAGTTTATAATGAACTGAAAGATTTCCACATAAACATTTAATATCAATATGGACAAAAGTTCAGTTACATTCATTAATAAACTGCATGACTATTCAGCATTAACAAAACATGGTAGAAGAAATCCTAAAAAGCAGTTAATGAGTTCTCAAATTAACAGAAAAGGACTTTTTTATTACCTAATATGAACAACCATATCAGACAATCTACTGAAGCACAGGATGGAAGACGGAAGACAGAAGAAGGGAGAGGAGCAAAGGACTTATTGTGAAGGGTCTGTGACCTCTGCAACTCATCTATTTTCTCTGTCTTCAGTGAGCACAGATGCAATAGCACGACCTTTCCTCTGTTAATATGAAAGGCAGGAGGAAATTCTAAAAGCTCACACGCAATAATTGATGTCAGTAAGATACAAGTGCTGTTTATATTTGAGTCCAAGTACTACCCAACTACACAACCACCAAAGAAAACATAAACAACAACAACAAACCCACCAGAAGAAAGAAATACCTTCCAGTGAATAAAACTCATTAGGAGTGCCTCTGAACATTGTTCAGACAAAGACAGCAAGGGCTCCTCTACCTATTTCTGGACATTACTTTTGTCCCTTCCCCCACAGTGTCTGAGCATGCTGTGATCATTTCTTGTAGCTCACTGTGGTTTCTACAGTTGGGTTAAAAGGGAGGGAAGATCCAGAAGACCTTCCTCTCCTTCTCGCTTCATCTCTACTCTCCACTGTAAGAAGACACCTTTCAGAAAAGGCACAAAGGTTCTCCTTCAGTGGGATCTTCTGCTATTGCAGCTCTGCATTTTCTAAAGATGGAAGGAGCACTACATGGAAAAAAAAGCTTAAGCACCTAGCACTGTGTCTTTCAGGCAATCATGTTTGAACTCACAGTTTCATTAATACATGAAGACTACCAAAACATGGACAAAAAGCTGGACACGAACCAGCACTGAGCACTTGCAACCTGGACGGCCAACTATGTCCTGGGTTTCATCAAAAGAGGGGTGAACAGCAGGGAGAGGAAAGGGATTGTCCCCTTCTATCCTGCTGTTGTTAGGCCCCATCAGCAGTACTGCACCTAGGTCTGGGGCCCCCAGCACAAGAAAGATATGGAGCTGTCAAAGTGAGTCCAGGTCAGATGGCTGGAACATCACTCCTATGAAGACAGGCTGAGGTTTGTTCAGAAGAGAAGAGAAGGTTTCACAGAGACCTCACTGTGGCTTTGGGTACTTAAAAGGAGCTTATAATCAGAAGGGAGATTGACTTTATATGTGGTCTGATAGTGACAGGACAAGGAAGGATGATTTCATACTAAAAGAGGGGAGATTTAGTCTAGATGTTAGGAAGCTTGGTGAAACACTGGAGTAAGCTGTCCAGAAAAGGTGTGAATGCCCCATCCCTGAAGGTGTTCAAGTACAGGTTAAATGGGCATTGAGCAGTCTAACCTATTGGTTGGCGATCTTACCAACAGGGGGGTGGAATTGGATGATCTTTAAAGCCTCTTGCAACTTAAGCCATTCTATCTATGTTATTATTAGATAAATTATATTTCATGTGTTTCCATTACTCAGTCACCTGAAAGTGGAATGTAAGACAATGACACTTTGCTAGAATGCAAAATAGAATGGAAAATGTTATAGTTAATTCAGTTTTTGCAGTAATCATGTTTTAATTTCTTCTGTATGGCAAAAAATTAGGACAGAGATTCATAAATTACCCATGTTATGAAGCTTATTCAGTGGGAAATATAGATGGGAGCCTGGCCTTTGAAGAGCTTGGAACCACTCCAGTTTGAAACTACTCAGGCAAAAGTCATTTCAGATCAATCTTCTTTCCTTATTTTCAATCTTCAATAGTTCTTGAAAACAGAAACAGCCTCCTGTATACTGAACGGCTCGGTTTGTTATTTGGTCGTTTTAACTGCACTGAGCTAAGCTATATAGCTAAAATCCCTTACAAAAGAATCCTTTTCCCTGTTACTTGAATTCCAAGAAGGCGAAGATGTGGCAGCCACCAAGAAGTGAAGGTGTTATGCTTTCACAGAGCAGGTCAGTGGCAGGAGTTGGAACTTTATGTTACTAACCCTATACTTAATTCAAGAAGTCATTTTAAATCTTGACAGTTTCTTTCCTCTCTTTTATTACAAAAAAGCCCTCTGCCTCTGTCATGACAGAAGTTTTCAATTTGCTTTTGAAATAAATTTGAAGTTCGGGTTTTACATAACCCTTAAAGCCAGGTCTTATAATGGAAACATCAGCAGACCCTGAAATACAGCAAAGCTATAATGCTTCTCTAACGACTTCATCTTGGCTAATGCAAGGTATTTCCAGTCAACAGAGGGTAAAATTTCATTTTGTTATTTATGCAATATGGATTTAAAAAAAAAAAAGTTTTTTGCTCAATGGCATAAAATGAAAGTGCTGAATTCAAAAGTCAGAAAATCTCATGCGGATTTCACCCTGATTCAGATATTATACTGGTGTTTGGAAATACAAGCCTTTCTGTGAAATTTCCATAAAAATCCAATTTACCGACTTTATAATTTTGAAGACTTAAGCTATAGTGAATGGTTTGCGATCTCTGTAGCCTTGAAACTGACTTGGTGTTTTCCTAAGCTTTGCTGAATCGTTTCTGACCTTCCTCCTCTCCTCCAAAAGTGTCTCTTTAAAATATTAATACTCAAAAGTCAAGAAAAAAATACATGTACCTCTGACAAAGAGCTGAGGACAGCAGACAATAGCTACTAAGAGGAGGGAAAAATGACTGTTAGGAATAGCTTCAATATACTTTAAAATAAAAAAGCTACCTAATGAACATGCTCAAAGAGATAGTTCCCCTGCTTCTCTCTACATTACATAATTACTCAGTTTGGACTTACCACAGCACCAACACAGAGAAGGAATCAGAAGGAAACAATGGAAGTTATTAGCTAATAGTGAATAAATACAAAGTGAAATTCTGGTACAGTTCATCGGTTATAAAACTTTCTAATTTCCTACTTACATTTCCAGATTCTCTTTTATAATATAACACATTGCCTCCCAAGACTGTAACCATTTCTGGAACTATGGATAAATATGAGTTAGATAAATCAAGATTTGTAAAATGTTACATTCCTGAAAAACACCACTACAACGGTTTCCCCCAGAAGAGAGGTTTAAAAACCTAGAGGAGTCATGACTGAGTTTTCTCTCTCTCCAAAAATTGTAAGACCATTCAAAGATCTGCTTAATCTGATTACAACCTCAGTAACTCAAAGCTCTAACAGTAGTTCCAAGTGGTATTTTGATTCATTTTGCATCTGCACATTACAATATGAACAAATACAAGCTTGCTCTGACCGGAACAAAAGTCAGGAGGGAGAAGCATGCACTCCATATTAATACACCCTTCCTATTGAAGTACAAAAGCTGCACTGAAAGTAATGCCTCCTATTTTGATATGCTAGCCTACAGGGTCAGAGCTGGCTGATGTTGATATGGCAGTAGAGGATGAATCCTCCCACCAATATTCCATTACACTTATCGTTGTGTGACAGATAGTAGCAGAGGGGTATTCTGACAAAATGGCGTCTGACATGGAAGTGCATATGAAGCAAAGGTACATCACTGAATTCCTCCATGTGGAAAAAATAGCACCACTGACATTCATCAACACTTTCTGTTGCAATGAGACCAAACAGTGGATGTGAGCAGAGTGGTGGTGCATTTCAACAGAGGTAATGAAACGGGAATGACACATTCTGCATGGCCATTCATAAAAGTATAGCATGCAGGCTCCCATTCACTGTTGTCAAAAATGCCTGGTTACTAGTGGTCACAGTTCAAAAATAATGTTTTGTAGCTAAGAATTTGCTCTATCAAATAGTGTTATTATGCTCTTTGTATCTGTTGTAGTTTCCATGGAAATAAATAGGACGATTTATCTTCGGAGTGACTGATTTATATTAAGTAAGACAATTAAGTGATATTTGGCATTATAAAAGTAGAACTCATTTAGCTGCCTATCCCTCCCCCCTCCCATTGCCCCCTCACAACCATGGACATAGAAACTGCCTACAATGTATTCCTAAAATTATAAAACAATTGAAATTCACCCTTCATCAAAAACAAACTAAATGGAAAAGGCAGCCATATGCATTACAAAATCTCCTTGTGTATGTGCGAACATGTGATTAAGAGACTGTGCTAGCTGTAGCATGTTCTCTGCAATAAAATATTCGAACAATTTAATTAATCAGCATCCAACATCTTGACTTCGTTGCTCCCATAGACTTATACTTCTGTGTCATAACATTTGTTGTTGCAGTGATATGTGTTAATATCATGAAAAGAAGACACTGCAGTAGCCTTTTTTCTTTCTTAAATTTTGCTTCAAAAATATCTTTAAATATTGGTTTTTGATTATAGTTCATTTAAGTTTGGAAGACTCCAGAAAAATCATCTTCAGATCCGCTCCCTTTTAAAGGAGAAGTTTAAAATACTCCCTTCTTTATGTACACTTACAAGGACCATAGAATCATCCATCAGAAATTCTGAAAGAACTGTTTGTAATACAGATGTTTGAACTCACTTTTCATTACACGAGGAACATTTTCTCTCTTTTCAGTCTCTGCCATCTCCACACATACTAAACTGGTGATTGATCAGGATGCCAATACAATAGTATAAATCTAAACATATATACTTATGAGTTGAGATTTTTAACCCCATGTAATTCACATATATATCATATGAACCGTCAATACTGATTTTCTTAAATATGCTATATATAATATCAAAAGAAAATTACACTGCTGCATTTTATTTAGTGTATTGGTCTCTGCAAGATATCTAAGTCATCGAACATAAAAATATTATACGATGAAGCCAAAACTTTAAGAAAAATGCAGTCAAAGCAATGTCAAATGCATACTTGAATACTATACCACTTCCTGGAATTCAAAAACTCTAAAACTCTAAATTTCTCTGAGTAAAATTCAAAGAAAATTTTAATTTTTTAACTTCTGTGTGGGTCAGCAATTGACTTTCTCTATGTATTTAATCAATATAGGTTTAATGGCAGGATTTAAAAATTTTAGTGTATTCTATTAACTTAAATTGAAAGATAACATGCATCTCAAATAACTTTACCTTCAGTTCCTGAAACCAGACAGTTTAGACAAACCTACATAAATAAACTATTGGAGTACTACATCATAATATCAGAAACCTACAGTGGCTACCTAAAGTTGATTTGCATGTTCAACTTGTAGAAGTTACTTTAAGGACTGATAACGCTGATTCATAGATTCATAGATTCATAGATTCACTGATATTAGAAGCCTTACTGCTGAAGCAAATGCAGGAATATAACTTGTTCTTTTTAGTTTAGAAATTAAAAACATGATCTATTTTGATTTGCTTATTGTGATCTGAAAGCTTTTCGAATTAGTTATGCAACATTTTTAATTAGTCATTTCATAGACTGCTAAATCTTCTCTAAACTGATTTGAAACAATGTACATAAAATCGTATGAATAAGACAAGTGATGGTGGTTCTTATCATTTCAAACTGTTGACATGTTTAGATTTTTCTAGGAACCCTTAGAAATAAACAGTAAATTTCCACTCAGTTTTAAAAGAAGTTTCATGCCTAATTCTCCCAGCTTCTTTAAATTTGACATCAACTTTCAGTTTGAATCACCATATGTTCGTTGTCTTTACAACTTGAAACGATCAGAATAATTCTGACTTTCTTCTACGTGACAGTGCTCCAAACAGTAGACCTCATCTCAATGATACACATTTCAGTAATTCCTTAAGTGTCTTATATGACACTTAGTTTTAATTACTGTTGGTGTTCAATTACGTGACAAAGAACAGTTATTTAAATCACCAGTAAAGAAAGTAAGCAGTTAAGTACAGTACTAATCTATATTCATCAAAACAAAGACTGTTTTACCTGTTTTCACTTCTTGGATTTTATATGTTTACATGTTAAGTCTAAATAAAGAAGAAGAAACAAAAATTCCAACAACTTAGTGACCACGCATGAGCTTCTGGAAAGAAAACTTCAGAATGTATGAAGTATCCTACAAAGCCAGAGAGATATCATCAAAGTGCAGTCATCTTCATAACTGTTTCAAATAGACTTTTCAACAAATCTCCCTTAAATATTGTTCCGTACTCTTCAAAAATGCCCTCAGAAAAATCAAAACTAAAGTTTCATTTAATAGTTCTCCAAAATCATTTTACGGTCCTCAAAATAAATGGATAGACTTAATTGCAGCCTTGACTTTAGACATGTCTAGCACAAGATGATGGTTACAATTCCGTTGTAATCACTTGGTCTTTTACAGGTTCAGCTACTGAGTGCAGCAATTTGATAAAATTCAGAGCTACCATAGTTTGAAACAATGAAAGAACATGCTCGCTGCTTTTATAATGAGCTTTAGATTTCCTAAGTAGTTATGTATGTAATTATAATATGGAAAGTCTTCTGTAGCAAAAATTCCTCCTGGAGGAACCACAGAATAGTCTCTGGGAAGTCAAGCACCAGGGACACAAATGGGAGTAAACAAAATCTTACGATGTTAGAAAAGGTGTTAGTTGCATGGCACAGTCATGCTATACACATATGTACACACTCTGTGCTATTTCATTCTTTTAGATGGTTCTTTATGTTATGACATATTTGAATGCATTAACTCAAACCTCCTTCTTCCCTCATAATTGTAAGACAATATAATTTTACTGGAATTATCTTTCGCTTTTAACTACAGGGTTTTTTATCATGCTTCATATTACATGAGATAGTTTCTGATTACCTATTTTTTTTTCCCAAGGTTTTCAAGTAAGAACTTATTTTGAGAGTTCTAGACATTTGAATAGGTCTTGGTATAACTAGAGCTACATTAAACGTTCTTATCCTTTCATGGCTTTTACAACAATATCAAGAAACACACCTATGATTCAAGATCTAATTGGTGGTACAGATGCAAGTGGTTAGCTCTTTTTGTTTAGGAAGTATTTCATGTACAGGAAGATCGGTAGTTGTAGTCATCCTACATGAAAAATGGATAATTATCTGCTGAGTTAGCATTTTGAAGCAGTTCAGCAAAAAAGCTGAATGAGTGGAAGAGTTGGCACTAAGGAGATGCAGTGGGCAATTAGGGACAGAAAGAAGGGTAGGACCATAGTGGCCAGTGAAGTAGGCTAAGGTAGTTACGTAAAAACAAACACTGCAAAGGGAAGTCCTATAGGTCAGAACTCATCTTGGAACACATGTATGGGCGAGACAGAATCCACCTTCTGAAAGTTATTATCTGACGCATAGAAACAGAATAGATATGTAGGTAGACAGGGAAAGAGATGGGTCGACCGGTGGATGAGTACAAAGCAAGCGAATATTACCCACTATGGCAGGCAGTTCTCTTGTCTCAATATAACAGCTGCCTCTGAATTGTCAAGTTAATCAAAGGAAAGGTGACAAAAAGGTTTTGAGAAAAGTTTGAAGCAGAATAATAAATTGCTTTAGTGTGAATTAGCAGTGTGCTCTTTCCATGTGCAAAGGACATTCAGAAGCAAGATCACTGAAAATAAAAGCAGTGAACAATAACAGATGGGTAAAGCAAACAAGAGCTGACATCTGAACACCTTTTAAAATATAAAAGCCAAGATTCAATACTTCAAGTTAGGTTCTTGAAAAAAAATTATTAAAAGCTTTGTGTTTCATAATGCTAAGAAAGTAGACTGAAGAACAGGAAAATGATTAGAGCAACAAGCTAGGGAAGTAACTTTTCACAAGTATTTTGAATAGCTTCATGATATGTGAGATTGTATTTATTAAGATCAGGCGAAGAGATTTTGCATGTGCAAAGAACAAATTGTAGCTGTGCACATTTTGCTGGGAAAGTCTGCATGCTAAGTTACTTTCTGGACAGAATTAGCTATATTCAAACATTGCACAACGTGAAGATTGTGTGAGAAGGCAAAAATGACAAATAAGGGATGAATGAGAACATAGCAGCTCGTCCAAAAGAAATAGAGTAAACAAACAAAGATTAAAAAAAATGCATAAATTGAGATGATTAGGCATCAAACAGAAAGCTGAAAGACAGGGAACAAATTTAAGTTGGATGGAGATCCAGAAAGAGTAAATCTGTGAGTCTTCATCATAGAGCAGGTCTCAAATTTTAGCTTACAACCACGATTTTCCAGGCATTATGTACCAATAGAGGATGGTAAGAAAAAATTACGATAAACTGCAAATCACCAGCGTCCATGCTGTAGTCGTCTAGAGTATGAGAGCTTAGGTTACTAAGAGTTATCATATTGCTAAAACCTGTTGCGATATCATAATAGAAATGCCAGTGATTATAATGAAATACTGCCATGAAATTCTTTGAAACATGAGGACGTACTGATGTTGACAAATTTTGTCAACAAAAAATAATCATAATAAAAAAATCTTAACAAGATTAGAATTTCCCTTTGCTTCCTAAGTATGATTCCTCATATTTTAAAATAATCAAGTACTGAAGGGATGATTTAATATAAATATATATCTTTGTTACTGCGAATAAGGAGAACATCAATTCATAGGGAAGTCAGTATAGAAAAAAAATGATATATCATCAATAATGTTAGGAAATTAAATATCACTGCACAGAATGTACAGATGTGGCAAAGAATCAAATTCTACAAGCTGAAAAAAAGATACTAGCAGCAGTGGGTTCTGTCAGACAAATCCACCCTACAGCTATCATGTAAAATACAAGCTTCTTGAAAAATAGGCACTGCCATGAAAACAATTTAAAAGTTATACGAAACACATTGAGAAAATTTAAGCTGCTGAAAAGTAGAATTCTATTTATTTATACAGATAGACTTCGGTGGTCTCATAGTCTATTTGCCTATTTCTTTTGAATTTGTGTAAATTCTAGTGCCTCAGAATAAATATTTACCATCAAACACTGAATTGTCTGGGAAAGAGATATGATTTTCTTTTTTTCCCCCTTCACTGAAAATGTAGTATTTTTGCATATAACTTAGTATGAAATCAAAATAGAAAAATCCATCATAGTAAGAAGTGAAATCCCTGAGCAAGTGGTGCTGCTGGACTGAACAAACCACAGCGTGCATTCACATCAGTTTGGAAAAGAAGAAGCAGACTATCAAGGTATTTGAACTATTGGTTGTGAGGAGGGTATGTGATTCTCTACTCTGACCATTGAAAGAAACAAAAGCAAGCATCAACCAATTTAATTAGGGGTTCCAATAAATAAATAAATAAATTAATAAAAAGGTAAACCAAAATCTTCAGGCAACTAGAAGATAGAAGTCCAAGTGTAGACTTACTGAGCACATCATGTGATTGCCTTGGGAGAGCGATACTTGCACAAAAGGTAGACAGCTCATCATCTTCAAATCACAAACTCTCTGTCTTGAAGACAGATTGATTGAACTGGATAAATTCAAAAAGACATAGTAGAATATTGATAAAACTTCATAAAGCAATCACATCTACACTCCAGCAGGCTGTGTACTACTGAGGAAGAAGTGTATTTAAAATAATTGGGGCATTAAATCCTGAAAAGGAGGAAAAAACCAACAAAAACTCTAATATCATAAAACACAAATGGGACTTTGCGTGATCTTCTGACAAAAAAAGGTGATGACACAAAGGAATATCTGACTCAGCCACTTGATGAAAAGAGGGATGCCATCTGATCAGAAGAAACAAGTTATAAAATCCTGTTTTCAGAAACAAAATGAAGTGGCACAATGATTTTCCCTCTGACAGTATGAGGTGGGCTCCACAAAGAGGGTTGCTGTCTGTGATCCATACAGGCAACGACAAAGTGAGAGAAGGCAGCAAGATAAAGGAAAGGCATCTACCTAAAGTAAGACTTTTAGAATCAAGTGGTAATCATTCAAGAATGATTGCAAATGATTATGCAATTAGAGATGATGACACACAAATGCTGCTTTCGTAGAAAGAGTCAAAATTCTTCTTCAAAATTGATATACAAAAGGAATGAGGCAGTAGCCATATTCTATGCATATTCCCATGCAAACATTAGTAAATCAATAATAATAATAAAAAAGGATCAAGTGATACACCTGACTTTAAATGATGTAATATATTTCAGAGATTTTGGACAAAGAAAGATAGACCAGGTTAAAAGTGAAAGGAATTTCGTTATATATAGTGATGAAGGTGCAACTCACTACAGGAAGATTTGACCTTGGAAAGAACATTTAAATACATATGAAAAATGAGCAGCCAAAAGAAAAAATATCCTCATAAGAGGAAATTATATAAATCGTATTGAAAAATAAACAGTATTAACTGTTCAGGATGGAAGCAAGCTATGGAAATGCAATTATTTTGAATCTATATAGTTAAACTGATCTCCAATAAACATTAATTTTCTGCGCTCTTCATTGACTTTCTCAAATCATTATGCAGTAAAGTAAGGAGACAAGTACTTCAGTCTGAACAGCAGCCTTTCGCATCACTCATTATTACTTATCAGTTGTGTGAAGAGAAGCACATCTGCAACAGACTTAAAATTTCATACTCTTACTGCCTAAGATTATATGTATATTTTTATACATGTATATTTGTGCTCAAAAAACTTAGACCTGTAGAATTAATGCTAACATCCCAATAAAATATTTGTCAAAATTGAAAGCTGCTCCACAAATGTTCCCTGGGGGCAATTCTATGCTCCTGTTTCCCTTCTCTCAAAGGGAATTATTATGCAGTTAAGGCGTATCTCTTGTCCTTTTTTTTTTTTTAAATATCATATATTCAAAATATCAAAAACCTTGATTGTATACATATTTCAAGTATTGTACAAACATAACAAAAAATTCCTTGAGCAAATATTAACTACTGTACCTCAGGGAATATCACTTCACTGGTTGGGAGACTGGCATTAAAAATCTAAAAAATCTAAAACCTCAGATTTGGCTGCTTGATATATCAACGATAGTGATCAGAGATGACAGTATAAGATTTAAGCTTTAATTTTAGTTTCAGATAAAAAAATAACTTAGAAACAGTTAGCTTTATATATTCTTAATACTGTTTTCTGAAAAAAAGTATTCACTCATCTCTCTCAGATGTTCAGATAACAGAAAAAGTGTAACACAAATAAAAGCATCAGTAAGTTACCAGAACTGACCTTACATTCCACTCTCAGTTCTTTCACTTAATTCTGTACATATACACACATTCTAAATTTTTGTTGCAGAATAACTGTAGGAAATCGAACTACAATTGCCTTCCTCCAAGTTTTAGATCTTAGGCCTGAATAGGTATTTGCATAGTTCTTTCTACAGTAGATCTTTTCCTTCTGATAAGGGGCAGAAGTCAAGTGACATTGACATGATGTGGATTTTTAGATCTTTCAGCAGTATTCAATGTGGTTCACCACGGTTCCTGTGGTTCAGCTCCATAAGAAATGGCAAAGTTGGGGAATACAGCCTGAGGGGCTTGTCTTTGCACATGATGAATGTGACATGACGCATGTATGATCAGGCAGCTGTGTTGAGAAAACGGTCACACACTGTGTGACCTCTCTCGATGTGCATGTGGTGCATCCAGCTGTACCTCAGCCTGCATAACTTAGTCAGTGCTTTCTGCATCCTCTTTGAATGTTGTTTTGACAGTGTGCTTGAATTCACTGTTGCAAGCCTAATTAGGATGCTCAGAAACAGCAGGCTGGCAACCTCTAAACAAGATGAAAATGAAAATGGATGAAATGGACAATGAAAAAGTACTTCCATCTCAAGCTTAGCAGTTGGCAATAAGAACACTTAAATGCCCTAACATGAATGCTTTAACGTTCATGACAGTAATTTAGTAATGTTCCCTCAGTAATGAAAGACCCATGACTGTAATATGCCAGACTGAAATGTAAAGTATTTGGCTTGGAAGTAAATTTAAAATCTTTTCTGGAGGAAAGCTGTATAAAAAAAGGTCACGCAAATATGCAGAGCATGTTCATAATCTGGTTGTATTCTAAGTTGGAACAAAATCAAGTATTTTTGAAGTTCTGGAGAAGTGTTTTCAGAGCCCACGCTATCAGGTAGTCTGTCTGTCTGACTGACTTGGAAGAACACACCATAGAAAGCCTGGGATTTTGTTATGGAAAAAAAAACACCAAAACTTCTAGCTGGATTCAGTCAGTATCCGAGCCGTTAATGTTGGTGAAGTTTTTCCAACATTAAACTGATATACAAAGCTGAAACCACAAACTTGCTCCTTAAATACTGATTCCAAAAGTAATATACTGCTGGCATGACTTCCGTGCTACAAGTAGGCTTTTTGGATTATGCATTTTAAAGGGATATATGTAAAACAGTATATAAATAATACATGATTTTATTTTATAATTATTAATCTGCACTCCCTAATATTAAGGCAAGCTGTTGCCAAAAATAAAGGTCAGAGAAAAACAAATCAAATCCACATTTAACTTGCTACCATGAGGATGCTCCAAAGAATTAAAGTTAACAGGATACATGAAGTGTATTGCAATTACATGTTTTACGTGCACAGTTGGCAAGCGTTTTGCAAGCTTGTCTCTGCGCTGAGCTGCAGAATACGGGTTGGCCCTGCTATACAGCCTTTTCAACACTAGCAAATGTGTCCAGATCTAAGATGCACATTTCAAAATTAGCTGATAGTTGTTACACACTGATTCTTTGGAGTTGCACAGTTTAGAGTCTGAGAGAAACAGATCTCAATAAGAATGCAGAGATTATAAAATATTTTAAAAATCAAAGATAGGTTTATGGCAAGACTGATCCATTAAAACATATTCTGATGGGAATTAGGAGTAACTACTGAACACAAATTTGAAGAACCCAACATTAATATGATCATATGAAGAGATGGAAAGTTGCATTTTGCTATGGACAGAATACTGAAGCACCTGGAAATGTTGTAACCTGAGATATCCTGAGACTTCCACAAAGTACATTTGTACCATGCTATCAACTGCCAGTAGTTCCTCTCTTCAGAGAGTGAAAAATTTATATTTTATAATGTTTATTTATGAAATACACCTCTATTTGTGAAAAAAGCAGAAAATCTCAGGGTGCATTCTCTCTCTTTGTTCATACATATAAAGGCAAATCAAACATGAACTCTATGTTAAGGAGATCTCACATGAAAAGCATTCACTTCTCAGAGTATTCCAAAATGCCAAATAATTTTTTTTTTTTTTTTAAAGACCCTGCTCAAAGAGCTTGTGGAAAGCTGCTTTCATCACTGGTTTGACTGAAAATGGAGAAAGCTTGAATCATTCATTCACTTCCTATTGCTTGTTCCCTCACTTCCTTCCTCCAGCAACCACATCTCACTTCTTGTTCAATGCAAAAATGCCCAATAACAATACACAATAACCCTGTGGAATTGTTCTCCTTTAAAACCTCGCAGAGAAGTGCCAAGTCACACAGTTATCAGTGAGTCTACTTTGGTATGCCAAGGCCAGCTGGTGTAAATAGAGCCAAATAATTAGATTCTTTTAGGCCTTCTTTTAGTCCCCAGTTGCCTGAGGAGGAGTTAAAAGGAGCTTCTACCCTTGCACCTCTGTAATTAACTCAGTGCTATACGTGAATCATTTTTTAAAACTAAAATCTCTGAATTTGTGGCTGCACAACCCATCGGCAATGCCAGATCAGAAGCCAGATAAAAGTACAAAATACCAGACAAGACAGGTTTCTTGCCTCATTTAATACAGGAGGCCAATAGCATCACCTTACAACTTTTCCTTTCCTCTTTTTCTTTCTCCCTGTGTTTATATGTCCAGACACTAATGTTTAAATTAATTTTTGCTGGCAGCCTGAACTCCTGCTACTTACAAGTCCTTATTTGCTTTGAAATATAGGAAATTTCTTAAAATAAAAATATTTGTAAATCTTAAGACAAACACTGGTTCCTTTCCCAAGTAAATCTCACATGCTTCTTAAAACTCCATCAGAGGCTGGAGATACGGTATCACTTTACTCTATGCTGTTTCATAAAATGGACAACTCTTCAACATTCAGATTCATACATTATCTGGTATCACAGCTAGTGTCAGAGCTACCTAATGAGTCACCACTGGATATACTAGGAGCAAAAGGATATTGTCTAAATCCCAAAGGAGCACACTCAACAGCTTTGTGGAAATTCCTATAGGATCCCAACAAAGTAACAACACGATGTACTACCTTCTTGCTACTTCCTATTACCCTATTTTCCTGTATTTACCAGAGGACAGTTTTTCTGTAAACTTATACCTAACCGGTCTCAGAAGACTTAATGTTACCAACATCCCAAAAATAGGTCAGGCCGGCACAAACTTGTGTAATTACCTTTTTCAAGAGCAATATGTCTATGTTTTTTCTCTGCGGGATTTGGGTTAATCAACAGCTTCAGTAGTGTTGACTGCCTAGTCATTTGTAAATAGAGATAAAATGAGTGAACCCTCCAAGGAAGCACAAGGCTGTTATTAATATATGAGGGTCTTAGTATGGATGTCATAAGAAACCAGTGGATAGCATGATTTTACAAAATTTAAATGATACTTTGTTGCATATATTCTTACAATCAGTAGAAGTGGCTGTTATTTTCATTGACAGAAATTCTGAGATGAATCACAACTATTTATTTATTTTCCAATTGAAATGAGATCATCCAGGACAAAAACAAGCCATTTAAAATCATTTATAAATCAGCTAAGTAATACAAGTTCTAACTAGGGAAATTTATTGTTGGGAGGTGCAAAAATATTATTGCCTAATACAGAAATCAGCTCTTAAACAGAGCAGTCTACAAGTTCTTAAACTCTGTGGAGACACCAAAGTCAGCTTACTGTCTGCTAAGTACTTTCAAAATAGAATAAATTATCTTACAGCAATCTTTGGAAATATCACTGTCACTTAAGCAGTATCCACAAATGCAAGATGCAACCCCCCTTCTTACAGCAGTTGTTTCTAGTGACCTAAGCCTTGTTTCTAATATACTGCTAATCTATTTGCAGATAATTATCCAAATTGGTTGACCAAATTTTAAAAGATAGAATTTAAATTGATGCAAATACGAAGTATACTTAGCAAAAAAACCATACATTTCGAAAAATAAAAATAAAACACAAGGAACTGAGGGAGACCTTCAGCTAAATCTCATAAGGAAATTACAAAGTAACACTATTAGAGGGGTAAATTTTTTTCAGAGTAAACAAAATAGCACAGTGTCACAGTACCGGGAAAAGTTTGAATATAGAAGAATTAATGACTACTAGTTCTCCTCAATTCAGTCTAACAGATGGACAACATGATTTCAATATTAATTGATTATGAGTCTTCAAGGTTAGAAACATTCAACAGTGAATTTTCATTGTAAAGTGGAAACTGGTCATATTTTAGAGAAACCTGAGTAGGCTAATAGAGTGGCTACACCTCTGTTTACAGGTGGGAAGGAAGGAAGCAGAACAGTTCTGTCAATCAGGCAATGTGACTTCAGAGGAAGAATTAGATTAGAAATAGTTTTGTCATATCTTATCGCGGCTTTAAGTTAATCCTCTCTGGCTGTCATTTTACTTCAAAAAGGCACTCATCCTGTGGCAGTCAACTGTGCATCAGCTTTGCAGATGTTCAGAGTTGGCTTTTTATAATACTCACGTGAATCAGACAACTACCCTCAGCTCCGTGGAAAACACATACTTTAATATACTGACTGTCTCTCCCAATGTACATATAATAGCTTTGCTTCATTATGTATTTTATATCCTTGTTCTCTATAGCAAGACATATGTCTCAAAAGGAGCACAACAGAGACGTTTATAGTAAAGCTATAAAACCAAGGAAGACTATCATATCCAATTAAATTCTCTGGTATAATAAAAGCAGAATATAATCAATTATGACAGCAGTTTAAGAAAGCAGAAAAAATAACAGCCAATCCAAACAGAAAAAGAAAGTTGTTAGTTATTAGATGTCAACAGATCATGAGAAATCAAACACTCAATTAGTTTTAGCCAGGAGAACAGCACTCCCAGCAACAAGCAAGGAACACAGTCATGAAATGCCACATACTAAAAACAAAAACAACAACAAAATAGGAAAATGTGACCAGTTGTCTGTACATCTGCAAATACGAAATTCTTATATGAATCTCTCTCAATAAGAAATTCTCTTCTGCTCAGTACTTTATCCCTACAATTTTTATTCTTCTCTGTCACTTGAATGCATAGCAGTTCAGCTGTAGGTTTCCTCAAATTACTTATGAAATTTCATTGAAAGTAAAATTGTACTTAGACTCATGAATGTGGATTGAAACTTACAGTTTCACATAGAAAGAGAACTAGGGATGGAAGAAGAAATTAAAAAGACTACTAAGTGGTTCAAAAATTTGAAGAAGATTAAAATCCAGAATACTAGTCAAAGTTTACATCCAGCAGGGTATTTATTTTTCTTGTTTGACTGTATTAAGGGATGAAGAATTTTACTGTGCTATTGCGCCACTACGAAAATACTGATAGCTCAAATATTAGTACTGATAATGAGACAAAGAGCAATTACTCTCACATGTTGTACACACATTGATATAATGAATATATGTGCATTTTAAAATCAAATTACTTTTGTTTTTATATGTATAAAAAAATGCTACATATTTTGATGTTGACATGAGGAAGGAAGACCTAATTCAGACCCTACAACTCTACTGTCTTCTGGTCTAGGTTAAAAACTGGAGTCATATCATTACTAATCTATAATATCTTGTCGTTAAACACTGTCATATCACAATAAGGAACAAAAAAAGGAAGAAAATTCAGAAAAAATAAAAATGAGGATATAAGCATGGGGTCAGACAGGGTGACCCCCACCCACTCTTTCCAACCTCATCTATTCTTTGTCACGTTCTGAAAAACATAAAACCTCCTTCACTTGGTTTTTGACATACTCTTCAGTCAGGCTATCATTTTACCCTTAAAACACTGAAAAAGGGGTAAAGCATGCATTAACATAGTACACTGGCACCACCAGGCTGGAATGCCAGGCAGTCTTTTGTCTCACTTTTCACATCACCTAAACATAGGAGGCGCAGCTGACTATCTGACTAATGCTTGCGTTGTGATTCTCCTTAGCTGCCATTATTAGCAATTTCAGTTAGGAAACAAGGCCTGTATGCAGCCAGCACAGGTGTTCCATCTGCGCTGCACTCTACTTACCTACTTACTTTTGAGGAACAGCAAGGTACAGTTCTAAAACTCATGTCAGTGCAAAGGGCCTGCTTCAGGTTACTCTTTTAAGAAGATGTAGACCTTCTGTACTGGGATAGATATCCCCATGATGCCTTCTCCTCATTTCAGATACGAAAATAAACTACCTTAGATGCAGCAAGTACTACATAGTGCCAAAAGTACCCCATCACAACAATGTTAACCTGTTCCTCCTGATGTTTTTTTCCAAAAATACAGAAACAGAATGGTTTGTTTTAGGTTCTGGTCATTGTGACAATGCATGCAATGGAAATCCCTTTGAAGTTAACTTACTTGAGCACTGAAACTTTCTTTCCACTCTAATTTGCTTGCAATCAAATGTCTAAACTTTTAACCTGTGCTTATGGCGAGCAGGTTCATACAAAAAGCTACCCTAGCATCACTTCATTCATCAAGCACTGGAAAATAGCAGATACATCATATCCAATCATTAATCCATTGTCTGAATGGCCTGTACTCAAAGCTGCAAGAATAAAAAGACAAGAGACTGGACTAAATAGTAAATCCAAGATTAGATAAGGTTTTTACTGAAATGTGAAAATCCAGAAAATGGATTCCCCTCTGTAACGTTAAATAAACTCACAAAAGAGTCTTCTACTACATTTAAAGGATGAAAGTTTCAATGTGTTCAACCTTCTAAACAGTAAAGGGATTTGAAAGATCTTTCAGACTAAAAAAATCTTCTAAGTCTCTATCTACAGAAAGATTGAAAAACAAGAAAGGAGAATTTGTCTAATTAAATTGCAATTAATATCAAGAAATTGCAATGGGTGTGCCAAATAGCATAGAGAATGGACCCTCAAAAGAGCAAGTGT
This sequence comes from Odontophorus gujanensis, assembly GCA_013399175.1. Classification (NCBI taxonomy): domain Eukaryota; kingdom Metazoa; phylum Chordata; class Aves; order Galliformes; family Odontophoridae; genus Odontophorus; species Odontophorus gujanensis. Next base: position 207,953 of record VXAB01013187.1, on the reverse strand, counting down.
TTTTCAAGATAATGCAGGTAGAAAAAGTTCAAACCCTTGTAAAATAAATAAATTAATTAATTAAAAAAAAAAAAGAGAAATATAACTTCCAAAAACACAGCATTCAGCCTGCTTACAAGAAAAATATAGGAGAAAAGAGATTTGCTGACACTGCTAGATTGGATTTTAGCCTCTGAAGATCATCTCTTCTAGCAAAATCCCAGCATAATTCTTCATAATACACACAAACATGTGACAGCATACAATAAGAAAAGGAGTCAAAAAATAACACTAAGTCCACGTGGCTGCTGATGACCCTTTACCCCTACTACTAAAAGTGAATTCCTTGAGCTAGTGTGGCGTTCAGAGACTTCAGACTAGTATTAGAAGGTTGTGTCTTCTCCAGAGGTTTGATATCTATCCAGAGTCTTCCAAACTCTCCAGTGTAAATAAACTATTCATAACTGAACAATGCTGCTATCTACTTTCATGGAAAAATACAGAAATTTTCCATGGATTTCAAAGGAAATAACACCTAGATTCACCACTCTGATCCTTAACTTCTATTTTCATCAGAATTCACTTCATCTCTTAACTAAATATCACATTTCTGTCTAAAGACAAGACACTTTTATTTATTAACTAAAAAACCATAACAGTTAAATGCTGATGTAACATTCCCTAGGATATCATAGAATCATACAATGGTTTGGGTTGGAAGGGACCTTTAAGATCATCTAGTTCCAACCCCCCTACTATAGGCAGGGACACCTCCCACTAGACCAGGTTGCTCAAAGCCCCATCCAGACTGGCCTTGAATTGTTCCAGAGAGCATGTATAAAGGTCAATGAGAACAGCACTACAGAATAAAGTTTAAAAAACAAAAAGACAAAAAAACAAAAAACAAGAGTGAGCTTCCAAGGACCTTAGACACACAAAGGATGAAAGTCCTTGTGGACAAAAAGTTGAATAGGCTCTTCTAATTCAAACAAGTTTTTTGAAGAAATAAGCCTGCACTAAACACTATAACACTACAGCAAATCCCCATCTTTAACCTAAGAGAACCACGATTTTGCTGCATGATCAGATCTAAAGATGAAATCTGATACAGCCTTATCACTATTTGTTTGTTTTTGAAATACTTGAATTTAAAATATCCTATTATTACAAAAGGAAGACATAATAATAATCATAACACTTATCGCAAGGAATAATAACAAAATTTCCCAGAACAATGTTATTACACCTTCTACTCACAGCAATAACGAGAAAAAAATCACAGTAGAGGTACAATAACATATGGTATTTTTAAATCATATGTGCCCTATAAATATTCACTTCTCTCTTTGTTTTGTATTCTGCATGGTAAGAATTCCTTAGTATCTCATCTACATTTCCTATTTTCCTGGACTTTTTAAGATTCAATTTGTAACAAGGATCTTTTATTTGTGAAAGTAATAGTGTTGCTTCTCTTCAAGGCAACCCTAACTTGATAACACCCCCACATCAACTTGGGGTAAAGAAAACTTGGGGGATNTAACACCCCACATCAACTTGGGGTAAAGAAAATAGTAAAACTAGATAAAAATGTGTACAGTAAATAGTATTAACACCTGAAAGCTAAATGATTTGAATTTTCTTTGAAAATGAACTCAGACAAATGAAAGGCAACTTATGTAGATTGGTACAATAAACTTGTCTGTATGCACGCAGGTCAACACGCAGGACAGGGACTTTTTATCAGGAAATGTAGTGACAGGACAAGGGGTAATGATTTAAACTGAAAGAATTTAGATCTAGATTAGATATTGGGAAGAACATATTTGCTGCAAAGATGAGGAGGCACTGGAACAGGTTGATCAGAAAAGCTGTGGAAGCCCCATCCCTGGAGGTAATTGATGCCATATCAGATAGGGCCCTGAACAGCTTGATGGTTTTGGTCAACTTTGCTTCCTAAAATGGTTTTGTTTTCTTCCCAGAACCGACATTGCAATCTGTTTGCTGATCTGTTCCTCCTCACTCTTACACATGGCTTTGTAAGTCCTTGACTTACAGAATGGGCTCAACGCAGGGGTGATTGCTTTCTTTTCTTTTCTTACCATTTTGAAATGCCTTTCCCCCAAGACTGACATGAAGATAGACACATCTTTGGCCCAAAGAGTCCCTGCTCTTTTGCTAAAGCACCAGGTGAATCTTTCTCTTTGCTTCTACCACTTTGACCCTGGCTTTTCACATCCTGGAACTTCATCAGAAGTTCATCACAGATCAGAAGAACTCAAGTAAAGAAAAACCACAGCAACAACAACAAAACAACAACCACACACGAAATAAAAGAAGAAACCCAGTAGCAAGCAAATGGCATACAATTCTCATCATTTTCTAGCACTTCTGTAGCGCAGCAATTTTTGTGTGCAATGATTGGATGTAAGGTGTTTTTCAGTAATCAATGAAGTTCAGAAGAGAATAACTTTCTTCACATATGGGATCTGGATGATTATTTCAGGGTACAAAAATATATCACCCTTCTGAAAACTGCACAAGTCATCACCATATCCCTTGCAAAGGATTCTCCTATATTCTTCTGTAAATCAGTCTGGGCAATGTTTTCTACCTCTGCTAAATCCATGACTCTGAAATCCTTAGCCTCATCAAATCTCGCTGCTTCAGCAGAGTTTCTCCCCATCACCAGGACGATTTAAAACAATGATGAACATCAGAGATTAGGACTGGTCTCTCCCTCTAACTTTACATTAACCCCTTGGCCAGAGAATGGTGAGAGATACCTGCTCCACTACTCAAGTATTCCTGTGTCTTTATGCCTCACAGTGGGCAAATAATTATGCAACCGTTAAGGAGAAGAAGTGGGGGGGGCAGTTTCAGTTGTGGCTTTTTTTTGTTTTGTTTTTTTTTTTTTAAATCTCCATAGTCAGAGCACTGCATTAACATCTTGAATACCAGTTTGCTATATATTAGAATTAAAATTTTCTCTGCAACTTCTAGAGATGAGCAAGCTGGAGAGAAAGAAGGCATCAGCTAAGAGTCAACATAGAAAGAAACACTGCTTAAAAAACAAAATAGAAGGCTCAAACCCAGCATGCTCTTATTTATAAATAAATATTCCAGTGAGTCAAAGAGAAGATAATTTCTGCCACAAGGAATCTCCAATTTGCAGACTGCCTATTTACACAAGCTACTATCTATTTACCCTGGAAAAGTTGTTACTTGCATAGTAATCAAGCTCACACTTACTACAGCTGTTGCAAAGTGAATGAACCCTCTTCACTGCTAAACAATGAGGGAGTTCAGCCAAACTGGTCATCCAAGAAGGGATCAAGAAACAGAGAGTATGTGAGATCTGGGAAGAAAAGCTGACAGCCAAATGCAGCTAGGCAGCTTAAACATATCTTCTGGGCAGAAAAGCCATGAGAATAAATTAAAAAATGAAGGCTTGTCTACGTATGCATTTATTTCTTGTTAAAACCATATGTTTCATTTGCTAATTCCACTAGGTTAAGCTAAATTACAAGATTGGGCTAACTGGGCACCAAGGCACACTCTTTGGAATAAGAATGTATGTTCACGCTTGGATTGCATAGCAATGTCTTAACTCACTGGCAACACATACACTTTATAACTTGTTTACCCCATAGTGTATGGCTTCTAGTTCAACGACAAAGTAACAGATTTTGACTGACGAAGCTATCCCAAGAAATATCTTCTTGCATGGGCACTGATTGTTGGAGTACATTTCAGTACCATCCTTGGCAGAAACGTGATATAAAATTCTCTCTTTGAATGTCACAAAAGACGACGATGATCTAAGGCACATTTCTGTCTTGAGTGAAGAAAACAGTGCAGAACAGCAGAACAATCTATAACATGCTCACGAATTGCTAACATATTATAAGGCAGTACAAATATTTGGATAGGGCAGGATAGTCAGAATTAGCAAGGTTGAAAGCATGATGAGGACAGCAGAAAGCCTAGTCACAATAATACTCCAAATTCCTGTTCTAAATAATGTTCCTAACAGCCATTCACTTGCCACTGCATACACCCAGTTAGGTTTTGAGCATCAATTTCCGCTATGAAATAAGGAAGTATAAGAACAAAACAAAAGAACAAAAACAAACAAACAAAGAAAACCAAACAAACAAATCCACCAGCAGTTTTACAAATAGATGCAAGAAATTGTTGCAGAGAGAAAGCATATTTCTGTGAAATGGTGGAATGGAGAAAAAAAATATGGTATTTTAACCATAAGTTCTTGTTGAGCAAAGGATTACATACATTTAAAACATAAACAAACCTTAGAAATGCAATGTTGTATAAGAAGTATTTAAAACATAGAGTGTGCAAGTCACAGTTAAATACTCTCTACAGATCTTGTCTCTAAATCTCATAGAGTCTTGAAAACTGCATTCTGTTTGTAATTTTTTGTTTAAATATAAATGTAACTTCAGCTTATCATCTTACACTCCTCACTCAGATTCAAATCCTTTATAAATTCCACTGCTACAAATAACAGATTGTTATCAAGCATTATATCGTAGATTATTTTTGTAATTTATTTTTTGTAAGGAATGGATATGACAAACAAGGAAATAGCAAAACAATACCTGTGAGTTTTAAAAAGGAGGGCTAATTTTTCTATGTTTTCCCTAAGTGCTTTTGTTGATGCAAAATGTAGTTTTACTGTTCTGCATGCACATTTACAGGCATGGAGATAATAGGCATGAACTTTGAAGAAACCATTTAAATACTTAGTTCAAATGATTACAAATAAACTGAATCTTTTGTCAAACAACTGTAGATTTCATTGATAGCACAAGATGTTACCTCTGATAAACACATACCTCTGTTAAGAATGATTTGGCTGTCAAGGGGTTCATCACAAGAATAGCCCGTCTCAGAGTGTCCCGGTAGCGATTCAGTTCTTCAATTCGCATGGTGGCAAAGAGCCCTGTGATCATCTTATTGATGTTGTTTTCCACTTTCTGCAATGCCACATCCATTCCCTGTTGAGATACTTTGTCCAAAAACTCTTGTATTCCACGGATATCTAGGAAAAACAAAAGCCAAATAAGATGCTAATTGGTAAGCAGGGAAAAAGAAAAACACACTCACATAAAAAGCTGAATTCATATCACAAAAATGTTTTGTTCAGTGTCAGGTAGACCCCTCAGGCTTTAACTTCAGATTCAGTGGAGTTCATTCATGAGCTATGCTTGTACGGAAAGTACTGAAACACAAGATACAATGGCCACAGAACAGCTCCTGTCAAAAATAATCACAAGGAATCAAACTAATAAGTTTTTTTAGCAAGTTTCCTCATTTAGTCAGTCAATCATTACAGTAGGTCCATATTATTCTTAAAGGACTTCCATGACAAAAATCAAGAATAGCAGTGAAGATAACCAATGCTTCCACTGAGTAAGGGCACCTGAAGGGAGAGGAGAGGAAAAAGCAAACTTTTTTCTTTTAGTTTCTGGATTCATAATTGTTATCTAAAGCAACATCATGTTCTAAATTGTTCTAAAAAGACAGGAAAAATTTGCAGCTTTGCAATGAAGCCAGTACAGAATGAGAAGATATGGAATGGGGAACTTCAAAATAATTGATATTACTGGAAACAGAAGATTCAGTTCTCACATGATGGTAGAGAACTGCAAAAGGCTGGAAAATCAGAGCAAATCAGGGGGATGTCTGAGCACAGCAGACCGTAAGCCCTTGGAGAGATACTACAAGAACAGCCGTAACATCGAACAGGAAAGGGCTCTCAGTTGACCCTCAGGGTGGTCTACATTGCAAGAGGTACAAGTGACATCACGCTGGCACATTGTGATAACAGCTCAGGGCAATGCTGACACAAACTGCAGAGAGCAGTAGAGCACAGTACTGTTCTACTTTATCAGGACTCCAGTTACTGTACTCTCACAGGGGTACAATGGCAGACAATGAATGGCATTCAGACGGAGAGAAAACAATTTTTAGACCAGAGAAAATAATTAAAATCACTCCTTTAGAGAAAAATATTGTGAAGAAATCTTTCCAATACCTTCCCAAAAAACCACCTACACACCAGCAGCCTTCAGGGAGGTTTCCAGAGAGCAGTACTACCAGCACTCAGCTGCTGTTTTTCAGTTCTGTAGGTGCCAACAAGGCTACAGTGGAGGATGATGTGGCCTATGCCCATGGGGAAGCATCAGTGTAACTATAGAGAAACACATGTAACACCCTTGAGAAGATCAAGAAGATGTCATAGTGGATTTAGCATGGGATCTATGAAGGTGAAAGAGAAATGCGTCTAAAGCCAGGTTGGTAACTACAGCAGGTGAATAATGCATTGTCCAAAGGGAGTCTAGCTGAAGTGCTACAGCATCCAGGCCTGAAGAGTCTTAGAGGAAAGATGAAAATACTTGAGCTGAAATGTCTTTGTGCTGAATTCCAGAAGAAGTTTACTATGACTAAATGCAAGCTTTCCTTTTTTTCCAGCCCTAGTTAATACACTTTCCACTTGGCTATGTGTTTGTGGATTTCGAAGGGGTCCAACATATTCTGAAGTTTTAAGGTGCTAACAAATCTGTTGATGTTGGCTTTTGACTTCAGGATTTGGCAAAGTAAAACAACAGAGAGATTTTGGGTTTCAGAGAAATTCAATGGTACAATAAAAAAAAGATCTGAGCATTAGAAAGACATTCCCATCCTGTTCCTCTTTTTTTTTGTTAACACTAACAGCATAAGGAAGAAGTTTAGTCTCCAGAGTAGAGAGATACTACCTAGAGAATGATACAATCAGCAAACCTCCTCAAGCACCAGATTTCCAAGACACTTTCAGGGATAAAGCACAGATCACATAAGAGCTTATAGTTAAACAGATAACAAAAGTATTTCCATGGGCTTGGTCTTGGAAGTCATCCCAGCACAGCCAACAAGCTCTGTCTTGTCTAGAGCTCTAAAACACTGAACTGGACAGAAATGGCAGCAATTTTAGGCATTCAGCACCACAACACAGTGCAGCTCTCAAAGTCTGCCAAAATACCAGTATTACTAAACACTTGAAGAACAGTTTACAGCCAAATAAAATATATGTTTATCCTAAAAATAAAGTCCTATAAGAAAATCAGATACTAATTACAGATTCTATCTAATACCCAAACCAGGAAAATTAAATTCCATCCAACCAGATGTTAGAATTTTTAGCACTTTGAACACCAATTTAAGGAGCAACAAGATTGTCTGAACTACTACAAACATGCTTAGCTTTTTCCAAATGATAAAATAATATTAACTCCTTCATTCTGAAGTTCCTGAGGATTACCCACTCTGAATTATTCCATGTCCAGCCAAATGCATTAAGATCTGCATCAAAACTGACAAGCTGGAATCCCACTTACTGAAGCACAATGAAAATATTTAGATGAACCTAGGTGTACTATCAAAACATCAAGGGGAAAAATTGACTTTAACTAGGAAAGTTCTTCTGAAACTTGAAATTCTATAGCATATAGAAAAAAACATATATTATTCTTGGACACCAGAATTAAAAATGCAGGTACCACTGAAGTTTTATTTATCCTTCCAAAGTAAAAACATAATTTCAATTTACCAGAATTTAAAAATATACTGGAATTATTGTCTGATAGTCTATATAATCTGTTCTGTCCCAGGAACTAGATTATAGGTCAAACCGCTTTATTTGACATCAATACCTGCAACTATAAATGAGACAACTCTAAGAATTTTCACCAGAGCAAAAGACAAAAGGGATGTGGGTCCAGTATAACTCTACAGTTCTGCATTTATTAGGTGACCATGCCAACACACTATGATGTCAGTGTGATTCACTTCTAGGAAAATAGCACCATTCTAGTAGGAAAGACACCAAACTATGGTGCATAAAGCTTCTTTACTACTTCTGCCATTAGAAATGATGCAACGCAAAGTGTAGGATGGGAAATAAATGCTGACTCTGCTTCTATCTCAGCCTACCCAGTAGAAAAACTGAGATAGCGGTGGTGCTCACCTGCCACTGAGAAATGGGAGAGCACACAAATACACATCCTGCTATTGAAATGCTATTTAAATCATGATGGCTTCCAGTATTTCAGCAGCAAGTCACTAGTAATCATCATATTCAAAGTGAATGCCAAAGAACAGATGCTACCAGTGAATGGGCAGCATTATCTTTCCTGCGTGGATTGTCTGAAAGTGGCACATTTCCACACTGCGCTGTGGAATCATCTTTCTAATAGATAAACTCCTTCTGCGGGAAAATCTGGCAAGCAACCTGTGGCACAGATGGCTCTGATGCAGAGACCCAGAACTGTTCATGTCTGGAACACAGGTGCTTTTCACCCTGGATTTGCTAGCCAACCTGTTGCCCAGCCAGGAGATGCATTTCCATTTCCTATGTAAATCAGATGAGTCACAGTCATTTCCAGAAACACTGCCCATTATTACCACTATTATTTTTTTTACTGATGAAAGTCAATATCAGCATGCAGAGACAGACTTACGCTAAAACCAAGGCTACATACCATCTCCTCTCTCACCTCACAGTCACTCTTAGTTAACATTATCTTTTCTGATTTTTACTGTACAGTCATCACTTTACACATGCATGGAAGAAAACAAGGTACCATTCTGAAGTCAGAGATTCACCAGCAGTTATAGAATTTAAGCAGCCTGGAAATTTTGAAAGTTAGCAAATACTCTCTTTTCAACCAAAATTGTGGTTGATTGAAGACACTGTAAGTTGGCTTGGAAAGTTTAAAAAACAAGGATCAGGGAAGTAACACTTATCCAGGACTCTTCTGGAAATGCTCATCCTTGATCATAAATTCATAGAACGGTGTGGGTTGAAAAGGGAGTCAAAGATCATCTAGTTTCAACCCCCCTGCCATGGTCAGGGTCATCAACCACTAGACCAGGCTGCCAAGAGCCACATCCAGCCTTGCCTTGAATGTCTCCAGGAATGGGGCATCCACAACCTCTCCGGGCAACCTGTTCCAATGCATCACCACCCTCTGAGCTTAAAACTTTCACCTAATGTCTAACTTAAATCTCCCGTCTTAATTTAAAACTATTTCATTTTATCCTATCACTATAAACCCACGTAAACAGTCATTCCCCCTCCTGTTTATACACTCCTATCNTCGCCTTCATTGCCATGCAGGAGCATTGTCTTCTTGTGGTGGTCAGCTTCTCCAAGCCTTACCCCCACGGAAAAGACTATTTGCACCTATTTCTGCTTATCTTTACAACCATAAACAGAGACATTGAGGCGCCGCGACAAACATCTAGATGATTTGCAGTCGTCAATTAGAGTCTTATCACCAGAAAAGGCCTCACGAAGCAAGCTTTGAGACAACAAAAGTAAAAAGTTTCTGTCCTTCACACCAGCCCACAGATAATTTTAGTGGCCCTCCTCTGGACCCATACCGAAACCTCTACATCTTTCTTGTGCTGGCATCCCCAGGCCTGGTCACAGTACTCCAGATTACACAAACACAACACAGCAAGGCAGGTTGAAGGGTCCATGCTAGGTGCTGCTAGGACACAGAAAGTCCAACCCTGGGACACTTGAGAGGCTGCAACCACACTATGCAGAACTGCAGCTGCCGAGAATCCTCTGCAGGTGAGGTGAGCACAAGGCCTACAAGTCCCCTAACCTCCAAAGACATGGCAGGTATATTCAAATGTAGCTATATATGTGTCTGGTTATGATGTAAATTCAGATGTCAACTTTGCTACAGTCCTGTCATTACTGTATCAGTACCTATGAGAGTGCAGAGCAAATGAAATGCAAGCACCTAAACCCCCATAGCCTGTTCATTAGACATCTTATCGGTAATTGAAAGAGACTGCAAGATACGGACAAGATACTGAAGAACACGCTCAGAGCAAACAGAACTAAATTACCCTTTGGACAGTGGGTCTGATATCTAGATCTCCTCAACTGGTCAGCCTGGCAGAAAGGCTCAGACCTCACCTAAGAACAGTAGCAGCACTTCAGTGTAAAACTCACCAGCTTTATGGTAGAAAATACGCACAGGAAAGTGGATAGGGAGAGGGAGACAACATTTTCAGTAGATCATGATAATTTAAAGTCCGCAGCTTTCCTTGACACAAGATTTAAGGAGTTGTGATAGCTCACTTTTTACTGAGGTTGCTACAGAATATATATGATACACACAGAACATAGATTCTTAATTTCCACTGTCTGATCTTAACTAAAAACAGAATAACAAAAAAATCATTACTCCTCCTATAATTTTCCTTACCACAGGTGCGGAACTTAGTTTTATTTCTTTCTAGTTCTGTGCGACTTTCCACATTTCTCTTTCTATGCCAAGGAAAAAATTCATAGGGATCAAATGTCCTGCTCAGTCTTGGGGAAAGCATAATGTTTAGGGCATCCTAGATTAAGACAGGCTGGGGCTAACACACCTCGTGCAACAAAAGCAGTTTGTATGTATATTCAGTGAAGCTTTTATAATCTATGCAAAAAGAACAGCGAATTAACATCTCACACTCCAAGTACATCTTACACACTCTTACTAAAATGAGCTAGAAGTAGGTGCAAAAGTCTTCTACGCTGTTTCACACAGTATTCTCCTGGAGAAGCTGGCAGCCCATGGTTTAGACATGTATGCTCTTTGCTGGGTAAAAGACTGGCTAGATGGTAAGCCCAGGGAGTGGTGGTGAATGGAGTTAAACACAGATGGAGACTGGTCACTGGCGGTGTTCCCCAGGGGTTGGTACTAGGATCTGTCCCGTTGAATATCTTTAGTGATAACCTGGATGAGGGCGCTGAGTGCATCCTCAGTAAGTTTGCAAATGACACCAAACTGGGAAGAGGTATTTAGCTGTCTGGGGTCAGGATGGCTCTACAGAGGGATCTGGAAGGATGGGTCACTGGGCTGAGGCCAGTGGGATGAAATTCAAAAAGACCATGTGCCAGGTCCTCCACTTCAGCCACAACAACCACATGCAATACTACCGGCTCGGGGCAAAGTGGTTGGAAGACTGGGGGCCTGGGGAGGTTGGTAGACACTCAGCTGAACATGATATCCTGACTTGTATCAGAAATAGTGTTGCTAGCAGGAGCAGGGAAGAGATCATCCATCTGTACTCAGCACAGATGAGGAGGCAACTCAAGCACTGCATTCATTTTTGGGACCGTCTCTACAAGAAAGACGTCAAGACCCTGGGGCACATGCAGAGAATGGCAACAAAACTGGTGAGGGGTCTGAAGTGCAAGTCTGATGGGGAGCAGCTGAGGGAACTGGGATTGTTTAGGCTAGCGAAGACTCAAAGGAGACGTTATTGCTCCCTACAACTACCCGAAAGAAGGTTGTGGCAAGGTGAGGGTCAACCTCTTCTCCCATGTAACAAGTGACAGGACTAGAGGAAACAGCCCCAGTTTGCACCATGGGAGATTTAGGTTGGATGTTTGAAAAAATTTCTTCTTCTTCCAACCTTGGTGATTCTAGGAAATATTTTAAAATAAATTTACAGATCACACTATGGTTAGGAAAAGAGAAAGATGGCAGTATTCACCAACAGCAATACATTTATCTGTCCACCCTTATTGTATTTCATCTAAATTACAAGGTACTCACTGTTACTGAGCACTCTGGTTACCTCAAAGCTGGTTTACAGTCATTAGCTCATCCTCCCTCTGATACCATTTTAGATCAGAGAACATTTTCCTTGCAGTATCCAAATGATAAATACCAACTGATTCAGCTGTGGCAGTAAAGGTGAATGCACCTGTCATAAATATTCAGTGGTTGATTTACACGAAAGACCACTTTACTTGTACAGTTGATGAGAAAAGCCATTGTATAACAAATGACACTGTCCAAATTATTATCAAGAAAGCTTTTTAAGACTAGCACAGTGATTCCTCCTTACACAACGATGGCTAACATGACAGCAACTATTAGTTATGGAAATGCACTGCACACAGGGGAGATATGCAGCTCTGGCTGGAATCTGACAGTGCTACCGTTCTGCTTAAAGCCTTGAGCAAAGCATTCGCATTCCTGTGCGTGTGTTGATGTTTATTAACACAGTTAAGATCTGAACTAAGGAAAACAACAATTTAGCATGATGATTCAGTAACAGTCCTTCATCCTACTTGCACGCAGTGGGATTTCCTCTCATTAGTAAGTTTATATGTAATTCAGTGAACCTCCAAAATTAAAAACAAAAACAAACACCAAGAAAATAAACAATAGCACCAACAAAAATGTACAGCTCCATACCTACATACATTCTTGTTGTTGCTTCTTATCAGTACTAGGAAACTGAAAATTAGTTTCAAAACATAAAAATATTTAAGCTCAAACACTTAATTACAGTTGGAATCTCATTTATAATATCAAAATTTGTGGAACATAACAAATGAATATGCTATTTCTCAGGTGAAACTAAAACTAAATCAAGGTAAATGTTAAGACTGACTTTCTTCCTTCTTCACATGCAACTTTTTGAGGTTTCACACATTAAATGAAAAGTTTTGAAAATGTCTGAAATTTCTTATGGTCATCCAGTTGGGAAAATATAAGTATAATAAACAGTACATCTCTCTCTCTTTCTCTCTCTCTCTCTATTTATCTGAGGACATTTCCACTTCAGATCATAAAAAAGCATGTAACTTTACATGTGTTGTTTGATCTGAACATTGCAGTACTACTGAAATATGTAGAAAAACCCTCCTTTAAAAGATCCTCTGAATATGTCATTCCCATTAACTTATTTTGGTCTCGCTACATACTTATTAGAGATTACCCTCTAAATAAGGAAAATTAATACTGGTAATCTCAGAAACTGAATCAATGTTGCGGGAAAGATATTACAAACTTCTACAGTTTTCAAATTCTGCAAGACTTAAATTTCCAACCACGTTGGTGATTCATACATGATTTTTCATTTGAGTTTCTCAGCAGAGCAGAAAGGAAAAAAAAAAAGAAAAAGAAAAAGATAAAATAAGATAAATAAAAATGAAGCTAGAACTAATCCTTGAGTATCTGCTGCTACTTTAGGTTTTTGAAATTAGAAAGGAAGTCAGATTGTGATCACTCCTCACCCACAGAGGCTGACAAGACAGTACAGTCTACAATCACATGCTTTTGACTGCATAACCTGCTTTAAACCTCTTCAATCCATTTCTTTTTGACCACACTTCACCTTAGAGATTTTCAGAAGGACTCTAGTAGCTTCCTTTGACTAAAGCAGCATCTTGCAGGACAATATATTTTTCTCTGTTGACTCAGATAACAGTTTAGAACTGAGAACTATTTATCTTCAGCATTTATTTTCTTAAAAATTACGCCAATCATGAAGAATCATACTTCATTCCCATATAGTGGTGCAAAACAGCTTAATACCTATATCTAGGTATATGCCACTTGTTGCAGGGAAACTGTACTTGCACAGCCCACTGTGGTAGAAGAGTAAGCACAAGAGTGTGTATCATCTTACTCAAGACAAATTTTTCTCTGAGTGTATCTCAATCTTTTGGTTGATTACAATTGTACACTTTAGGAACAAGAATGTTATATGAGTGGATTGGTGATGTGAAGAACGCAGACTTTGAAGATTACACAGTTAAACGTTGATTAATAAATAGCGCAGTGAATAATTTCTCACTTTTTCCTGTCTCTCTTTTTCTTGACTGATAGAAACTATCAAAGTTTTCTTTTATTTATGAAGCTATATGATATTTACGGTAATAATAGGAAATCAACTCACTTATTTCCATTAGTGGTATATTCTTTTCAAAACAACACGAAAAGTACTATGTTCAGCAGTTCCCTATTTTAGCAACTGCCCACTCATCTAGCTGCCAAAATAACAGTTTACAATCTAAACTTCAATACTGCTGAAAAGTTACCAAAATCATATTAAAAGTTGAAGAGCACTTAGATAACAGAAACGTAGATCAGTACAAGGATCAGCCACTACTCTTTTGAGGCTTGCAGCCTGCCCATGCACAAATGAAATCCCACATATATGCAAAACATCAAGATAATATCTCAATTCCAGAGATTATAATTACATAGATATCAGGAAAGTATCTACAGCTTGATTTTGACCTCAATTTTGAAGTTCTAGAAAATTTGATATTCCATTTTTACTTACACAGCACAGAAGGTGCACAGACCAAGCCTTCAAGAACTTGGATCAAAATTGATCAAAATTCCAGTTTTAGAAAGGTCTACTTGAACAAAGGATATTCTTCTCTGACCATTCTACATTATGACACATAGCTCCTGGAATGAATTTCCCTAACAGCATCAAGGTAAAAAGCAGAAGCATGGTCACTGTTCCACTGGAAAAATATAAGATAACAGTCTATTTGCCTCGAAAGTGAATAATTTTAGGGGGTAGCCACAACATATATTCAATCTGCAGTGGTATGTCAACGAGTAAAAGCAAGTTAATATGAAAGTTCTCACAAACAGCTGTCAATTTGCAATGTAATTGACACAGTACGGTTATACAGATGAAATATACATGATCCTTTCCTTGTCTAGATGATGTAATACATACTAATGAAAGAACAAAATAGTTCAATAAGAAGCCTGAATTAATTGTATGTTTATTGAGGCACAGTGATGTAAATGAGTAGAGAAAGCTGGCAAAGAACCAGATGAGTAATAAACGTATTTAAGGCTGTCTGGAGCTGAATTTGTGAATATTACAGTTATCAGGCAGCTGTAAACAGCCTGGGGGTAATTATGAGCATTTGCAATCGATTATGGAGAGTGTGATTCTTTTATGGATCTTTATTAAACCTGCATTCAAACTTCAAATGGTTTGAAAATGTTATGGTTTCAAGCACATCTTTGTCTATGGCCATCATGCATTTCCTTCCAGAAAATATTTATGCAGGCAAGCGTCAATGGAATTATTTGCTTTACATGTTTTTGAAAGGAGATACAGAGAGTCTGGGGCCTGTACTCACAGGTGGGTATCAGCTACGAGTATAATTCCTTTTACAGCTCTTTCTGCAGAGTTCTGCCTTCTGCGTTCCGAGTATGAGCTCCTCTTTTCCATGATCTTTAAAGAACTGTACTCCCATGTTATCACAGTGCACCCAGTTTATCTGGAAGCCGCCAGACAGAGATAATCTCTTTTAAATTCATAGATCTGCAGAGCTCACTACTCTCCACCTTGAACGTTTTTTTTTATTTTTTTATTTTATTTTTTAATATTGTGCATTCTCCCCCAGATCCACTATTAGATTGGGATGCCTCTTTCCCGCTTTTGCGAGCAAGCAGTTCACCACTGCTTTAATCCTTCCTCAGTGCACAAATAACTTGAAACCCCTGTTTATGCTGAGAGTTAAATACAAATGCAAGTTCCTGCAAGAGCTGCCTCTACATCTTTTCAGTTGTTAAACTCCACCTTTTCTTTCCAATGAAGTTTTCAATAATTTATTCAACCTCAATTTGAAATGAGACTACCTCCTTTTGCTTCACACAGTAAAACCTGCTCACAGCAGCCTCGTTTTTTATAATTTAAAAAAAATGAAAATTAAATAAAAACTCAACTGACTAGCAAATATCCACTGTATTATGCATTAGTATGAAGGTATTAGTGGGAAGGTGAAAAAAACACAAGCAAAGGTGTATTAACCCTGGAATCAGTAAATATTAACTTCAACAACAATGCTTGCATATTAAAGACATACTGGTTTGAAAGACAAAAGGTTAAGTCAGAAATTTGGACAGAGAAGTGGGATTTCTAAACTTTTTTACTTTGCTTATAAAATGCATTAAGATTTTAAAATATTACTACCGCTAGTTGAAAAGAGAATAGCAACTAGGGCAAAATTCATTCTCCAGAAGCAATCTTACTCCCTTAACATTTCTAGATAGAAAGATTACACAGTTTGTCTGCTTTGGTACCAACAAAACATTAAAAATAAATGTTTCCAAGCAGCTAGACTTTCTCCGTTTCATCTCAAACTCAGAAATACCTACACTGTAAATGGTACAAAATTCACAATTATGCTCTTGCAGTGATTGACTGGTTTGTTCATAAAAAATTTACTACTGCAGGAAAGTATCTACATACTCCTGGAAAATACAGCGCGTTGCACACTACCTGAAAAAGAAGATATGAATTGCAAAAGCTTGCATCTTGTTGGTACACCATAGAGATAAAAATAGTAATGTACATACATACATTCTATGTCAGTTACTGTTCTTATGTAGCCTGGGTGCTCACATTCAGATCTCAAATTATTATTTCATTTGTTTTCCTCCCCAGTTTAAATTCTATCCAGATACACTGTGGATGTCCCCCCTCTGGATACATTCAAAGGTCAGACTAGATGAGGCTTAGAGCAACCTGGTCCAGTGGGAGGTGTCTCTGCCTATAGCAGGTGGGTTGGAACTAGATGATGTTAAAGGTCCCTTCCAACCCAAACCGTTCTGTGATTCTTACATGCATTAAGAGATGGGTTTTTTGTCAGTATTTGAGGACTGGCCATGGTCAGATGTTGGTCCATAGCGTGTAAAGATTTGAATTATTTACTGTTACAAACTGCATTTTGAAGCTGAGATCACTAAATAAAGGTGAAATAACTTGGTGAAGCTTGTTCAAAAATATTTACATATGTCAGTGGCTTTTCTCGCTAACCAAAACTTAGTGACTTCCAGAGGTAGAAGTTTTACATTTCCATTATCCAGCCTGGAAGTGGTTTAACTCAACAAATTGCTGATAGTCCAAAGGACAAGATCAAAATCTTAGTGGAGGCATAAAGGAAGACACAGAGCTGTTCTCTGAAGCATGGTGACCCTACTGCTTCAGCTGAGTGCTCAAGAACAAAAAGTCTAGGAGCTGATCTGGCTGCTTAAATGAAGTAAATCTGGTTTCTATATACTGTGTAGATAGTACTTTTCATAGCAGGCTGAGAAAGGCATTATTCCACTGGATAATTTGGTTGTGTTTCATGCCACCTACTCCCTAACTGTGCAAGAAAGCCATCTTTAATGGTGTTTGCAGAAGCACAGCATTGTCCTGGAACACTTTTAATATCCTCATATGAAATTTACTTCAATAAAAGCAGGTTTCATGTTTTCAGTAGGATTTTATCTTGTTTTATCTCAAGGAACAATACATGCTGAATAAAAGTGGTCTCTGCATTAAGATCACTGGGAGTTTGACTCCGATCATCCCAAGCAGAAAGCAAGGATGAGGGGAAGGAATCTCATTATGATTTTAGAAGTTCATCTCAGTTTATACACTAAAGTAAAGCAGCAAATGAAACACAAAAACCACATAAGTATGCTCAAATTAAAATGTTCTCCTCTCTCACCTCTTCACCCCTAACCATACTTCTGTGCCTTAGTTGTTACCAGTAAATCTCTATCATGAAAGGGCAAAGGTTTGATACATTCTTTTGGTTAGTTTAACTACATCTATAGCAACAATAAAAAAATCTTTATTATTACCAAAATATATATGTCATTTTGTTTGTTTCAGAAGCCAACCTATAGCTAAAATTTTACTTGAGAAAACAGCTAGCAGTTAGAATTTGTACATCAGTTATTCCAGAATTGCATTTCTTCATGCCTTCATTAACACCCATCTCTGCAAGTCACTAAAATAATTACTTCCTTCAAATAGTAACTTTCTCAGCTGATAAATGCACTTTAAGTAGACTCGAATCTTCTAGCATTAAGCTGGAAGAAGTGTTAAAATGTTACAATTGAATATACTTGTCTTCTTCTATTCAGAAGAGATCTGTCATTTTTACAAAAGGATAACATCCAGCAAATAGCTCTCTGCCCTGCAGAAAGACACATTTCCAGCTATAAATAATTCCTTCATGCTCTGATAATGAAAAAGAATCTATGATAGATTGCAAGTTAAAAATCAAAAGCAGTTTAGTTCATGGAATTAAAAAACTATGCTGTTTATAAATTGATACACAAATGTTTGCAACCTCTTTTAAAGATGCAAGGGATCTGGTTTAGCACCGTGTTTACTTTGGATATGAGCCTAATTTTATTGTACGAAAATTATTGCAAATACAAAAGGCACTTTTTCACATATAAAAGTATTCCCTGAAACAATTTCAGGAATATGACTAGAGCATTTTTACTAAATCATTAAATTTAATCTCTGAGAAGAAATTTCTTAATAAAACTCTTCTCACTGTCAAAACCACTCTGACAGTTTCTCCATATTTTCTGTAGTAACAACAGAAAAAGAAAATAAAGAATTAACACAGCAAAATCTATATTTCCATTAATTTTCAAGTGTGATTTAGTGCTATGGAAATAGCACTTAATACGATATCTATCTTGAAAAAGAAAGAAAGATAAAAAAAATACTGGGGTAGTAAGTAGCTCTGATTGCACAAGTGTGAGTACTTCAGAGGACTGAATATGTTCTGCTTTAAACAAATAACACCTTCCTTATTAAATGGAACGAACTTAATACTAATGCAAGTGCTGATCTACCTCCTACTTTAATACTAAATGTTATATTAACTGCTGCAAGCAGTTCAGGAGAGCAAAGCTTCCAACCTGCATTTGAGCCCAGATCTGTATGAGGTGAGAGAATAAATAAATGAAATACTGCCTCAGATCCTCTCAGACATGTTGAGGAATGGGAATGTTGGCTTCCACAGGGAATTACAACCACACTTTGCTGCACTGACGCATTGAGCACTAGGATGCCTTGCCCTAGGGCTGAATGCCCAGTCTTGATTTCATTGTAAAACAGGAACAAAAGCCAATGCCTCCTTCTTTGTTCAGCTATGGAGATCTTTGGCCAACTTACGTGCATAAAACTCAAACTGATCGGCTTTTTTTTGTTTGTTTGTTTAGTTAGTATTAGTACTTTGTATCTAAAGGCACATCCAAAAAAAACTACTTTCTCAAATATCACAATCACTGAGTAATTGAGTTGGATGGGTCTTCTAGAGGTCACCAAGTCCCACCTCCTGCTCAAAGCAGGGTGGACAATGAGTTCAGAATTTTCCACTCTATAATCCATTTAATAAGTGATCCCAGCTCATCATTTCACGTCTTTTATGCCTTTACTTTCTCCATCCTGTGCAAACCCTTCTCTGGTCAATACAAAGCTAGAAGGAAAAACAGTGCCCTGCTAACATACTAGAAAAGCTTGGAACAGATCAACACAACAACAGGAAAAGGGGAGAGAGCAACATCTATTTTCTTTAATATTTATAATATGCTCCATGCAAAATTGTTCATTAGGGACTGCTGTGAAAATCATACAATCACAGGTAAAAGGAAAACTACTGCCATAGATTAAAAACTGGCTAAGAGAATTAAGCATAAGCAAAATACTGTGTCAAGCCTGATGATTCTGCCTAAATAGAAGAATGTTAGAAAATGGACAGACTGCTCAGTACATATTAAATGCAGGAGTCTTTTTGTGTCTTTTCCTGATGTATGTGATAGTGATCACTCACCAGAGTCACTTTACCAATTTGTCTAGTTCAACACAGCATTACTTGTAGTCTACTACAGAAAGAATAGAAGATGAGGGAAGACAGTGACTGCCACAAATCATATCTGGGGTCGATGTGTCACTGAATTAGCTCCTGGTCTGAAACTTATTCAGGCATCTGCATTATGTAAGTTATACCATAATGAGATTTCTACCCAGAAATCAAGGACAAAATGACATGCTGCCTGAATTTCATTCTCACATTAAGAAATGTAACCTGAATAATTTAAAACTAGTATTTATGTATACAATTATGAAAAAACATTAAATAAATTTTGATTTTTAAAACAAATGCATGCAAAAAGGTATCATTTTGTTGGCAAGGCTACAGTACTCTTTATAACTACACAGGTACTCAGTTGCATAAACCGAGAAAACGTGAACAAAATTACTCTGCTGCCAGGTTTTTGGGTCAGTGTTTATGTCCATGTTCCTGATTCTATGGCTGGCACTTTTAGGCGCTGCTTTGTTATAAATAGCAATTCTCCTATTCATCATTTTCTATAGTTCTAATTTAAGAATTTATTAGGTAGTCATGGAACAAAAAAAATCAATAACACCTGACCCGAATGAACCAGTTATTATGCGCAGCAAATTGCTGAAGTTTGCATTTTTCAACAGCTTGAAGATTTAACTTTGAAAATAAGTTTTAAAATGTTCATCCAAACCAATCATGATTACTTATGAATAATGGATGTGTCTGAAGAAAACAAGTCTGGTTTCAAAGCAATTTTCCATAGGAAAAGATCATAAAATTCGTTAGGTAATGCATCTCTACTACAACAGTCTGTTTAGCTCTCAGTTGCAGAAGATATCTGCACTAAAATTGGCTGAATCACCAAACAGGATGGCACTGTCCGATGCTGTTGCTTGTGTTGCACTTACTCACACATCCACTGTCAACTCAGCGTTCTTCAGGAACACTGAATACACCAGAAAAGAAGGAATATTGCCTTCTCTAGCCCTCCTCCTCAAGTGTTTCACACTATGGAAGTTCTCTCTGTAAGTTTCACATTTACAAATAGCAGCTCATTCTTGCTAAGGCATCTGTCCTTACAGATGCTACTCGGCTTACTCATTCTTGCTAAGGCATCTGTCCTTACATACTGCTACCTCGGCTTTTGTATACCAAATGAAAGCTTATATAAGAGGAGACATTCACAGCACAATTAACAATTGGACAGAATACGAAATCTTAACTGTTACCTCTTGAACCGTCATCTCTAAAAAAACCCAAAAAAACCAGCAAGATTGCTAAATTTTTTACTCTTGAGAAAGCCAGGTAATTGCTTCATTTATAAGCTAACTAACATAGAAATCATCAGATTAACCTGTAAACATCAAATGATTTTAGAACCTCTCAGGTAACATGAAATACTGGTGGAACCATAAATGTTCAGAAGGAAAACAACATAGTAGAAGTCAGTAAAGACATAGAATGACTGCTTTCCACAGAATTAAGGATTTGACAGAAATTACCCAGTTACCTACTTACCATAATCATTATCATAAAAGATGATGAATTTCTGCCAGGCGTATTCAGTGATCACTCTCAAAATGACATCATTTAAGTAGACAGGGGGGCGGACAGAGAGCGTGTAGTCATCATTGCGGTTGCTCCTGGTGAGCCCACAGCTGCTTCTCGGCGTTCCTCCTGTTGAGCGCTGGATGAAAAGGTGAGGGATGTGCATGGCATCTGCCAGTGACTGCAGGGAACCTGCTGACGTGCAACCAATGGAGCTCACAAGGGCCAGGATGCCTTGATTCATCAGGTCGCAGGCTGTAAGAAAACACAGTAAAGTTCAAGATGAGAGCAGTTCATTGTACAGGGCCTAATTTTGCTGTTCAAATGCAGACACTTGACTCTGAAGTACAACAGTTTCAATCAAGTGAAATATGGATTAAATTTTGTACATTGAGTAATTCATGAAGGCAATGAGGTTTCTCTATTCCACGTGTGCTGTCTTGTGATAAAAGCAGAAAAACTACCTCTTTCACACAGCCCAGAAGTGAATTATGTCTTCAGAATGGAACCTAACTCCTGGACCTTTTGAGGAACATTAAGAGCAAATTCCAGCTACTGAATTAACATGACTTCCCAGGAAGTTAAGCACTCTTCTGTCTAGCACAACAGCTCCATGAATATCATCTTTGTATTATACAGAGAAAATCTGAAAGAATAACAGCTCAGTCTCACCGTCAACTTTGAGAAACAGCAGAATAGGGTTAGGTACATCAACTTATCTAAGCAAAAATGGAGTTGCTATTGGGTTTTAAAAGATGCATGCAATAATCTTATGTAACTTATCCTTTTCATAAGCTTTTTCTTCTTTTCCTTAAAATAAAAATTAAAATAATAATAATAATAAAATAAAAGATAAAAATAAAAATAAATAAAATGCTTGCAAAACACAGAGAACAGTTTTTGTGTTCTCTCTCCTCAGTGCCTTAAGAAAGACATGGTGTTGCTTACACAAAAAACACCCTGTAACTAATTGTTCAGTTAATGACGGCTGTTTTACAAGCAGACAAACTGAAGTACTATATAAATGACAACCATATTAATACCAGAGATGTTTATCATGATTAATGTTAATGCAATCAATAAATACCAAAAGAATTAACAATGATTAGGTCTGTAATTTTACAGAATTACCCTGTGAAACAAAGCAGAGTCAAGTGTTTATGTTGGGTTTCTAATAGAATTGAGAGCTTGAATGAGAAAGCAATAGAAGCTTGTAGCATAAATCCCCAGAGTACACCCAAAGCCAAATTCTGAAATGCTCAGTTTGCCACAAGCAAAGCTGCATATGCACCTAATCTGTATACATGTGTATGAATTATACAATGAGATGGTAAAGAGAATCATCAAATCGTAGTACGCGTTTACCTACACACGTCTAATATTAACTGCAGAATTACCATTCAGGAATATTCTGTGCACACAACAGGTGCAAGCAAAAAGCAGGAAACCCACATGTGAGAATATATTCCCCTAAAAATATAAAAACACACTCTCGTGGCATACCTGTTGTCTTATATCATATGGCTCTTGCTCACAACGAGTAATGTTTTATTCCACAAACACTTACTGATTGAAATGTGAATATTTACAGCATAAGGAATGATTCAACTTAAATGGAGTTCCTGCAATTAAGCTCATGGAGAGCATGGCTTTCTAGCCAAAGGGTGGCATTGGTGGTCTTAAATACAGGGAAACACCTTTTTAGAAAGACAGCACATGATTCTCATTAAGATACCGAGATTTGAAACATGATACCACGGAGGCTCTAACTAATGCAAACACCTCATGCAAACAGGAGGATGACTACTCTCACAAAGCTTTCCAAGTGTTTTGCGTTAGAATAGAGTGTTACTTTGTATTAGCTCTGAGCATAGCACAACTTTTGGCCAGCTGCTGGCTTTAGGTTAAAGGAAACAATTAATCTTTTCTAGAAAATTATTAACAAATAAAAATAAAAAAATTAGCAGTATATCACAAATTTGTAATACTCAGAACAACTTAAAATTCTCATTAGCTATTCACCTAATATGCTGCTTGCTTATATTTCTGATCATCCTCGCTTTCAGGAAAGTAAACGGTCAAGTTGTGCTTAGGTATTTTTGGAAACCCTTTACTGACATAGTTTTCCTGTAAAGTACTGCAATTTTTAGGTTGTGTATTCTGATGAAAATGCTACTGCTTGAGAAAAAAAAAAATATACATATATATGTATATATTGATCTATCCATCAATAAATACCTAGAACTACTTATATTTCAATAGATATCTTTCCAGTTAAATATTGACAAATAAAATCAATGCTAGATTTTGCAGATGTCTGCTTTAATTCAACAAAAAATTAGTACTAGAAAGTCCTGATACCACACAAATGAAATACTGAGTGCAACATTCCTGTCTCTCAGACGTGATATTTAAAAATATATCTGAGTCAGCTCACATTGCAAAAATAGCTTGGAGATGTGTACATTTACAGGCATGCACTTTCAGACTGAGAATAATCAGTGCACTCACTGTAACACCAGGTAGTGGGAAACGTTATTGAAACATGAAGGGGAAGAAAGTGGCAGGAAACGTTTAGCTCCACAGGGCCAAATGCTAATATCAGCAAATAAACTGTATAAAGGTTTAACACCTTCTCTCTTGACACTGAGCCATAATTGTTTGTTACAATAGCTTCAGGACTGAAGCTGCCCATCTAGCCCTTTCTTCCAGGATATGTTTGTGAGAATTGTACACGTTGGGGTTGGTGTACTATGCGCTTAATTATGATTGCAAATGAAACCTTTTCCTTTACACTTAGAAACTATTTAATATGGAGTTAGATGCTGGAAAAAGGGTTATCTCAGAAACAGTTTTTCTAGAAAATGAGTTGATGAATTGCAGAGCTCACTTCTGGGTCAGACCATGACTACATTATTTTTTGAACAGAAATACATTTCTATAATATATACACATAGAAAGTAAAACTTATACCTTATCAGAGAATCACAAATGTTATACTATCATGTACAATATCCATATAACATAAGCAGAAATTCTGTTGGCTCCAGCAGAAGAGCACCTTGGTACAATGTGAGACTGAGTTCTACATGTTTTCTTAGCCCCTTCCCCCTCCCACCCATTAACCAAATCTTAGTTGAATCCTTCTCCTAGTCATTCAAATCTTACCACTGTATCTTAATAACTGATTAAAAGCTCTAGTTCAAGCAAATTCCAAACCCTGTTTGCACTTCTTTTTGAACCTCAAATATTCAAGTTATATTTGATACTACTTGTATTAAAAAATATAATGTACAAACACACACATATGAAATTACATAAATGGTAGTTTGCCTTTCAAAATAGTTACAATTGAAATTACTTGTGACCCTAAAGATTGCATTTTCAAGCTGATTCTTGACCTACTTTGGATACGATCAAGTTGCATTAGCTTACTACCAACTAGAGATACAAAAATATTCTCTCTTTTAAGACCTCACTTGAGACAGAAGAAATACCAAGTTCATATAGACTTACACACTCCCATTGCAAACTCAACAGTGAAGGAACAGAGAATAAACACTATTGTTTCACAACATGAATTATCTCTACGAAGAATTTGTCCAGACATTCACTCTCCTAACCAGCAGACAGCAGATGACATTAAAAACTGGACTTTCAGCAGCTGAAGTTACACAATTGTCCAAAGATTTTAAAATATTGTATAGAAATATCATCTATAGACCAATTTAAAATGTTTCTATATTGTAGATATACATGCAGACTCTCATATAACACATGCTTGCATACACACAGCTTTACATTTCAGTCTTCAGTTTATCTTGTCTTTCTGAAAATGCAAAGTTACTGAATTTCAAACACTGACACCCTAAGTGTCATATAAAAATAGTAATAATTTTTAAAATCACTCTTTTTGAGTACAATCCCTTCTAATGTAGCTTGTCACGTGTAGCAGAAATGGTAAGTCATGGCTTGAACCAGTGATTGAGCACCTGGTGGAAAGGCAGGGCCAACCCAGGGGAGTTTAAGTGTGTGCAATGTACCTGTGTGACCAGAAGAGGTGAAGCCAGGATCCACCTCTTCCCAGACCTCTTTTAAGGGTTGGTAGTAGAGGCTAGGGTACCTTGTTGTAGATCTCTGCATACCTAAATCCTTCTAAGGGTAAGCAGCTTTCATCATAGTATCACCAAGGTTGGAAGAGTCCTCTGAGATCATGCAGTCCAACCACCCATCTATCACCAATTGTTCTCACTAAATCACGTTCCTCAACACAATATCTAAATGTTCCTTGAACACCTCCAAGATTAGTGACTCTACCACTTCCCTGGGCAGCTCATTTCAGTGCCTGACCACTCTTTTGTAAAAGAAATACTTCCTGATATCCAGTCTGAATTGCCCTTGGCGCAACTTAAAGCCGTTTCATCTCATCCTATCGCTAGTTACATGAGAGGTCAACCCCAGATCACTACAACCTCCCTTCAGGTAGTTACAGAGGACAATAAGGTCTCTCCTGGGCCTCCTCTTCTCCAGACTGAGCAATCCCAGCTCCCTCAGTAGTTCTTTGTAAGGCCTGTGCTCCAGACCCCTCACCTTCTTTGTTGCCTTTTTCTGGACACATTCCAGGGCTAAAGCACAGGACCTAGTACTTGGTCTTGTTGAACCTTTGTTTCTGTGCCCACGGCTGATGTATTTGGGCTTATCCTCACCTGCTACAACCTAGGATTTTTCTACCCTGCTAGTACTGCTATGCCTTCCATCGTATTATAGCATTACAGCATGGCAAGTAGAAAAAGTAAAAACCTCATTTTGTGTCCAGTATGATTTTTTTTGAAGATTACAGTCAATGCAATTTCAAATAAATAAATTACACGTAGCCTATTAGCTTATATAAGCATTTCCAAAAAAGCAGAATTTGTAACTCTACCTATTTAAATATGTCCTTTCAATGTTTTCCTCTAAGAACTTACAACTGTTTCTATTTTATAAATAACTATTGATTGCTGTAATTCAGGAAAATAATGCCTTCCTGCAATTAAGAGCAAGCTTGAAAACAGATGCACAAATATGTAAGAAACAATAAAAAGCCTACTGAGATTTAGTTCTTGAAATTTACGTGACAGTTTTCTTACTAATTTTCCACTGTTCTTTCCTGACAATAAATCATAACGTATCAGTCACACACATAACAAAGTGACAAGTCAAAGTGAAAATGTTATCAGAAAATCTCGTCTTCAGTAATGGCTTCAGTAACTTTATTCCCATTTCTCTTGCTGATCACACAAAAGAAACTGCCAGATTGATCACTGCTTATGTAAATGGATGCTCAATTTTCTCCCCATTTCGACACAACAGTTAGGAAACATCCACTCAGAGGTCAGAGAGAAAATATCTACCCCATGATATCCTGAGGATTTTCCCCATACATTAGGCAAGAATAGTACTTACAGATTTATTAATACAGTTAGAAAATTAATCAACCCTTCCATCACCCTGTTTGTAATAATTCATATTTCGAAAGGGATAAATGCCTGATTGAAAGGGCAAAATTCAAAACTGGGTGACTTGAACACCTGAAAAACATATTTTATGCAATCAGAACGTCTATACAGTTTTTGTAAGCTATTAATTCCTTGTTTACTCTGAGAATAATATGCTAATGACCGTCCTAGAAATTTCAGAATGCTGATGAAGGCTGAGCAACCATAGTGTGCAAATTCCTCCTTGTGAAGACTAAGTAATAATGGTGATACCTGGATTTCTTACATTGAGGTGTTCTCCTCCCTCCAGCAAGTGGCCACACTAACCATAGAAGTAGTATTTTTGCCTACCTGTCATCTACAAACTGTCCCTAAACATTCATGAATTCATTGCAAAAACGTGCTCACATGGAAAAAAGAAGCCATGAAAAATTACATGAGATTCAACAGATAAAGTACAGTTCTCTCTGGTCTTCACAATCCTAGAGCTTAGTCTAAAACTTTCAGTAAAACTTTATAGTCGCTTTCAGATAGCAATTCTGCTCTAGAAAATTATTCTACCTTCATAACACAACAGTTCATCTCATTCTTAGAATTAAATTATTTATAAGTGAGTGACAGCACATTTTTAATATATCCTGAAAACTACTTGGAAATAAGAGTAAGATGTGGGGAAAAAAATAAGTACTATTCACTTTGTTTTAAAGATTGTTTTTCTTTTTTTCATATGGTTACAAAAAGCCTCTTCATCTACATTTTCTCTGTAAACTAACCAGCTGTCCTTTCCACTACACAACTCATTCTGCTAGCAGTATTTGAAATTCACTTGTAATTAATGCATATGAAAATTTGTCTTTTACAGGCAAAACAAACTAACTCATATTTAAGTTTTAGCAGATGAGCTTCCTAAGTTTTGAAGTTTCTTTAGGAAAAATAATCCAAAATTATCATTTCTAAAGAAAAATTATAAGGGTAGAAAACATTATCAGAAAGAGCATTTGCATTTCTGTTGTGCAACTGATTTTGGATGTTTTTACTAACAAGCTGCTGTGAAGTCTTTCTTTGGGTCAGATTTCCTTCTATACAAAGGCTATACTAATTACAGTAACATTAAATCCAACACATTAAAATTTAATCATTCATCCAAGCCTTGAAAAATAAACTAGAAATCTCACAAGTATGGAGGGATGTAAGACCTCTACACAAATGTCATTTTTGACGCCATTCTTTACAGGGTTCAGTAAGAGCTTCAAGCGAGTGCATCTTGTAGAGCCAAATTACAAAGGCTACTACTAAATGAAACACCCAAACAATATCTATTTTTGGTCTAAAATTCAGATTATTTTGCCTCCAAAACAACCTGCAGATTTTATGTTCCATTTTAGAGAGACACATAGGGCACTTGCTTTGACAAATTACTACAACAAGCAGATAAACAATTGAACTATCTTTAAAAGTTAACATTTCTCAAATCTGTTTTCACCTTGTACTCAACTGTTGCACCCACACATTGGCTGAGAGGAGTGACGGCTCCTCACACTCAGAAGCCCTGAACTATCTTGAAATACATTTAAAAATAGCATTCCAAAGAATTTACATGGCTGCAAATCCTTAGCCAAATAATGGCTTTTGCCACCATTTCCTCCACCTTGAGAAGATAAGTAGCTTGAAGAAAAGCACCACTGCTTTTTAGGGTACAGTGGTGCTATATCAATACTCAATATGAGCACTAATTGAAGAGAAGTAGAGAAAGGAGGAGGTAAAACAAATTAAAGTCAGGCAGTGACTTGCACTGGAGAAAGGGCTAGAGATATCACAAAATTAGTCTTAATCCTGACATCCCAACAAGGATGACTATCTGCAAAGTTCATTTAGCTGACTGGAAACCAATAAATGTACAGAAACTCCAAAATCCTCCCTTTTTGCATGCTGATTCCTTGCTAGCATGAGTCAAATCCCATCTACTGCTGGCATCTTTGTTCAAGCTGTTGTATGAGCAATTACCATTCATCCATTAAAGGAAATGAAAACTTTTTATTTCATGCACAGCCCTTGGAAGATTATAGTTCATTACCTAATTTAATGATGAAGCATATATTACTACAGTCTACTGTGCAACTTCCTCCATTCTTACTTTCTTCATCTTCAGCCCTCTACTGCTGCTGAATCTTTTAATTTCCCTTACCAGCGCGCTATTTGAGAAGTTATTAAGCACCACATAGTGTCTGATACTCTTTTTAATAGCTGGTTGCCTGCTGCAGAGCAGACAATTGCTGCATAGCAGCAATTATATGGAAACAAAAAGACTGAGACTTAAAGAAGCTTAATATAAAATTTAAGGCAATTTTATCAAAAGATAAGATCTTAGGGATTTAGACTACTTGTGCGTTCTCTGAAAGTCTATGTAGAAGCGTTAGGGGAAAATCCATTAACAACAAAACACATTTAAACTTTGATCATTAACAATTCTTATTTTATGGAGTTGCTCAAAACAAGTCAGGGCAAAATTCTTTTAAGAGAATAAAACTCCTAATCTCATGCAACCTAATACTAATTAATCTCCTAAAGGCATTTGACGAAAAATACCTTTTCCTTGCCACCTGTCAGTCAGATTGTCAATCAGTTCTTCCTTCCTATCTTTTAATCTCAGATCCAGCTTCTCACCCTTACCTGCTTTTTTGTTCTTAAAGTACTGCTTAACTCTTTTTCATTCTCCCTTGTCCTGTTCTCTCTCTCTCTTTAGCATCTGCTACAGCCAAAACCTTGTGCTCTTTATATATCCTTCTCCGTACCATTTTTGTCTATTTTTTTTTCCTCCCCCACCTTCTTCAACCCATCTCCTCCAAGAACAAAACACAAGATCTGGAAGCTTTGGCACCAGGCTGAGAATCTACAGGTTCAGATCTTGTTCCCTCCTCTGCCATTACTTTGTGGTATGATTTTTTTTGGATGAGAAATATGATTTCTCAGGATTATGAGTGGATTATAATACTGCGATACCTTTGTGAAACACTTTCGGATTATCTAAATGCAAAGGATTACAATCATCCCTTTGCGCCACCAACAACCTTTTCCAAAGTTAGAAAAGCCATTTCTTAATATAATTTACATTCGGCAAAGTTCCTTTACATCTCCCCTCTTGTGAGTGCTAATGTTTCATAACTCTCCTTTCTTGCCTGAACTATTAGTATGGAGACAACAGGCTTTGCTGGAGAGATGCACTGTGAAGCACAATAGCACAACCTAGTCCAGGACAGACAAAAGAACACACAGCTGGTAGCATTAGTCTGATTGGAAGCCCTACAATGGAAAGAGCTGCCTGTGCTGCCCTGGATGAGCTTGGCATTCTCCCAAGCACAGATATTACTGAACAATACTGCTCAAAATAAGGCCAACCCCAAAGGAAAGGAAATCCGTGAATAGCAATTGGGGATTTTCAGAGTTTTCTTTCCTTCAGTGCAAACAGCAAAGAGAACAGAAAGGGGACAGTAGAGTAACTTTTTTTCGTGCGTGCGTGTCGGGGGGGTGACATTGCTGAGGAAGCTATTTTCACAAGCCAAAAAAAGGAAGGAAAAAATGCAAAAGAGACATGCAATTAATTTTTTTTTAATGAAATTTAATGAAAAATAGGCTATTCTACTAGACAAGTAAATTGAGTAGTGCAATTTGAAGACCAAATAATTCTATGGTTAGATCTTGTATTTGCCTTGAAAGAGAGAAGCAGATTCTACATCATGACAAAAGATTTTTTATGAGAATAAAAAGAAACCAAGGAAGCCGCTACATCAGTTGCAAAAAATACATGGGTGTGAAAAACTTGAGAAGCCTGTAGGAGTTCAGAACATCACTTCCATTAGCAACTTAGCCACTCAAGAAAACCTCAGACAGTCAAAACAACTATCACCATTATTACTTGCTAAGAATAGACATTGTACTTATTTCTCTGACTGACACACAGAATAACAATCATGTTAAGAACAAAAATATCAACTACCTTTTATAGAATGTTTTTTATTTGTAACTCCGAAAATCTTTTGCAAAGATTCTCAGCATCTTCCTCTCTATTTCACAGAAGAAAACAGATGTGCCAAAGGGAATTACTTGCCCAAGGTCAGAAAGCAAACCAAGGGAACTGTTTTCCATGCCAAGCTAAAACACACACAGAGACTGAAAACAAAGTCTTTTGTTTGAGTTTTTCATTGTTTTCTTTGAGCATTAGTGTTCAACTAAAAACATTTTATGTTCTGAGCCTGGTATAACTAAGCTTTATGAAAATAAACAATTTGAAAGGCACAGAAACATGGCCTACAACAGTGGAATTAAATGACAAAGATTCCCAGGTGTGCAGTGTCCTCAGAGCAAGGACACTCGTGGTTAAGAGGGAGGTGAAATGTATCCCAACACTGAGAGTCAAATGAGTATGCAATGGGAAGTGAATGAAGTAAATAAAAGCAGAGAGGTAGGTGGGAGATGAAGACTTGGAGGATAACAAAATGACAGAAGTTGTGAGGAACGTACAATAAACAGAAGAATTCAATAAAGAAGTAAGCATTTCACAAGGAAAATTACAGACACAATTGTACAGTATTGAAATAAAAGGCTAAGGAAAACTGCATGGGAGATCTACTGTAATGATCAAGCATTTCAAAGAATGACAGACTTTATCAGATAGGTATCCAGTACCAGTGACAGAAGTCCAGTCTCTGAACATATATTACTTACAAATACCCACAACATGATTTCTGGTCCTAAGAAAGTCAAATATCTTATCTGTGCTCATTAACAACCATGTAAGATGGTAACAGTACAGAAGAATGCACTTGATTGGTGCTAAGGGCAGAGTACTTGTGTAGAGATGCACAAATTCAGAAGTGTTATAACAGAACTAATAGAAGGTATGGGAAAAAANGGTCCTAAGAAAGTCAAATATCTTATCTGTGCTCATTAACAACCATGTAAGATGGTAACAGTACAGAAGAATGCACTTGATTGGTGCTAAGGGCAGAGTACTTGTGTAGAGATGCACAAATTCAGAAGTGTTATAACAGAACTAATAGAAGGAATGGGAAAAAAAAATAAAGAACCCACGTAGAACAACAATAATGGAATTCAAAGAGCAAAGGGATGTCATTGTGGCTTTGATGTCACAGAGAACGCTGTTAGGTTGTTACAAGACAGTAAGTAATCAGATGGTAAGACTTGCTGTTGGGAAATAATAAATCTGGGTATACATCAAGGAGCAGGATCTAAGCTGTGGGAATAATGGGAGAGCAGATACAGCAGGAAAGTCGGCAACTGTGACACTGAAACAGCCAAAGAAGTAGACTGCCTGTGCATTGACAAATGTGTCAGTTGAAAGGGCACTGAGGCATCAACTGAGCGCGTGTTATAGGAAAAGCAGCAGCAGGGTTTGGCAGCAGCCTCAGCAAGTGAAGGGAAGGAGAAGAAAGACAAAACACGCATAAGTTTGAGTCTGTTTTTGTGCTCTTACTCCAGGAATAATTGTGCAGTGTTCCTTTGGTGCCAGTTGCAACCTTTTACTGAGATTACTTTGACTTTAATGGTTGCAAGAGATGTCAGGAAATGATGGTAATGCAGCTTTTCTCTTCCCTCGGCTTTTCCCAATGTCACGGAAAAAGAAATTTGCTTAACTCTAAAATGGAAAATAAACATTAACAATAAGGAGCATTTGGGTTACACTAAACACTTAACCTTAGCTGGAAGCAGCAGTTGATCTGAACCACACAAACCATGAACTCCCATCAGTGCCAGATTTAAAAGCCTCCTCAGACAACCAAGGGGCACATATCCAACACAAGACATTTCTGTGTTTTCTGATTGTCATTTCCAACAATTGACACAGATCCTGTTGAAGTTCAATTTTAGAACTGTATCCCTCCCTGACAAACACAGAATGGTATGGGGTGGAAAAAACAAAGCATCTCAGCTTCCAAAACTAGAGGAAATGTGGTTTGCCACAGCCAGCCTATCACTGAGAGACATCAACACCATGTACAGGAATCCCATGAGAAGAAAAGCAGTGGACCAGTTGAGTTTACTTGCTCACTTTTGCTTTAAATGCAAGTTATGACTTTCTTATAAGGTCTTTTTAAAAAGTTTAATGACTATTGGATATAAGTCCCAGTGCTTACTGCGTTACTTCAGATCAGAGTAGATTTATTCTTTCATTGCTGTCCTCAGACCTCTGGGTGCAGTACCTCTTGCAGCAGCTTTCTCTTCTTTCTTCAGTTCTTTCACAGAGCTGCTACAACACCTCTATGCAATGGGAGAATCATATCCACTACAGGTACATTTGCACACTTTTCATTGGTATTGCTTCACAAGTTTCAAGTAAGTTGTTCAGTCATTGTTGGACTTCACTGAGGAGTGAATGAGGCTTATCATGTATATCAAGAGCTTCTGGTTGTGGATTACAAGAAGCAGCATTACTTTCAGTCCAATTTCTCAACACAGTCTCCTGATAGGAGGCCCAAAATTCAGAGATGGTTGCTTCAGATGTCAAATGCATCTGCTACATTGAACTTACGGTGCTTAGCTCTAGTACTGAGTTTGATACCAGCAGGAAAAAAGGTCTCCCGATCATCTAGCACACAGAACTTACAAGGATGCCTTGAAATGAGAAAGGTTGATAGTTGGACTAAATTATTTTAGTTTTCCCACCCTTAATGATTCTACAATACTAGAACTAAACTAGAATACCACATACCACTATCTCATCCACAGTACAATATGTATCATGCAGTAAGAGAAGTGAGAGGCAAAGAAGTGAAAAGACTTGGAACAAATAGCATTCTTTTCATTCAAACATATTTGATGCTTTTATGGAAGTAAGAAAGTATAGCGATTCCTATGTCATTGTGATACAGGAAGCATATAGCAGATTAAGCAGTACACACACAGAAAACTGGAGTTACGAAACAAATCTTTCTCTGTCCAGTTCTCAGGTAAGCAGCAAGAGATGGGTACATGCATGTGTGTCACTTTAAATGCCTAACTCTGCAGTTTGAATCCTGCATGCAAGGGGAACAGTGCTGAAGTTTCAGAAATGTTTCTTTAGGATTGAGCACAGCAAAGATTTCTTAGTAACTTAAGTGCTGGCAAGGGCGTTGCGGTAATGCCTACATGGCCTTTCCGCCACTGACTGGTCTGATCAAAGAGCAAACACTGTCTAAGTTTCCCACAGCATCTCATTAATGTGCAGCAAGAGGTGCGCTGCAAAAATAAATAAATAAATAAATAAATAAGAAGGAAAGTCAATTTTCAGAAATTTAATTACAGATGACTAGCTGCCCAGGGTAAATAATATTAAAATACATCGTAATGCATGAGTTTGCATAATTCTAGTACATTGTTTTATTGTCTATACATCTGTTTCCATAGATCTTACACAAAATAGGAGGGTTTAAGCTTAGCAAATAGCCCAGCTCTGATCACCTTTCAGTGATCTTACAAGTTGTGAAGTTTAATGACTTTTCCTGATTTTAGCTAATGAATTAGTGAGGAAAGAGCAAACTACATATTGCAGTTTTCCCAATTTCCATGCAATCAATTATTTTCCTTTGTCAAAAGGAGAATTATATATTAAGACATTACGAATTTACATACCTTTGTCTTTCTTTCTCTCCTCATTGTTGCTTTTGATACTAGTTTATTTTTAATAGGAATTCAATCAGTACAGCAGATTTCTTTTTGTTTTAGGAACTAGATAAAAGCATTTCTTGAATGGTATATCTGTAGCATGTGTTCACACAAAAACATAAATATGCACACTGAAAATACCAGAGTTATCTCCAGCTTCATCTTGTGCACATCAATATTCTCCATAGGCCAAATGCAAACCCAAGAGAAAGAAACAGACTTCTACTTCAAGAATGCCATCTTTTTTTTTTCCCCAGCCTCCATCACTTATGTTTGTTGCCTGCACTTCTAAGCCTTTAAGTCATCCTGCTGTGGGAAAAGGTCACTTAGTAAGGCTTCAATTAACACAAATATATGTTTAGTATTAGTGCAAGAGATGACCCAAAATCCAGTGATTTTGCCCCCACAATACAAAATGAAAGCCTTTTCTAGCCTGGAATTTACATTTGAATTAATGCAGCTTTCATTCCTCACTATATAGTATGAACAATAACATATCACAGAAGATGATTTGCACAGAAGTTTGAAACACATATAAAGATTGTCAAATTATTACACTCTTCCAAGTAAGAAATAAAAAAGTAGACAGAAAAGACATACTAATTCTTATTCTTAGTATAAGTGACATTTCTAGATCCTAAACCAAAAACTGTTAAAGCCCAGGTACATTAAAGAACGGTAAAAACAAAAACAACAACAAAAAAAAAACCTATCCTCTTCAGACTGTTTTGGTGGAGAAGTAAAATTGTGATTTCAACTACTTTTACAAACTGGGAAACATATCCCAGATCTGGCATCCCATGCATCCTATCCTAAATCCACCCTAGGAAGTCTTCTTTCCCTAAATTGCAATTTCACTCCAAAGCAGCTGCAGATTTACAGTCTTGAAGAGGCCTAAATGAACTGTTTTAGTGAGTACATATTTTGCCAACATATATCAATAGTACCTCTAAAGCAGAACAGACCACAGCCACAGTTTTACTATGGAACTTGTGCTCATCTCATTTTTGAAGCCTGTAATGTGAACAATTTGCTAAAGAGCTATTCCCATGGTTAGTTCCAATTAAAGTCCTCAACATGAGCTTCCACAGGGGAGTCTTGGAGCTTACATACTTGTACAAAGCTTGGGGAAGTTCTTCAGTCTGTCACCTAAAACCATGTTTGCCAGTGTCACTGGAGAACAATGAAAGGTACCATAAAAGGTTTCATAAAAGCTGGCAGAAGCTTTAGAGGGTGCAGACCTCAACCATCATCCTCACACTTCAGATGTCATAGGATCTGATTCAGACATTTCTCAAAATCAACATACCACGGTTTGCTTGGAGATACAATCCCCAATATAACACATCCTAGCACCTTGTTATCACACACACACAGTGAAATGTCACTGTGTCATGTGTTTCTATCAGCTAAAGGACAGCTTTCTTTACATGCAAATTTTTTATACCTGGGAGTATTACAGAAATAGAAGTTCCTTCTGGTTGCAGAATATGTAAACTATCCGTTGCCTTTTATTATTGTCTTTTTGTCATTAGTAAGATACGGCATAGGCTCAGGGATTCAAGCTAACACATCCTGTTACAGAGCTAGGGACTGCTCTTATTTGTAAATAGTTTCCTTCTATCAAAAAGAGACTATATCATATAATGCCATTTCAGTGGACTGACACCATTGTTTTATTTTTAATAGATACAGCTGCAATGGGAATTGTTAACAGTACTGGTGTTATGAAAAACAGATTGGACAAACAATACATTTTAGAAAGAACGCTACTGTCAATGGTTTACAGGCTGGTTCAGTTCCATGATGATTGAGGAGTGGAGACCCATGGACCCATGCCTTAGGAAAGGGGAAGAGGGAAAGGGGAAAAGAAAAAGGGAGATAGGCCTAAAAACAAAACGGTGACAATGATCTGAGGAGGAAAGCTAATTTACTAAATAAGATATAGGAATACAAAATAACACAATATAATATAATAGGAATTGAAGCTAATAAATGAAATACAATGGGAGAGTGAGCATCTGAAAACCGAAGGTCTTATGCTAATGCTCACATGAAGGAAGATAAAATCACAAGGGTGATGATCCAAAACAGAGTTGAACAAAAGGGGACTAGCAATTCTATGCATTCAAAACCTGTTCGCTTAAAGCATATGGATTTAAATAGCATGGCCTTGGGATATTAAGCAAGCCTGAACAAATAGGACCAAGTTAGAAGTCTGGCACTGTCCAGGCAGACATCATCAGAGATAAGAAAAGCTAGTAAAGACTGTTTTTTGTCTATCATTTTTTCCACGTTCATTTAGAATATCAACCAAGGGAAACTATACCTTTCACCACTGTACATTTCTCATCCATTAAACAGCCACAGTTCCATTTGTTTTTCCAAGGTAATAAGAACAGGACAGGAATACTGTCAGACATATTGTAAATTACAGCCATTCAAACAAATTAAAAGCCTTGTCTTCCAAATCAAACAATTAACAACTCCCTAAACCAATCTAAACTACAGGGGAAAAAATTCAATTAGTCCAGTCAACACAGGCACTCTGTAATATTATGTCTATAATGTTAAAATAAGGTCAATTATAGTTCATAACAATTGCATACGATTTTTACCAGTTTGGGTCATTCAGTAAATATGTATTTTAGACTATACAACTAAAAGTGGAATCAAAATCTTTGACTTTATCTTATTGGGAAATCTTTTACCACTGAGTAGAGTTGTTTTGAGCAAGATGTGTAAAACCTCCAGCACAGACAGGTTGCTGTGGGATTTTACTACCATGTCACAAACACAGTGTTTCAGAAGACTTTACATCAGGACCTCTTCATAACTCTTACCAGCAGTTGTCTTCACAGGCAAAGGTCACTAGTTTTTCATCCAGAATGCTGCTGACATCTTCAAATTCCAGAATTAAATCAGTTCACTTGAATCTAGGCTTCTAAACCCTTCTCTTTAACCATTTTCTGTGCCACAGTGCTGAATCACTTCTTTGTGATGTGTCCCTTACAATCCAAATGCAGACTTACATCGAGGGTCTACAGTACTGGAAATATTAACTCCTTCAACTAAAATCTTGCTGGAAAACACTATCTTTGTTGCCCTGTTTATCTCGGGGAGACTTACCACTTGTGAATGATGCTCAATTTAATCAGCCAATAGGCAATTAACATAGTCATTCAGGATGCAGTCTTCCTCTTTCCCTTCTAACAATATCTCATGGACCTGCTGCACCTCAGACAGAAACGCGTTGCGTGGTGAATCCCAAGACTGCCTCTTTGACCACTGCATTTCAAGAAAGCTGTAGGACTTGAGTTATAAGGACTGTAATCCAAGGAACTAAAAGCCCATCTTTTTTTCCCCCATCAGAGACTGTGTCCTTATAGCACAATGATTATGAGAGATAGAAGCTGAAATCCCTTGTGGAAGAAGAAAATTTATGCCTTCTAACTCCTGACAGCATGCAGAAATCACTCAGCTATCACGTAAAAGACGAAAATATTTTCCCTTAGGAGTTCTCTGAACCTACACTCTAACCTCACTTGCTGCTTCTGACAAAAACTTCAGGCAAACAATTTTGTCTCGAGTAGAAAGATACTTCTCATCTACAGGAATAAACTTTTCATTTTATTCTAGTCTTTAAATCTCTTCTTCTCAAAGCCAAATCAAGAAGTCTAATCTCACATCATCCAAGCTGTCTTTAGTGTACTGCTGAGAAGGTATGTGGAACATGTATCCAGCAGGCATTTGACAGGAAAGGAATTACAATAATCTTGCTCCTCTTAAGCACGAATGATACGGCACTCAGGTGGGACAGGGTAAATGCATAGTGCTTCCACTGTAAAGCATATATTTAATTTTACCCTGTTGTGATCTATGAGAACAGAGGTAACTTAACCCCTTTTACTGCAGATGGTTGCAAAGTGATAAAATCAAAAATTCACACTCTAACCTGCTATTCAATACCACCCTTTTTGTCATAGTCCTGTAATCTTCTTTTCAAATGTAAATGAGACATCTCTCCGAAATACATGTTTGCAAAAGCTGAAAAAGATAGAATCTGTCCAATCCAACAATATAAGCACAAGAACATTGTGGTGGATTTTGAAATATATATGTATAGTATTTAATTACGGGTGGATGACATTGTGAAATTAAAGAAAGCGCACAACAGGATTTGGTGTTTAACCAGTATTTTTTCATTTTTCAGATTATTGACAGAAAAAAAGAATAACGCTTATGAATGTTGCTTGTCTAAGAGGGCACACTGTCTTTTATTTTTCTGACCAAAACCTCACAAGCAAAACAAAATTCAAGCAAGATAGTAAAATGTCTGAACATGAGAGAAACTAAAAATACACAGTGCTTCAAGGATTACACTTGAAAACATATGTTACCATTCCATTAGGGACAGTTCTTTCAATACCTAAATATAAGAAACCTCATTTCAGGCACTTGCAGGGATCCATTCTGCACCCTCTAATTCCACTTTGATTTTATTCTTCCCTGAACAAACTATTGGACAAACTATTCTGTGGGACAACAAATGAACAGACTTTTTTTTCCACGAGACACTGGTAATGAATACTAAATGTAGGGTTACATGGAAAACCATTTACCTTACCTACATATATTTTGAGATTTCAGTAGTTTTCATTTCTTTGCATCTGAAGAAATCCAAGATACATAAAACTCTGAGATAAAAAAATATTACAAACAGAGATGACAATGACCAGTCTTCAAACCTAGACTACACTAAGTGAAAGAACTCTGGTGAAAGAGAACAAGTAATTATTTTTGTGAACAGAACCTGCGGCAACAGGAATAAGCAAACTAGAGTCATGCATAAATAAGTTAATGCTCATGGCATTCATTAGGGATAAGGAGGAAACCAGAAGTTCCACATGCTGTCCCAAATCACTGAAAACACAAATAGGAAGGCAAACAGTCTACATTCTGCTAACTTGTATGTTTACTCTGAGATAATAAATAAGTAAATAGTGGATCAACATAAACAATTTCAAATAAGTCCTTCTGGAACATGCACAATAGCTCAATTTTTACATATAATGTAAAAATGAAGTCTCAGTGTAACTCTCATTAGCAGCAATTGTAACTCTCATTAGCAGCAATTAATTTGGGCTGAGTGCGAAAATCGGGTCAAACTCAAACCTCATACAGGTTAAAACGAACTGCTGTTAAACAATGTCTCAAGGAAAAAAAAAAAGTTCACTGTGCTCTCATTTCCCCTCTATTTCGTTGGTACCACTTTTTCTAAGGGAAAGTTGACTTATCCTATAATACTTACTAGAAAGATTAGTGAACTACTAAATCTAATTGATAGGACTGCTCTCTATCAATTGGGATGCTTTTCAGTACTCAAACTTTAAGAAAAGCACTGAATAACATCATGAGAATCATATTAGATTTCCGGAGGCAATACTGCTGCTAATCCTAACAGCCAGGTTTCACGCTGTTATCCCTTAGGAAGCAGGTGAAAACATCAAGGACACTTTCCTGCTTGTTTAACCCACACAGGATATTACAAGTTAAATAAATAAATAAATAAATAGAGAGAAGAAAAAAAAAAGAACAAAAGGATAGAATGAAAAAAAGGGAAAAAAAGAGAGAAAAAACGGAAAAGAAAATAAAGAAAAAAGGAAAAAAAAAAGATCGCAAAAAGAAGCAGAAAATTAATCTTGCTTTTTTGTTTGTTTTTTGTGATGATTCCTAAAACGTTTGCAAGGCAGTGCCACATCTTGTTTCTTAGCATCTCCAAGATTTACAAATAAAGCCTTGCTAAAGCACACATATCTGAAACATCTTCAGTAGATTGAGAGAAACTCAGATAAGAAAAAAGTGGAGCAGTGAAGAAAACGTTTATTTTTCTCCTCCCCTTGGCATTTGTGGAGAAGATTTGTAGGAATCAATATTCTAAGATTTATGAGAAAACAAGCAGGAGGCCCTTAATTTCATGGCCTTTACAGAAGCAGACTTCCTGTTACCTCCACCAAGGAAATGTCAGATCACAGTGACAGCCCACATCAGCAGCTACCCGAGAGCCATCACATTGACTAAATATCCTGGAAACGGGGAGCTGAGTCATCAGCTGGAAAGTGCTAAGAAGCTGTCAAATAAAAACCAAAACACAGACAGAAGATATTGCATTGTTTATAGCCAGAAGTGAACATAAAAATAGGTCTTCCAGTTAGAAACTATTTTTGGTGCTACAGAGAAATGATGAGCAAAGGTGATCTCACAAGATAACAGCCTTCTGCAGAGCGTACACCATAGCTACTCCTGCTAGCACACTGGCCGCAAGGTGAATGGTCACGGTGTGCTAACTCTAACTTCACAAGCAAAATCTGTAGGATTTATCTGTAGAAAAGAGGGACTGATGTTTGACTGCAAGCACTACAGTTACGGTATCACAGAAAAAGCAAAAAACCAGAGGTTTTACATCCCTTCAGAAAGAATCCCTTCAGAGTGCTGCACTGATTTTTAGGTTATCTAAGATAAAAAGGAAAAAAAAAAAAAGAAAAAAAAATCCATGTAAATACTTATTTATTATGAATGATCTGCAAGCTCATCTGGCAAAAGTGGTAAAAATAGCAACTTGTGAAATTGGATGTTGGCCTAAACACAGGTCAATAAGTCCATTATAATTTAAGTACAAGCAGCTCTGATAGAGGCATTAGTTCCCCACTATACTGCATTTTCCAACATAAGAGTTAGAAAAACAAAAAATGTTGTTGGAACCAGAGACCTTGAGGACTGTATCTCGTCAGTGGCTCACAGAAGACATAGAAAGCCTTGTTAACCAGGTGTGATGATTTGTCAAAATGTCAGACACTCACAGCACATAAGATATATTTTCTATTCAGAATAACAGATTTCCTAGAAGGAGGAGTAACTAGATTATACATTCTCATAACATCTAGTATGGAAGAAATTAAATTAAAAAACTGGTGCCATGCCAATTTGTCCTAACTCACATAAATAAACGATTTTAAAACCACATGCCACATCCATATGTAATATGTTAAATATGTAATAGGCCTCTTTCTAGAATGACAGACAGATATTTTTTATTTAAAAACAAAAATAAGAACAGCAACTCTTTGCTGTTTTTTTTCTTAATCTGAATATAAC
Organism: Odontophorus gujanensis; assembly: GCA_013399175.1. Taxonomy (NCBI): domain Eukaryota; kingdom Metazoa; phylum Chordata; class Aves; order Galliformes; family Odontophoridae; genus Odontophorus; species Odontophorus gujanensis. The sequence continues at coordinate 166,649 of VXAB01013187.1, read as the reverse complement.
TATGCAAATATATATATAATCAAAGAACTTCACTAAAATCAAAGTACAGAAGGAAATTACCACACGCCCAGAAGATGATGGCAGCATATCCTGCATTCATTACCAGTCAACTCATGCCTTGCCAACTACCTGAACTCTTTCCAAATGCTTTAGCAAGCTCAAATTGACTATAGTCCATTTTGGCTACAATATTAAAAATATGTCCTTCCGTTCATGTGTACTGCAATCACTTTGGAAGTGCTAAAGCTAGGCATTACAATTACAACATGCATTACTCAAGCATTTATGTGCTCTATTTGGCTATTTTTATCACATTCATGCATGCAAGTATACATCTCAAATTATTCAGACCAAATCAATTTTAAATCATTTAAAGCATAGAACACTATGTTCACAACACAAATGAATGCATCAAAAGCATTTCTTGTTCAGTAACAGGAAATATTACCTCAAATGCTTTAAGGCCCTCTGTATTTATTCTTTAGCTTAATTAGGAATTTCATTAGTTTTATATATTTTGGTTTCTATAAGCAGACTACTTCACAGATGCTATCAATCCAGGTTCATTTTCTCATACAAATTTAATTCAAGGGAGAAATACAGGGTAAGAGTCAGGTTATTTCCATGAGATGATTTAAGATTCCATGAAAACTGTACAGCTGAACCGAATTTATTTTCTTGGCATAGCAGTTTCCTCACATACTTCCTAGACTGAAGAATGAACTAAATACAAAGATAGCACCAGAATGGTACTTGTTGGCACTTGAACACACAAGAACTTCTCCTCACTAAAACTCATTCCCATTAGTGAAAGTCGTATTACCAGAACCTACTACACTGACTGATTTATGTGACATTATATATAAAAAACTACCCAGTTCCATTATTTAATTTAGCAACTACAGTGGAGAAAACACAGACCTGAATACTTGTTTGCCAGAGTCCGCTGATGAACATGAAGAAAAACTAACACCACAGTTGCAAAAAGTTTAGGGTCAACTGAAAAAATACAAGAAAATAATATACACATATTTTCCCACTTGGCAGCGGGGCTCGGAATTCAGAGCACTTTTAGTAATCAGTCTCTGTTGTTTAGTCTCAGGGAAACTCTAGCTGCTAATGAAATAAATGTCTGCCCTGAGGAGGCTCCATTCCATGAATAGTAGCAGTAATTGCAGTGATGACTGGACATCAGTTATGCAAACGCATCAATTTGTATGTCTGCTAGGAGGTGATCGAGAGGATGGATGACAAATGAAGCCAATTGAAGCTGTGAGAAGTTAGTTAGCATGTAGACAAGCAATTGAATATCGAAAAGGACAAGCCCTGAGATAACAGCATGGAGGAGGACAGGGTTGCCAATCTTCAGTTTGTTTTTCCTAATTCCAAAAATTAAATTCAGGGAAGCAAGAAAGTAGTAGCATAACCTCTACATCTCAAAATACCTGCTACTACATTGGATAAGTTTGTTAATTTAAACCAGACTAAAAAGGCAAGAAGTGTTACAAATTCAGTGCTCTTGAACTGTTTACTATGTCTAGCTTTGGTGGGTAAGAAAACATGAAACGAACTTAGGACAGAATTGCAAATTACAAATTACTTTGCCTATCTCCGGTATTCAAGGCACCATTTTTCCCTCAGAGTTAGTTCTATAATCTTAACAGATTTTTAAAACGGTGATGGAAGCACCAGTGTTACTTGCTCAGAGGAACAACAATATGCACATTATCAAAGTGTTTGTTCAAAGCGAACATTTCCTATCCTAAGGGATAAGACAAGGAGCAATGGTCGCTGCTCAAGGGGCAGACTTAGCGTGCTTCCTGGTAGCATTAGATTTACTACAGCACAGTGGCAGTAAGCAGTTACTTTCATCACATGTAATGTTACAAATCTCAGACATGATTCTGACATTTTCTAGAATCTTCACAGAACTCTTTCACATCAGCAATGATCTTCAGCAGTGACAAATGATAACCTCTGCGATTTTTCTCACTCATTTTTTCAATATCTATTTTATTCAGTAATCCCCACTGAGTACTCTTCAGAAGTTTGAATCATCATCTGACATAACAGACAGGTTAGTGTTTCAATAAAGAAATATTAGAGCTTGCAGGATTAAAACTTTAAATGCTACCGGAGGAGAGAAAAACTATTCCACAGGTGGAATGTCTATGCCAGATCAGTTTATCTTTGTTTGTTGAAGATAGATACTGGTTCAAACATTAAACAGCTTTTCAGGAAAAGTATTTCTACAGTTGAAATGTTTCAAATGTCTGTTAAAATACTGAAATATCTTCCACTAGAAAGCAATATATGTTATTTTCTTCAGTGTTTGCAAGTACCTCTTGAGTGCTGGGGATATAATCTTAGGAGCCCACTTTTGTTCTGTATACTCTTCTCATTCTACGTATATTGTGTATATAGTTCACTGTACATACATATACACACAGTGTTAAATATAGAATGCTGTTAGTTTATGTATTCTTTAACATACATCATTCAAAAGAATATTTCCACTAGCTGTCAAATAAGCTTAAAAATTTGCTGCTATGTACCAGATATGATGAATTCCTGCTAATCATATTCAATTCAGCAAACATTCACAAGTCCTTTCACAGAAAATGAAAACTACTGTCTAGAACCTTTCAACAGAGTAACAAATACAGAGTATGTTAGAAATAGAGACAAGCCTATAAGCAATGTCTTGGTCAAATTCCACTCTAAGCAATGTCTTGGTCAAATTCCACTCTAAGCAATGTCTTGGTCAAATTCCACTCAAGCTGGAGGTTGAGATGGGTACAAAGGTTCCTATTTCCATTCTTATACATGAGTACTTGCAGCTGCCTCGGAGTATAACCACTTGACTTCTCCACGCATGTTTGGCTTGGAAAGAGAAATTTATCACTTCCCTGGCATCACTTCAATTTGGTCCAGGGAAAACAGAGCCACAAGAGTAACTGTGCATCAACTGTAATTAAAAATAATTTCCCAATCTGGTCTGCTCTGAACTGGCTGAAGTAGATAAAGATCCAGAGTGAAAACTTTGTTCTACTGGACGCAATGGCAAAACTCTCCTGCTTTGTACTATTCCTACTAACAATCCTAGAAAGCAAGGGATTATTTGACCACTGTTAGACTTGTCAGCTTTGATTTTATTAGAAGGAACTTAAGAAATTTCATACAGAAAGACCAAATTCACTTTTATGTCAATGACATGACATCTGTAATTTGACTGAGAAGTACACTAGCTATTAGAGGTAGAAGAGGCTTTTAAGCTTCTGAACTTCAGTGGCAGGTTCTCTTTATGTGGGTGTAATATATACATATATATTATACACACATAAATACGTAGTATAGACTTGTTATGCACTTATATGAAAACCCCTGATAACTGTTGTTAATAATGCAAGACACAATAAAACAGACTAAAAAGCCAAGGTAGTTCACACTACCAGAGTAGCCTTATGAAAAGTACAGAGCCACGTCTGGAAAACCTCAAATGTTTTAACATAATGTAAATATTTCATTAAATGCAGTCTCAGATTGAATTACTTTTTCCATACTGACACGTGGTAGTCTTCCCTATAACAAATAAATATTTCTACACAGCACAAAGCTATGAAATATAAGTAATTCATCATGGTGACACTAGCAATCCTTCTAATAGCCTGACAATAATAATTTGTTGATTAAATACAATTTTCTAAAATTTTGCCATCATTTTCCACCCATTTATTTCCTTCCCCCTCTTTCTACTTTTTTTAATTAAAGCTTCTAAGGTCTTTTATCCTCTTATAGTTTTTTTAATTCTTTACCTCAGTCCTTTTATAATTCTCCTTAATCATGAATGCAAATAAAATTCAAAGTGTAATCAGCAGCTGCCTAAGCAAAGCACTGAGCTCCGTTGCTGTGGGAACAGGCAAGTCAGTCCTTGACCAGAGGAAGCATTGTACTTACTTCTTGCTCTGTTCCCTTCACCATTCTTGGCCTCATTCAGTTTCAGAACACATCTGCTTCCCTAGGACACATGAACCAGATTACAAATATTTTCTACACACCTGATGACTAACAGAAGTGGCTAATGTGCTGGTGTGCCATTCTCAGCGTCATTCACAGGCTCTCTTTCTAGGGAGAATAGAAAAAAGCCACTTATTCAGATTCTACAAGCAACACATCTGCAATGAGGTACAGTACAACTTTTCCACTTCAACATCTAGTAAAATTATATTATTGTCTTCCTATTAAATGTCTCTAGAAAGGTCTCATGGACCTGTTAAAAAAGGCTGAAAGATTATGAGTCAGAGGAATTTCCAGGGATGAACAGGAAAACTCATATGAACAGTCCCCTTCGTGGCTCCTCCCATTTGATCTGAATCGATTTGTCAAAGTATATGATAGTAAATAATCACCAGGGTGGATGAGGCTTTGAGCAATCTGGTCTAGTAGGAGTGATCCTCCCTATAGGAGGGGGCTTGGAACTAGATGATGTTAAAGATTGATCCCAACTCAAATAATTCTATGATTCTGTAATAAACTAAATAAAAGCAATAATTAAAAAAAAAACCTCCTTCCCCTGAAAAGTATATTAAATGGTTGAAGATTTAAGACTTGGTTAATAACTCTTCTACTCCTTAGCATTTGTTGAACACAAGTGGAATTTCTATTTAAAATGTTTCAGTTAAGCCACAGTCATTTTCATTCACTTGTAAAGTCAAATCAGCCTCATCAGAGATGTCCCATCTCTAATAAATGCATTTCACTGATACAAAGTATGTCACATCGGATGCTACCACTCACACTTGGGAGAAGGCAAAATCGAAACACATCACGTTTCCCTTTAAGTGAACTTCATTCTGAGACATTCCTAATTCCTAACTTGCTGAGGACTCTATCCCCTCATTAAGGTCATCGAGGAAGATGTTGAAAAGGACCAGACCCAGCACCAACCCCTGAGGAACACTGCTAATTACAGGCCTCCAACTGGACTCCACATCACCATGAACACCCCTCGGTGAACCCATGCTGACTACTCCTGATAACTCTCTTCTGTTCCATCTGTTCGATCATCTACATAAATAAATAATCACAATAAATAAAAAAATAATAAAACATTTCACCTGTTTCAGAAGTGATAATCACAAAATAAACGTGGGCAGACTGTCCTCTTATTGTCCATGATTCTTTTCTACCAAGAACATTAACCACAATAAAAAACGATGTCTGTACACATAATTATGCCAACATTGTTTCTGGAGAGCCCATCAGTTCTTTTTTCTCTGTTTTTGTTTACCGCATTGTATACTTATAATTATGTCCTTTAATTACACTAATATATTTTATAGAATGGTTGCTGTCAATGCTCTTAGTTTTTACTTCCAATCCAGCTTAATGCAGTCTTTCAAAACCAAAACCAGACACTCATGCCTTTTTTTATAGGTCTCATGTTTTAAATCAAGTTTGCATGCAGTTGGTTTCAAGCCTCTGCTAGCACTGTGCATTTTATGCTCTTCTGAACATGACATGCAGTGCATACCCAATTCTTACAGCATCTTTTACCATTCTGTTGCTATACAACTTCTGAAACCAGCCTTCTGAGAGCAGAGTTATGCTAAAAAAAAAAGCTGTAGGGAAGAATCACAACATGCACTGCATTCTGCAAATCACTGGAAGCTTCAGTTGGAAAATAACGTCTGGCAATTTACTTATGCCCTGAGCACACAGTACCTAGGACCTACCTTACATCACCTTGCATCCCTATCCCATAAGTTTGAGGCAGACAAGCTTCTGATTTGTTTTGTTGTCTGAGAAATGGTGGTGGAAATTTTTTTTTTTTTTTAAACATTTGACTTAATGAAGCTCAGCACCACCTGCAGACTTGGCCTTCTACAGAAAGACTAACCCACACTTCATTTGGTTACTAACATTTAAGATAAACTTTCAAAAACTTCAGTTATGTATGGAACAGCTTCTTTTTGCATTTTACAGGGCAGATGTGAAGAATGCCTCATTTACCTCAGTTGAAGATGTTCTTATGTCTTTGATGAGTTAAAATTGGGGATGCATTTAGAACAAACCTTCATTTTTTGTTAGTGCTACATTACGACACCTTTCCTGTAGAAGTGTCTCAACTTTTTAATAACACAGGAAGTAATACAAAATATATATCCATTATTCACTTTCCGTGCATATTTTAGGAGGTGACAAAAGAGAAACAATCCTTTTCATTTAAAAATAAAATTGTTTGACTATATTGTTATATTGTGCCCTTTCCAAGTAGTTGAACTTAGATCTCATATAAATATTAATTTCTTCCTAATGCACTTATTTATTAAAAGGATACTTTATTTTCTCCCTAAAATCTGGCTGTGAACATCCTGCATCTTAAAACAGAATGTTTCAAGGCCATGAGGATTAAAAACACTACAAAATGAATTCAGCAAATAATAACTTACAACATTTAGGCAAATGTATATTAAAATGTATTTTTGTAATAATTATCTTTGTGCTAATTGGTCTATATCTTCAATTCTAGCTCCTGAAACAGTTTTGCTTTCCCTATCAAAAGTTCTAATCTAACAGCCTTCAATTTTTCTGTTGAAAGAAAATGTCATTTTAGAAGCAAAGGATAAAAGTTCACATTGCTTTCTGTTCAAGCACAACTCTACAATTTCAATACAAAATTAACTTCGTCCTCTAGGAGTAATCTGCATTATATGGATGGTTTTGAAAATAATGTATCTGTTGTTCAGATTGTGAAATGTAAAGGAAGGTGGTGCAGTAGTCAATTTTCCAGTGCAAAAGAAAAAGTCATACTGAAATACTTAAGATACAGCTGTGGCATTACTTCAGACCTGATTATGAAGCCAAGTTCAAAAAAGAAAGAAAGGAAAAAAAAACAAAAAAAAACAACGACAACAGAACACCCAAAATATTCAGTTCTAAAACTACCTTTGACATTTACTTAATTGAACTTCAAAATATTGCACCTTTCTTTTTTCCTGGAGCCAAAAGTTACTTCCATATCAGACATCATTCTCCCGTTCTCACTCCCAGATATTAAATGGCAAGAAAATATATTACTTTTGATAACTAAGACATAGTCGATAATCAACATAATGTTAGAATCCATTAAAAAAAAAATTATTTCCTACAAGTTCAGAGCTACTATAAGAATAACCAATTGCAACATAAATATCTTAAGTAATTCTGGTTAAACAAATACAATGTATTGAAATGAATTTTTTTTTTCTAAACATTTTTGTAAGCCATTTGGGTGGAATTATTCATTACAGAAGTAGAGTTTAGGGATATGTCAGTATCATGAGACAAGTTTTGGCCAATTAAATGGTTTTGATTTACTCCATAATTACCCCTAGTTTGTTTCATCTTGTGCACCTCAAAATAGAGCTCTATGCTATGTGGGGGGAAAAGCAAAGTAATTTATTTGCATCTTGTTTAATGTGGCTACAGAAGATGGTAATCTTTTTCCATTGTGATTGCCTTTCTGAGTTTCTTTTTTATATGCTTCAACTATTCTCTTAAATAGCAAAACCGGACTCTTATTCAGGAATAAATGCCTGAATATTAAACATTATGGATCAGATTGTTTTTCATGTAGATAAAAGCATGGAACAGTAAATCAAAAAAATTAAGTTGTAGTGTCTCTAAAACTAGGAATTTATCATTCACTATCACTCTTTCTACACAGTGCTTCATTACAGCCATGTTATTATTACTTTTTTTTAAGAAGAACATTAAGGCAGCATTTAAGCAATGAAAAGAAAATTTTAATTACAAGCTAAGCAAGTTAGAAAAGCACAAAGACTCTAATGACAAGCCAAAGACAACCCCCTCCCCAAAAAATAAAAACCTCTCACATTCAAAGAAGACATTAGAAGACACTTAAATTTTCATTTCATTAGTGAATTTCTCTTCATTTACAAGATTTCTTGACCTATCCCAGTTCTCTAAACTCTAAGTTTCAGAATATGTCATTACATATCCTAATCGAGCTGTTGTCAGCTATTGACATTGAAAAGAATGTGCATCTCACTACCTAACCCGGAAACTCAGAAGAAATCTCTGAGGGATGGATATAAATAAATGTCTTATATAGTTAAAGCATGCCAAAGATGGAGTGAATGAAATGGTACACCATTAAGACCACTAATAGAACTACAAAGTGCAAATACAATTGTTTTACAGTTAAATGTAAAAAGAATCAATCTCTTGCTCGAGGGAGAAAAAGGGAACCTACAGATCGGGCACTGACTTCAGATAATCATCTTCTGAATTATTAACGGCATTTTTTAGTTGAAAACAGGCTTCCATTCTAATTGACATGCCAGGAGTACTCTTAGGCTGCAAGTGGCCATGCATTGAATCCACTTCTGGAGGACAGCCCACATAGCAAACAGAATTGCAGTTCTCTATGCAGAATTCCTGATGCAGCAAACTTACATGTACCTGTAAAGATGTCCTGCTGAATCAGGCTCTTTTTAGCACTTACAGTCACTTACAGCACTGATTTATAAAAAGAAAACAAGCATCTGAAGTTATGAAGAACCAAACTTTACTTTGATACACTACAGAATCAAAAAATAAAATAAAAATAAAAATAAAAAATAAAAAACCCACCCTACAAAGGTAAATCTTTAAAAGCACAAGCAATTTTCTTCAAGTCAGAAGTCTTAACTGTTGCTGAAAACTATGTAAATATTTATGCATAGCCAATTACCTGCCATAGAGTTGTCTAAACAATGCAGTGCTTTACAACACTTCAAAACACTTTACATTTCTTTTACTCCATATATTACATGCAAATGGATCTGCGTTCTGCTACTGTGGAGCAACAAGATGAAGTCTCCATCTCAGATAAACAGCTAAGTGCCTTTTTAAGGGTCGATACATCTGTACACTCAAGGCCGTTCTGCTTTCAGCAACTCTACAAACATTCGTTCGTTAAATGTCCAGACCACAAAGACATAGTACAGCGATTTCACTTTTGGTTACTAGCCTAATGCCCTTGGAAGTTTACAGGTTTAACTGACCGCCTCAGATGCTTCCTTTTTCAGCATTTCCCACTGTGGCTCTCGCCTCTCCTTGCCAGCTAGCACCTGTCAGTCACAAGATGGCAACGCTAAAATGTAGCTAGGGTCAAGAATGGTAAATTCTTGGTTTTCACCTCCCTTAGAGGAACACAACAAACGACTTGCTTTGAGCAGAAAATACTAAGATACTACACTTCTGTATTTACTAATTTACGTATGAAAGAACAGTGATTATCGGATTTTACTTGTTTTGCTTAGGCTGATGTGAACTCTCTTCTTCATCCCTTTAGAAACAGAGCCTGCGACCGTGGCTTGACTCAAAGGCGTCAAGTATGTACCAAGGGAGTGAGGTTGTCTTCTCAGTCAACGAAACCACCAACAAACCTGCCTGACAGATTTGTCTTCACCTGAGTCAGAAGCAGCTTCTCCTCGTATTGATACGAAGACTTGAGTGCCTATTGGCTTCTTAGACCAAAGTCTTACTCAAAAGAAGCACACCATGGAAGTTCAAGTCAGAACGATTTTAACACTGCGGCAGAAAACGTGAGCCTGAACAGTCAGTTGAAACATCTACACTGTACCAACAGTCAGTAAAGAGCACGCCTGAGATAGGAACGAATATCTTGGAAAATATGGTTTGACTGGATACTTTATCAACAGCAGCCTAGAAACAGAAGCCACTCTCCCCATGTACAGCATGGGGAAACCCTTTGTAAACATCAATGCTATTATATGTACAGTACTTAATGCTTTCCTAGTTTATGTTTGATTTACAGTTAAGCATGTTCTGCAGATTTCTCCAGCTGTGCTCCCTTAGCAGATTGTGACATGCAGCAATCTGTTTGAGAGCAGCTGTTAGTTCACATGTTGCCTTATTTGCATCGGTATAAAATAGCAGCTTGCTATATGAATAAAACATGTCTCCTCAGTGTCCTGTACCAGCAGAAAGACTCATCTAATTTAGTTTTACCCAGAGGAGGGCTTTATTTTTAAATAAAATTATCTTATTTTACAGAAATTCAATATAATTATCAATGATGTATTTTCAGATGCTGAAAAACCCATGACAACAGTTTAGAATTTGTGGAATTTATTATTATTATTATTATTATTTTTGTCATGAACACAGTTTTAAGTTAAAAGAACCAGAAGCATAACGCTGTTCTGCTGAAAGACCTGTACATTTGAGGACACATTTAAATACAGGGTTCAGGCTATATTTTGTTTAACAATCTCACCTCCATGGAAATCATCATAACAAACAAGTCCACAGTATGCTACATGAAAAAATGTGCTATTTTTGATAGCAATCACTTAATACTCTAGAACTTTTCAGAGTTAGTGGCTAATTCTAAATATCTAGTGAGGTATTGATGTTTCTCTATTATCCTAGTGCCACAGATGCAAAACAGCATGTAATTTCAAGAGAATGAAGTAAGCTATAGGAGAGCTCTGAGCAAGGTTTAGAAGTGTTTAAAGCTTACTTGAACAGAATTGGTGCTCACTGCTTCCCCATGGGCCTAACTCAGACCTTCCACATTTGATGTCTGATAATATAGAATGATCAGGCTGCAGAAGTCCACTGATCCCACCTGCAACTTTAGGAACTTCCAGCTAGGGGCTTACCAGAAACACACCAAACAGTGGCTTGGCAGCAGTGGTCCATTTTCTGGTTTCTCTGCATGCACTCAAAGCAGCTTTGTTTTTTAGAGAGCACCCATCCCACTGGCGCCTTTGCTGCTGTTGGGTTTTTCTTCATCTAGTGACTCTCCTGCTTTCCTCACTATTTTGGGAGAATAACTTGAATACACCACTTGAGAAAATGAGTTTTGCCAGCTACATATAGATTATTCCTTTTCCATAACCTTTTAGTGCAGAAACTACTTAAGTTAAATTAAGACTGTGCTTCCACACTAGGTGATCACACGTCAAATGCAGGTAAACTCAGGTCATCTCCTTTATTTTAATAATTAAAGGACCAAATTTTTCACGTAGCTTCTGGGTGTTTAGGAAACAATTTGTATAAAAATTCATTCTCAGAAGATCAATTTAAACTTAGGGTAAAATTAAAACATTACTGTTTTGCACCATCATTTGTTTCCTACAGTGCTGTACGAGGACAGTAAGGAGGAATGATTCAATACTTCTAATTTTAGACATCACTTGAGAAACACAAGCCC
>VXAB01013187.1:133805-155386 GCA_013399175.1 Odontophorus gujanensis | reverse complement strand
AAAAAACCCATGAGTGTTGGTTTGAAAGTGCTTGGCAAACCCACAGCCAAACACAAAGGTATCTTATTTTTTCCATGTGCTCTAAAGAATGGATTTATCTGATTTCATCAGGCATTCCCAATGCCTTTTTTTTTCTTTTAAGATCTCCATTCTGTCTCTAAGATTGCAATTGCTCTGCCATTCATAAGATTACATCTGTACCAGCAACAGCCTCACCAGTCTTTACAAAAGCTCCTAGATAACTTCTGCAGATACCGAGCACAGACCATTCATCACTTTTCTGCAACAGCTGAACTTTCAAATTGATTATAAAAGGAAGTAGTGATAACATAAACGAGATATGTCACTGGTTTGGATTCAAGGAACTGGATTTTGCCACTCTGACAAACAGTATTCCTCTATTCCCTGGAGGAGTAACCAGGCTGTTCACAAAGAAAAGCACCATTTATTCCGGATGACGGCTATAGGGCTCTACCTGAGGAAAACAGGTCGTCTGGCTCACACACATGTACCACACGGGCACACAGACCCTCTGATAATTCAATTCCCTTTCTTGTAAATCCATACAAATCATGCAGTATCTACTGAGCACACTTGTCAGTAGTAGACCTGCCACCTTATGCCTCATTGGTCTCCAACTAGATTTCTGAATGGATTTCAAAGAGGGATTAGTACACTCCTCTGGAAAACACACTAGAGAGTTTGGATCTGATTATAGCATATAAATTGGATAAAAGCATTAACTTACTCCCCACTTCCCCACCTAATGTTCAGATTTATCTGCTTTTTCCCTGAGCTGCTTCTCATCCAGACAGCAGGGAGAATACCAAAATGAGTGTAAAAAAGCCCCACTTTCTGAACTCTCTAGAACTTGTTGTCTAAAAAAGTCCCAGAGGCAATAAGTCCCACTGCCCATACAGTGCTCTTTTGTTACTTTGGACACTCAGACAGTTCCATGAACATCTCCCCTGTGAGAAAGTGAGTGAATAAATAATACATTATTCATCTTATTTATACCTCTCTTTCTTGTTTTGCAGCACAATTGTTTCCTCCTCAGGAACTCAATTCTATTTAAATGCTTTGTGCCTGAAAAATCCCAGAGTTCAGCAAATCTGCATTTCAGCTGACTGTCTTTCTAATACTGCTGTGTTTGAAAAGTCAGTCACAAAACCTCAGCTGAACCCCACTGCGTTTGTTTACTCCTGCTACGGATTGCACATTCTATTGAAATATCTATATCAAGGATTTCTCCCATTTAATCACAATGAACAGTAGTCCCCTAGCAAGAAGTCAGTACCTTCACTGTTCTGCAGACAAAGCACATTCCAAAATAAATGCATAAGTTAAAACACTAAACATGACAACAGCGTGTTAACATTACCGATAGTCATGGGAACAAAACGTACCTTTACTCAGTTAGTGAAGATCAGAAATGAATTAAGCTAACAGGAAGTCGTCAATAAACCAAAACAATACAGTTAAACATGAATACACATACTGAGAGAAAGATTGCAAGATAGACAGAAAAGCTAGTGAGCTGATGTTTCTGTTACTGGAGACAAAGACAAGAGATGTCTGAAATCTTTCAACAAATCCCTCATACATACTGCCGTTTTTTTGCTGTTTTTCTCTAGCTGCAGCTTTCTGCAGGTGTGAGCAGTAGAAAGTGATCTGTATTTGCCTGAGCTGGGCTAGATGCCTAAATAACTAGTTTTCAGTTTTCACTGGTGTTTTCCACTCCATTTCTTGCTGTTATTAAAGATGCAACTGCTGAAAGTGTCTGAAAAGTAGTTAAAAAAAAACAACACAAAAACCCTTTCAGTTCAAGTGCTCCAGAAACATAATAACCTGAGGATCCAGACAAAAAGAAAAGTTTTCATGTTAAAACTGAAGAGATATCACTCTCAGCCCTCCTTCATTTTTTCAAAGAAAGAGCATTGCAGTTTAATTTCCAGCTCAAATATGTCTTCTGACTTGGACATTACAAAGCCTTACAAAAAAATGAATAAGGGAGTTTGAAATCAGATGCAATTCAAAGTAACAAAAATCTTCTGGAACCAGTTTCCTGAGTAAGCTGTCTGAAAGCCACCAGAGCAGCTCAAAAGACGTTTACACCTTCCGCCTCAGATGAATACACTGACACTGACTCTCAAACAGATATAAATACAAGTATTTGCTTCTGATCTAATTTTTTTTTTTTTTTGCCTCTTCTATCATTCATTAGTAGCCAGCCCTGTTTTGAAGTCACAACCTGCTAATGAGCAACGAATAAAATAATGCACTAAATTAAACGTTCAAATGAGCTTAAAAAAATTCCCTCATTATCAGACTAAGTGTCCTGAAACAATACATGCTTCCAGAGCTCTATCTCAGCACTAGTGTTCTTGTTTTTTTTCTCACCTCTGGTATCTCAAATCAGACCCCCTTCACATCTCCAGGTTCTTTTGCCCTCACATCCCACCCATCATATTCCTCTTTCCTTGCAAGCTGTCAGTTGCATGATAAATGGCTTAGAAAGAAGTAGGATAAGGACCAGGGAAATATGGTTTCCAAGCCAATCTTTGCTGCTTCAGAAAAGATCCAGAACAATTTGGTCTTATGCATTGCTCTGGAATAATAATAAATAAATAAATATATATTTTTTTCAGACAACTGAGTTTGGTAAGACATCTAGGTATTGTATCTGTGAGACTGGAGATGCAGTGGCCAGAGCTGACAGAAGGAAAGCAAAAGCCCTGCAGAATTACTTATTTTCAGTCTTTCAGTATTCACTAGGCAATCTAAAATGTGTCAATAGACTCTCACAATGAAAAATAAAAATCAACCAAAGGCAGACCCCGCTTCATGTTTTACATGATACTGAGCACGGGAAGTCAAACTCCTCTGTCTGACTCAGCATTAATGGAGCAGTTCTTTCTCCTTCCCCTGCTGCTTTTCGAACATTTACAGTTCAGCAAGGCCCCCAAGTTACCATCTTCCTTGGGGAGTGAAATAGAGCACCTCAGTTCTTAACTCCCCTATTTAACCCATGTCACACATCCAGGTTTGCTATGTAGCAGTTGGACATTTCCTCCCGCCCTAGCCTTTGCCATTTTCCTGCAGCAGCTATAGCACGAAGTTCAGTATCAAAGGGAATAGTACAGCAAGCAAAGAAGAGATGATACTGGTTTCATTTCTAGTGGCAAGATTCTGCCACCCTGCATCAGAAACAATTGTGCCTTTTTACCATAGAAGACAACGAGACCATACACAGCTCAGACACAGCTTGTAGCACAACTGCTCGCTGGGAAGGTCAATGAGAGATGTGTTACTGTGGGCCCACACAGATATGTAGGCTCACAAAAATCCCCATTTATTTATTTATTTATTTATTTTAAAGAGATTTCTTACGGCTATACCCACAATGACGCTGATTTTTTTTTAGCTTAGGAACACTACACAGTAGTAACACTGCAGAGCAAAAATGATCAGAATCTACAAACTCCTAAACCCCAATTTCTCTCCAGAAATTAATTTGCTAAAAGTTCTCACAAATGTTCCTGTTTGATAACTAAACAGGGCATACAAAGATAATAAAATCTGGTGTAATTGCAGTGCTAAAACAATCATGCACCTGCCCAGTGTTACTGCTTGGCAATCAGCCAGATGCTACATTTTATTTGAATGTGTTGATCGTAACCCCTGTGTACCCCATACACATTACATAAACCAGATATCTCATTTTACATAATTCCGTATGCACACTTTCCCTTCTGTTTTTTTCATTACCACACTGTAATTGTGCTTTTGCCTCAATTATTTTGCATAAACATTAATGTTATGTTTTGTAATTCTGGACAATGAAATCAAACCTGAAAAAAAGGCATGTGTCTTCTCAAATGACCTGTTCATTTTCATACACAATACAAGAACACTCTCCCAGAAAGTCGTTAAAATAAAACCACTTGGAAAACACATATCTGTGGTTCAGAAAGCTGCTGGTAATAGTATTTCTACAGATGGATGCAATGATCAGTTAAAACCCTACTGAAAGGTTCAAAAATTGGGTTACTATAAAGTTTAAACCCTTTGGCTAAGATTATGGTGAGATCATTTTAATATCAGATTTACCTATGTCAAAGTCAACAGAAAAACAGATTTTATGGTCTAATGATTTTTTTTCCTCTTCTTCAAATATGTTATCCTTCTAAAATATTCTGATTTGACGTGCTGAGATCAAGTATCTTAACTGAACTAATACAGAAGGTTTCAGAAGAGTTTATTGATGTAAGAGAGGGAAACTACATCATGGAAAGCATTTATATAAGAAGATACAAACTAAGAGATGAAATACTAATTTTATAAGGAAAAATTCCTAAAATAAAGTCAGACTATAAGCAAGAGTATCCCTGGTCCTCAAAACTATTAGGAAAAGAAGACCAAAGGTCTTTCATTACAGTCAGTAACAATGAAAATAGCTTTTGTTCTGCCCTAAAATCAAGACCCCAACCCTAAGAAATATAGAACAAAGTTAATCTGTGTCAGAGAAATAAATAATAATAATAAAAACCACCACCAACAAAAAAAAAACAACAAGCAAAACATTCCCTCTTTCCCTTGTATGTAGGTCACTCCAAAAGTAATGCCTGTAAAAATCTGTGCCAGCAGAGGTGAACCAATGTCAGTGCTGCAACTACTGAAATGCACATCCCACCACCTCACTGTGTTCACATCCACTACTGAGCCCCATAAACGTTCAGCAAGCATCAACGGGTTCAACTTTTTCCACATGGAGGAATTCAATGATACACCTTGGCCTCATATGCATTTCCACGTCAACTGTCCTTTAGTCAGTCTGCTCTTTTGCTAACATCTGTCTCACATCAACAAAATATAATGGGATATTGGTGGGAACATTCATTCTCTGCTACCACATCACCACTGCCACCATCAGCCAACAGAATAACACAGGAGGCGTTATTTTTGGAACAGCCCTCTAGAATTATTCTTCTAATTACACTCGGTTTTAAACAAGCAGAACTTAGAAAAGGTAACCTACGCAGCTACAGATAAACTGTGCATTTTGGCATTTGATTATGCCTTTCTGATCATTTTTTTTTTATCATACTGCTTAAGACAATATTAATTAATTCACAAAAGTACCATCAGCCAGTTACAGACAGTGAATGAGGGAACCACTATGCCTACATTACGTGCCACAATTTAATGGCTGCAAGATGGATGTCTGTTCAGACTGGAAAGACTACTTCACCCAATAGTTAACGAAAAAAATAAAAATCTCCTTTGACGCCCTTATTGACGCAGAGATGAGTGCAGCAGTTCCAGACTGTGCCCTGCCCTGGGGTTGCATATGGCCCTTCCAGAGCTGGGAAAGCCGTTCTACTCTTGCAAAAATGGGTTCATCAGAAACGGATTCCCTCATTACTGCTTCAGTCTGACTGCCCAGGGTGCTCTAGTTTGAATGACTTATGTTAGCACTCTCTTAAGAAAAGCTGCTACTGAACCTGAATTTCTGCTACTGATGTAATGCAAAGGCAATATCTGTCTGTACATATTCTATGATCATGCATGGACTTAGTCACTTAGAAATATGAAGATACAGCACACTGCGCTTAGACAACTGGACTCTTTATTTTCTTATCATTTACTGAAATTTAGATTCTCATCTCAGATTGAAAGATCTAAGCTGTTTTTAACTAATCGGTGTCCTGGCATTTCTCACCTAAACCAAAAACACCCTCTAACTTATTATTTATTGTTTCATTTTTAATTCAGTTCTCTCCAGTAACTTTAGCAGGCATTTTCTAATTTGTTTTTTCTTTTGGTTAACAGAGTATAACTATTTATTTACCATGGTAGACACTAACATGTTTTTTCTAAACATGTAAAAAATATCTTAGTTCACTCATATTAAAATCTTTCTGAAATTTCTTAAAACAATTACATTACATTATTCATGATTCCATTTCATTACAGTAGCAAATTCACAGTACAGAGTATTTATTAATAATACTGATATATTCACTTACTTATGAGAAATTTGTCCTATACAAATGAGCAAGTCAAAAGTCAATTTGTTCCTCTAAGGTTCTTAGTCCCAAATGGCAAAAGAAAGCTGTGTTGTGAAGAAGCAATTTATTTGCTTTATTTCCTAACATAACTCAGATCCTCATAGACGCAGGTGATAATGTTTAAAGTCAGATTAAGGGGTGTAGCTACACCAACAAGCTACACAGAAAAAAAAAAAAAAAAAAAAAAAAAAAAANNNNAAAAAAAAAAAAAAAGTTTGCAGGGCAGTAATTCTCATGGGCCAGTAAGAAAACAAACAAACATACAAACATCTAACGTTTAAACAGATGCTTTCTAAAAAATGTAGTAAATAAATAAATAACCAATATAACTGTTAAAATTCTTTTTGTTCATGTTCATTAGCTTCCACTATTAATTTCTTAAGTATTCTACTTGCAGCATAAACAGGAGGTATTCTGTTACAATTAAAAATGTAAACGTTGGAATTTAAATGGAATCACTGTCACATGGATTTATTTTTCTGTAATATTTCCCACTGTAAATTTCTTTTGACAAAACCAGTCCAATCCTTTCTATTTCTGGGAGATACTAAATCATGCTTTCCCTGAATCAAACTTCCAGACGGTTAGTACTGAACAAGAATTAGCATTATTCATCCAACAGCAAATATAATGACCAAGCATAATATGATCAAACATAATACACAATCTACTGCATTTTTAAACATAAAGTATTTGGTTGTGTAGAACTAGCAACAAAAATAATGTAGAAAAATTGGTTTTCAGTGCGCATCTTGAAAAGTCAGCAAAATTCACCCTATTTACAAGGAAACAGAAAATAAATAAATAAATAAAAGAGCTGGAATGGGTTTTAAGAGGTCATTTAAGTCTCCACAGCAGGATTGACTATATATAAGCAATTCCTGTCAGATATTTGTCTTATCTATTCTTAAAAACCTTCGAAAGATTTAAGTAACACAGTCCCTGCAGGCAATTGATTTCAGTGCTCCACAATCTTTACGGTTCAAAATGTTACTTAATAGCTAACCTCAGACTCCTCTGCTTCTATATTTCTTGCCCTAAGTAGATTCAGAGAACTTTTTGTTCTTGCGTTCCTCCAGTGATTTTTAATATCACTAAATGTTGTTGCTATCTTCAGTTCTTTAAGTTACACAGATTTGATTCCTTTTATTTCCAAACGTATTTGTACCTCTCTTCTTGATTCCCTGTGGTAGTTAAGTTACAAAGTACAGTAGTTAAGTACAGCAAAGGAACGTTCAAACTTAAGCAAAGTGAATTCAGGGATACCATTTACTAGATGACTAATTGAGCTGCATTTCTGGAAGAGGACCAGAAATCCCACAGAAATGTACTCATCAAGTCTGGTTTCTAGCTCATACCTTCTTTCTCTTCCCCTACTGATAACGTGCAGAATGGTTGCAATGGTAAAGGAAGGAAAAAAATTGCAAAGGAACTCCCACATGTCTCACAGTGTGGAGCAATTGCTATAAAACACAGTCCTTGGGGTCCTGTAGAATAATTCTCCACCCTCTTACAGTAAATTATGGAAGTCCAGCCTGGAGTAATTTTACAGATTCTGTAAAAATTAAAGATCAGTGGTGGCAATTGCATTCCTTATCTGGAGGACTAGTATCCTTCTTTGAAGCTTTGAGCTCTAACTTCAAGGTGTTAGTATCATGGAATTCTAGAACCAGAGATCGTCTTAACATCTTGGAAATGCTATCTTCAACAAAGGGTTCTAAAACATAAATATTACTATACTACTATTTTTTTCAATGCTTTCTGCACTTATTAGTTGATAACAAACTAGAAAGCATTTTTAGGGAGATAAAATAGAAGAAAATTGTGTATATATGTACTCCTTTGCAATAATGGATTCTTTTTTTCTTTCTTTTTTTAACGGTAACTAGAAGTTCATTTCCTCAGTCATTTTTCTAGTCAACAAAACAATCAAATCATAACTTGAATTGCAGTTCTGTAGTGCTGTCTCATCACCCTCTTTGCAAGCCACCTATATTAGGCATTATGAAAGGATAGGTACAAATAAAGCATTTCACTCACTGTATTTTAAGAAGGATGATAAACTGTTATCCAAAAGTTAAATTACAACAATACTGTATACTTGCAAATTAGAAGTAATATCAAAATACATTAACACAGAAGGGTTGTAAGCAAGATTTAAGCTGAACAATTATCATAATTACCAATTTCTCTGTGTTGGCAGAAAAAAACCAAAACACTATGTGGCAGAGATTTCCAGTAGTAGACACAGCTGCTCCTCCTTCATAAACGTTAGTCATACTGGTTTTAGTACCAAGCCATCCTATCCCTTGATTTCTATGTAAGTTGAATTGTTCGGTTATGTAAAGAACGGTCATAAAAACTTGTTCTATAAATTAATGTTATACTCCCACCACTCCATTGCCCAAAATAATCAGTCTCTGGGATATCTAACATTGCCTTTACAACTACCTCAAGAACAGTACAGCTCAGTTTGTGTACCACAGAAATGCAGAATATCTTCTGTTGGAAGGCCTTTTGAGGCCACGTAGGTTCAACTCCTTGCTCAGAGCAAGGCGAACTTCAAAATGAGATCTGGTTTCTCAGGGCATCATCCTGTTGGATTTGGATAACCTCCAGGGATGGAAACCCCACAGCCTCTCTGAAGCTCTCTTCCATGCTTTGACCTCCTTCATAAAGAGAATAAAAGGAAAGGTATTCCTCAATATAGAACTGGACACAATTTGTACAGAAACAGAAAACTCCAACTCTTAAGGCTATATAAATTATACAATGGCAAAAGGAGAAAGAGGAAACTCATCAGAAAATGCTACCAGCAACAGAAGACATAATACATAAATATTATTTTGTAAACAGTATCTTTCCCGCTAGCCACCCTGTGGAGAATGACAATGTCATTCATTTTACAGTGCCCTAACATCATGTTTGAATTGTTCCTTTTCTACAGATACAGCAAACGAATCTCAGAAGACATTTATACTCCCAAACAAGATCTCCTTCCCTGTTAGACATGTACTCCATTTTACACTAAATGTGACTTAGACAAGCCTAAGATGCTGGGTGAAAGCTGCCTGGCTGCTCGATCAAATAAATACCCAAGAAGCTTCCACTTGAGTACACCATTAGGAGTCACACCATAGCATTACCCAATTTATTGCTGACTCCATGAGAAATGCACCACGCTAGTCAGGTGTGTGGATTTTTTTTTTTTTAATTCCTTTCTTACACTTATTGATTGATTAAACAAGCCAAATCTGTTTGCTTCTACTACTCTTTATACCCTCATCTTGTCTAGCACATACAGTAAAGCCTTGTTTCTTTCCTCTTATTCTATGAATCTATTCAAATCTCAAAGCATGACAGTTACACTACAATGAAGACTGGCTAAAGTATACGAATATTGTTCTGAGCTGAGGCAATTATGTTAGCCTTAGCCATGGAAATCACAGTATGCATAACCTATTTTTTATTATTATTATTTCAAAATAATAAGATCAACTGAAAGTTATGTAATTCAATCTAACTATTTTATTGAACAAGCTCCTTTATTCAGATGTCGTGCAAGAAACAGTGACAACAACACTTTCCATTTCCACTTTTAAATCTGAAGTTGTTTTAGGAATGAGTTACAGCATAACAACTATCAAATATTGTCTCTCCAGGCTTCACTGTGGAGGAACTAGAAGTAAAAATCTGCTCAAATAAAGCCAGCTTTATGCCCAGTTATGACTCTGTACAGCAAGCAGGTATTAACAGCACACAGGTAAAGCAGACAATGTGTGTGTTCAAAAACCATGCTCCCTTTTCACTGAGAGAACTGAGATTTCCTCTAAACAGAATATGAAATCATTCTAGATATTGTGTAGCAAATTAATACTGACAGGATAAAAGTGGTTGCATTTACTTAGCTCCATTTGCCGATTTTTTCCAAACTGCAGACACCATATCAGAAACTAAAATGCAATTTAAAAATAAATTCTCTTTGAAATATGATCCCTGAAATGTTGAATATGACAGAGGCACATTAACCAGCAGCTTCAGTAGAATTGTCTTCATTTAAAACTATTCAGTTCTATTAAAAAAGATAACACGTATCTAAATATATCTCCAACAGTGTTTGGACAGTATTGAAAAGGCATGTGGGTGTTCTAAGTATGCCCTTAGTTATCTGCATAATTACACTCGAATTTCAACTTTGTTACTGCCTTAGAAACAAAGGGGTAAGGAAATTTACAACTAGATGCTTTTACCACAAACTTTTCAACGCTGTACCTACAGATAGAATCTTGAAAATATACCCAGGAAAAGAGTAAACCAAAGGAATAGATGTCAAGAGAAGCAGCAAATAAAAAGTATTTCTTGTGCCTGTCCAATTACAACATCTGAATGCACAGGATCGACTGCATCAAGTTTATCTCTGATATGTCTTCCAGGAAGATTCACCATCAATTTGAACTTAACACAGCAAGAATATCTTTTCCTTTCCCAAAGCCTCAACTCAATGTAGCTGTCTTTACACTGACAGTTATCTGGATGGGTACCTTATTAATATGGAAAGGAGGAGAAAAGGTGGACTCAAGATAGGGACTTAGTAAGAAAAAAACCCACAACAATCAGCATTGGATGATTCTGTTAAGTATTGGCCTGGAGTCCACCTTTCCTCTGCCTTTCCATTTAATTAATATTCTCATTTATGCTTTCATCCATATAAATTGAGATTATTGCCAACTCCTCCCACCTGGGCCTTCTCTGGCAGCTATGTTGCTTTGCCTGTCCAAATGAAATTTAAGCGTGAATTTCAACTTTTCCAGCATGTAAATAGCTCCAAACTTCAACAGCTCTCTTTGGCTCCTTTCCTGCAGTTCATCCAGTCATCCCCAGAAAACATCACTATGTATATCACCTTCCTAATAGCGGAAACCTAACCTCACCCACTTATCTTGTCTCACTTCCTCATCTCCATGCTCCTTACAGCTTGGGCCACTGCTTCCACATTTCAGCTGAGCCAGTGTCCTCTATTCTTCTGCTACCTGCTTACACAATCGTCTGGCTGGATTGTGATAGCCAGAGGGCTAACTAAGCTGCTTTCCTTCAACAAGCCAAAGGCAAACTGAAATTAGAACAGCAGCAATATATACCTCTTGACTGAATTTTTCTGTCCTTAGAGCAAAATGATTTTGATATCAACAATAAAAACTTACAGCTCTTCAGGAAGTGTTGCTAGAATTATTGTTCTACATGAAGTCTTGCAAGGAATCATGCTGACAACAGACTGATCTTAGGAAATGTGTTAGGTAGCTGGCACAAACAATTGCTGAGTGTAATAAAGTCTTGGGTGTCATCAGTCAGTCATGAATTTGTTATTCTCGTTTTTGCCATGTATGTTTGCTCATGCAAACAGACTTTTGTCCAAGTGGAAATGGCACAGGCTATGTATGAAATTCCAGTGCCAATTTTATGGAGAATTTTGGTATGTGAGAACTGTCTATCATCACAACTCCTATTTGGTCTTCAGAACAAATATTGTAATACTACATCCCACTATACACAAGGGAACTGTGAATACAAACTCACTTTAGAGTACCAGCTGAATATTTTATAATTTCTGAACAGCTCATGCAACCTAGATCTATATTTAATCAGCATATAAAATATAAACAGAAGCAAATGCTGGCCCCGTTTGCCCAAAATATCTGTTATTAATGTCATTACTTTTTCTTGATGAAAATTCCTTGCTTACTGTAATCAGAGTCAAGAAAGCCCATCTGATTTTTTCCTACTTCTTTTTCAGCAGTTTTCCACATAATTTGACATAAAATTTTACATGAATACCAAAAAATACATTCTTCTTAGACTCTCCAAAAATGAGAAATGTGTTTATAAATGTTTGACTGTTGACCAGACTGTAATATGGAGCAAGCCCTGCTTTCATTTAGGGTGGGAAATGCACATATATGTAATCTCTTCATTTTATACACAGGGCTTGGACACTGGCATAACAAGCCCTCCTCCACGCTGACATACTTTCTTTTAAAGTCAGAAACAAAGAAGAAATGTGGGCTAAACAAACAAACAAACAAACATATAAGTGACATGGTACAGAGAGTGAATGATAAGAAAAAGAAAGTGATTATCAGAGAGAATGCTGAACAGCATCACTGAAAGGGATGCGGTTGACAGCAAGTTGAACATGAGTAAACCATGTACCCAAGCAGCCAGGAAGGCCAACTATGGTGCATCAAGCACAGCGTTACTAGCCAACTGAGGGAAGTTACTGTCCTGCTCTACGCTGCATTAGAGGGGAAGACATCTGGGGAGCAGCTGAAGTTTCTTGATTTGTTTAGCCCACACAAGAGGGGAAATCTCACTGTAGCCTACAGCACCTCACAAGGGGGAGCAGGGGGGCAGTACTGATCTCCTCTCTCAGAGACCTTTTTTTGTTGTAAATATGCATGGCTTACTCCTGCCTGCTAGCTTCAGAGTGTAATATGGCTACTGGAAGCTAGGGTTATGGGCCAGAACCAGATGTTGGACAAGCGTTGAGTATCACAGCAAGCAGAAAGTCCAGGTCAAGGTCCTCCCTGCTTCTGTAAAGGGGTTTGCTGGGGTAGAAACTGCAGAATATACAGCCAGATGTGGTGGAGTTGCCCAGAAAGGTTGAGAAGTTTCTTTCTATGGAGATATTCAAGACATTCATCTGGACATGTACCTATTGTAGGGAACTTGCTTTAGCAGGGAGGTTGGATGGTGTCTCTTGAGGTCCCTTCCAACTCTTGCAATTCTGTGACTCTGTGACAGGGACAGGACTTGAGGGAGTGGCACAGACCTATGACAGGGGAGATTCATGCTGAATATCAACAGAAAGTTCTTCAGAGAGAATATGTGGTCAGGCACTGAACTGTCTCCTCAGGGAAGCGGTCGCAGCCTTGAGATTCACAAAGTTCAAGAAGAATCTGGACAACGCATTCAGACATACGGTCTATATTTTGGGTGGTTCTGTGTGGAAACAGGAGTTAGACTCAGTAATCTGGATGCTGCCTTCCAACTTGGGATGTTCTAGGATGCTATGTCAGACACCACTTTGTCAGACTGTCCCTCTGCTGCCATCCGTTTCATGGCAATAAAATGTAACAGAACATGGGTGGGAAAGTTAAACATCTACTGCCATATCACCACTGTCTGCCTCTGATGTTGCAGGCCAGCATAATGAAGTACGGGGTGTTACATTCAGACCAACCCTTCTGCATACACTGAAGAACAAGTACAAGGAAATAGCTTTATGAAACAGTGAGAAAAGAAAAAAAAAAAAGACATCTAGAGTATTGATTGAAGAAGATTAAACCCCATAAAATTATGGACACCAAAAACCCAGTATCCAAAGCACCATCAGGAAAAAGGTGAAGAGCTGGAATTCAGTCGAACTAAAATTAAGAAGAAATGGTGCTATACGGAAAACAAAAGACAATGAAGCTATTGGAAAGTATTAGGAAAGGGGAAGCAGTGATGTGAAAGAACTGAAGAGATAGTACAAACATAATCCAGTCTTTCAAAAGTAAAATGTCACTATCATATCATAGATTTACTACTTTTAGTGAGTGGAGGAGGAGTGGGGGAATGCTCTTCAGAGTGGGATTGGTCCTGCATCTGAACAACAGAAGATACAAGATTCAAGATACATTTTTTATTTTAATCATTTAATGGATCACACAAGAATTAACATTAGTGCTGCAAAGTTAAGAATCTCATCTGAGAAATGGTAGAGTCTATGAATTTAACATATTCAATATCAACACGTTAGCCATGACAGTCATTCATTTATTTAAAATAACATATTGGAAGACTTACAGATTTTGTCTAGGGGTTTGGGACTTCTGACACTCAAAATTTCACTAGGTTTGAGAGAAGAAAACACTACTACAAATAAAGTAGTTTTTATTTTACATGCATCTCATAAAACGTTTAAAGGTAATTTAAAATATATTATCTTAGAAGAACCAATGTAGTTTTAAAAATTGACATATAAAGAGTTTGGGTGTTTCCCCACAGGAAACTCAAATACATCACAAATATACAATATCACTAATACATTATGACAGTTTCTTTCATACCTGTCTTTTAACACTAAGAAACCTTTGCTGCTGAAGCAGTCACACCACCTTTGCTATCATATCACCTCTGTATGCCAAGCACTTATACTACGAGAGGAAACAGTGATGCATTCAGAAATATTATATGGCTCAATGAACCATGACACAACAATAACATGCCATGGATTGAGTGGTGATTTTTAAGGCAACTTGGGAGCAGTTAGAAGTTTTATCACTATGTGAGAGCTCTGAGCAGATGGCTGAGAAAGTGGGTTCCACTGTTTGGGGGATAGGTGTTGTTCACTGGAAGTGAGGATCACCAAATTTGACCTCTTAGTGCCAGTGATTCAAAAATCTTTGAACAGTTTAGCTGAAGAAGCACACTGCCTGCTGCTGCTGCTGGACACCAAAAAGCAGTGGCAACAGATATCCCCTAAGACATGGGGAATTGAAAAGGACATAGTTGACCTAAACTGACCAAACTGATATTTAATACCATATGGTATCACACTCATCAATAAAAGTTCAAGGATAGAAGCAGGTTTGAAAGACATCTGTGGTTACTGCAGTTTTATTTGCAAACACACACAAGACGTGTTTAAGCTCTGCCTTCCAGGAAGTGGCTGGAGACCTGTCTCCCAAAGGGAAGTTGTGAGTAAATTCTGTGTTTTGCTTCGATTTACTTGAGTGCTTTTCTCACTCCGCTATCTTAATCTTGATACCTCAGTCTTCTTACCTCTGTCCTATTTCCTCCCTGTCCTATGGGAGAGGGGACTGAGCAAGCAGTTGGGTGGATGTGTGGCTGCTGCAGGGTCAATCCAGACAAGGAATCATTTTGATTTCTCACAATATAGTATAAATTAAAATCAGGAACAAATTATTTCCCACCTTGCCTCCCAATCATTATGAGAAATGCAGGAGCCTCTCTTATATCCAAATGCTGCAGTGCAAACATTGTAGTATATGAATGATAATAAAAAAAAAGCTCTTCTTCCATTCCAAAATTTGACACCAAAAAGTGCGTGGTTCCACCTGGAAAAATATCTCCAGGCCTTTAGAAATATATTTAGCTTTTCTGATTGACTTGGTTGACAGATATTTGACCACAAGAGCCAAAGGTAGAGAAACAAAACACATAATTAGAAATTGTGCTATGGCTACGCAGCTCTGAATTGTGCTAGTGTGCTGGAGCAACCTCAGGGCTCTGACTCCCAGTAATCTATCTGGAATGCTAACTAATGCTGGAAGCATCTGAAGCCACTTTAACATTCCTCCTGGGTGGGCTTCCTCAGTGATGAGGATTACTACACCATCAGTCTGATATATTTGTATCGCACTCCTTGAAAATATGCATCTCCTCAAAAAACAAATATTCACTTGTTCAGCTTCTGTGAGCTAGTGCAGTTTTGCCTGCTGCCATTTTCATAGGATAGGAACATGATGAAACACTGTTTAAAAGGACAGATCAATGTGGTACTCAGAAGAAAACCCTGCTGAAAACCACACTTTCTCACCTCCACAGTATCTGTGCCTTGATCTCAAAATTTTGGATCCTGGTTTGAAATCTGGAAAGCACTTTTATTTCAAAATACAGCTGTCAGCAGACATCTGCCTGCCTTTGTACTGAGGACAGCTGATGTGGGAGAGTTAATAAGAAGAAAAATATATGAAAGGAACAGAGTGATCCATCGTGATTGAGAGTCAAATAATAATATTTTCAACCACAGGCACGTCCTACAAGCTATAATTTTTATCTCTTATTGATCAATAAGGTCTTAATAATTCCTAGATATGAAACAATGAGAAGTGACAAGGAAGGGCATAACTCTGTATACTTAGCATTAGTCTAAAATATGTAAATTATGCTGCTATTTTCAATGACCTTTTGTCATTGTTGCTTCAGTGAATACAAGGGACAGAAGTGAACAACTTCAAAAGAATTGATAACATCTGAAGAATGGACAAGCTGACAAAAAAGATTAGTGATGAAATGCAAGAGAACAGCCCAGCCAGATAATCCTCAACATCTGTGTAAGAAGTGAAGGAGAACATGAAGGGTATGTATAGGATTACTTTTCTTTGCAAGAAGTAGCTGAAGGACAACAGGAAAAAAAAGTCTACATTAAACATAGTTAACATAAAAGGGCAAGTTTAAAAGGTAGACAGCAGGCATCACATCTGACATACAGTATGCAGTTAGTAGAAAGAAAGAGCAACACAGAGTGAGCAGAACACTAGAAAAAAATAAAATTAAAAAAAAACAACAACACTGCTATTGTACAAATAACTATCATTTTTATGTGCACCAGTAATATGAGGTAAGCATGAAATTAACTTGAAAACCGGTTTAGGCTTTAAAAATTATGAATGGGAGCTAGTTAGCATAGAAACTGTTCACACTGGGAACAAAAACTCCCATCAGTCCCAAATGCTGCCCAAACCTTGCTCACATCAGGATCATACCAGGTTACTAAGGTATAGCAATAAACAGTGATGCCCATAGTCCTAACAAGTTTCTCTATTACTTCACGCATTAATCTTCTTAGCAAGCGTGAAAGGTATCCAGATATCTTGGTGAATGGTACATTTTAAAAACCTGAATGGGTAAGCAGTTCAGTTAATTAGCATTACACTGCCGTAACACCCAAGTGTTTTGGACTTGCAGGCACAGTTTGCAAGCAGGAAGACCTGTATTAGAGACAATGTACTGACTTGAAAAATGACTTCTGGAAGAGTCTGCTCTGTAGCAGCAATCAGATGCTACCATATCATCTTATACCTATCATCTTTCATTTATTTATTGTAGGAACAAGTTCACCAGACCATCAAAAATCCCTTTGAGAAGCTAAAGTGACATAAATCAGTGTAGGCCTCGAGATTTTAATAGAGCCGCACCAGTTTATGCTAGTTCAAAGTCATGATTTTGGTCTTCTGTTGCTGTTGAAATCCAAACTTGAAAAATAAGTAATTTAAAACGAGTATTGTGGCCAAGAAGGACTTGAATCACAACCATATATGATAGAACAACTGGCAACATTTACCATAGTACAGTCCACTGGTCAAAAAACTACCAGCATTTTCACTATTTTTTTTTGTTTTCAAACACGTCTCTTAGAAAAACAAAGAAACAAACAGCACGCAAACAATCTTGAAAGACTTGGAGAACGTTTTGCCTAGACTGTTCAAGTAGTGGCAATCCCAGTCTGCACTAGGCAGAAGCAAACCATGAAATTAGGTATTAGTGAATTTAAACATTTAATAGTTTCTGAATTATTTGCTGAATTCAGCTTTCTAAATAATTCTTTACTCCAGTCAAGACAGAACCAAAAATACTGTCAGACATTTTACAGACTTTTTGTAATGAAATCTGGAAATACATTTGGGTTTACCGCTGATGTTGAAATAGTAGTCCATACAGAATGCTGTTATTTTTTGTAATTATCTACAGAATTCCCCTCACAGTAAGTATTGTGTTATATCAACTTATTTTTAAAGAGTCACCTTACATTCACACTACAGGTCAGTTAGTGATAGCTTCCACTATTTTATTCCTGCATTTGTGCCAATACCTGAAGCATGGTTAGTTTCCTACTTTATGAAAGTACATTTGCAAGCTTTCCCCTATTAGATGGGGGTACTCCGATTGTCTGAAAGTAGTGTCACTTATGCAACTAGAGCAGAAGTATTTAAATGAAATAAAATGGTGCCTAGAGTGTCCATTTGCTGTATTTTCAAACAATTACAAAGATTTTTTTTTACAAACAATGCCTGATGGAAGACTTCTTCAACAAAGATAACCTGCTCTTCTAGGACTAAGACTTGTACCTTGCCATATTGTGAACGCAAAACACTGCATCAATTGTATTTCTCTTTCTCTAAAGAGCCTGACATCACAGTGAACACGTGCATAATGTGGATTCTCCTCTTACTGCTGTAATCCTTTTTCTTAGATTTCTGAAAACATTAGGACTGAACACCACTAAGCAATACATCACCAATTTCTTGGGGGAGCTCTGTGTCCTCCAACACATACACACCATCTCCAATGGTTTGAAGATATGTGAGTATGGCTTCCAAGCATATAAGTGACACTATACTGGAGGCAAGGAAATTTTTAGACAATGACAGAGGAGAGTTCCTAGTATACTGACATAGGATTGTGCAAGTTTCCTATGCAATTTCCTTCATTACAGTCTTTATTTCATACATGTTAAGTCTTTGTGTTTTCTACATGCAAAATATGAATCTCTTTATAAATAAGATGAACAGAATATACAAGGCCCATGCATTAGAAAGCTGAAATTGAAAGAATATGCCAATTTGGAAAATAACAGCTTTCCCTGAACCCTTGGATAAATTATTTCTGTGCTCTTCAGTATTCTCTAATTGTACTTAGATGGCCCCTTTTCAAAAAGCTTAACTATGGTCTCACAAGTGTTTTACACAATCCCAGTATTATTTATCATTATTCTGTTATCCATAACCTCGATGTTAAAAGTTATCACTTGCCTTCTTTGTTTTAATTACTTCCCACAAACTCACTGCAACATTTATATACGCTTTTAGGGAACATTAGTATTCCACCGTAAATATTTTACCCTCAAAAAAGAATAAAAGGAAAATAATTAGAACTTTATTCTAGAAACTAATTTTAGAAAGAAATTTCTTTGACATTCATGTTTATTGTATTTGGAACAACATAAGAGAAAGAGCATGAAAGTCTTTAGACCTGTGAGCCTTGCTATACATGAACAGCTCTCGTAGAATAATGACCTCAATTCCCACATGATAGTTTCATCAGTAATACTAAGGATGTGGGCAAAGTTTTCAGTCTCTTCAACCCTTCATGCTAATTAAGTCACTCTTCAAGTTCTGGAGCTAGGAAACTCCTAGGTTTTCTTTCTTCATATTCATATTTCATACAAAAGTTAGTTATAAGACTTAAAAGTGAAAGAGCTGAAAGAACTTCAACTGACTTAAATGTAATGGCAATGAAAGATAATTATCTATTCTACAGCAAATTCGGGGGCATCTTCAGCTAAATAAAAGATCTTAAATACATATTTGACAGTAGACATACGTTGGCAAAATACTAATTTCTGGCCATTCTCATCTGATGCAAATTAATTAGCCAGTCTATATATTTTTTGTTACTTGGAATAATACATTTACAGTGAAGTAAAAATATAATATAAAGCATGGATCAAAAACTCACTACCCTTTCTATAACTGTGTAAGTATACAACAACATAGCGTCAATTTTTTAAGGAACATCTCTGATTTATATTACCCACTATACTGAGGTACTTCAAAGCCTTCCATTTTTAACAGTCTTCCTAGATGTATTTTCAGATCTCCAAAGATGTTTATATATCCAGTTTCCTTGGATTAAAATCAGAACTAAGTAGCTAAATAAAAAAATTGTGCTTGAATACGAAAAAGATATTGTCCTCTTTTTCAAGAAAATATTATTTAAATTCCTAAGGCATACCTTACACATCTACAGTCAAGCAAACAAAATGCCATCAATTATATGGGAAGAATTTTTTGGATGGTTAGAGTGGTTTTATTTATTTATTAGATTACTCAAATGATAATTGACACCAGAAGATCAGGAACATAACATCAGCACCTTGAATATTCTTATAGTTGGTATGAGTATATACAAGATCGCATAAATAGGTTCAAGGCACATGAATATGCCTCCAAAGACAGACAAATCTGAATTCATCTTTGTGTCCCAAAATGTTTATGAAGGTGTATTTTGTGGCAACAAAAATAAACAGACTTAGGGAAAGAGAGAGGAAAAAGATTGGTTAAAATTCCTGGTGCTCAACTATGAGGATAAGTTTTCCAGGGGTCATTCCCAAAGGGCATTTTTACAATTACCCTAAATTTTGGAGAAAAAGTGAACTCACTGGAGTATGCGATGGCTACTCGTGTAAGCTGGCTCAGTAGCTGACAATAGTGATGGTACCCTTTGTATTTGTTTACTTGGACACTATTTCTTCCTGTTCTGTTCCTAATTTTTCCCATTATATCAGCATTTAGACAGCCACATTTCCAGCAGAGAGAAGGAAAAGGATTTGGATCTGTTCCTGGGCTACTGGAAGGCAGGTAAAGCAGGCGAAGGGAGAAAGAGAGGATTGAGAAACTCTCAAAGTGAGATGAACAAGGATTTCTCTTCTGCTAACACTGGCAAACAAAGATTATGTTTTCCCTGGAAAAATTATCTTTACTGCAAAGGACATCTAAAGGTGCAAATAGTTGGCCAAACGCTGATAGCTTACTTGAAACATCTGAAACTTATGTTCTTTGATAACATACTGTACTGCTATTGTCACTGTTACTTCCTGTTTTTCCGCCTCTTTTTAATCAACTCTTCCTAAGTAAACACAATACTGACAGTAAAATCTAAGAATTGCTGGAAGGCTTAAGCATCAGCTAAAGCTGAGCTCATTTTGTTCCTCAGAAATAGCAAGGCTCATGAAATCACCTTGAGAAATCCCAGAAAGAAAGCATCGGCATCCAAACGATAGTATAAATAGATGTTACAGAAGAAAATGAAAAAATATGTTTTCCATATTTTGTAAAATTGATTCTGATAGAATGCAAACCTTTATGATGAATTTGAAGAAAAACACAGTTTGAGAAGTGCCAAAATACAGTTCAGCAGTACTTAGTCTTTCATTACAGGATTTAAAAGGCATAGTTAAGGATATTTTAAACTTAGTTCAGAACAATATATTTCTACAAGGTATTTCTCCAAAGTACCATTCCAATAACAAATTCTATGGTTTGGCCAAACCAAGGTAAAGTGAATATTTACTTAGCAATAAAGGAAGTTCAGTATTTTTTTTTTCTTGGTATCCTACTTGTATGGCTGGAAGAACACATCAAAAATGCACTACTAATATCTGTGTAATTGAGAATCATGATGTTAGGATCACACTCTCTTCAGGCAACAATTTGTAGGTCTCAAAGATTTTAATTCAACTTCAAACCAAGCTGAAGATCATGGAATATATTTTAATTTTATAAATCAAAACTAACAGTTACTCATAGAGAAACATTCAGAAGTGAATTTAAAGCAAGCCTAAATAAGCAGACAAAA
This sequence comes from Odontophorus gujanensis, assembly GCA_013399175.1. Lineage (NCBI taxonomy): Eukaryota > Metazoa > Chordata > Aves > Galliformes > Odontophoridae > Odontophorus > Odontophorus gujanensis. Next base: position 134,114 of record VXAB01013187.1, on the reverse strand, counting down.
AATCTGAAAAGTTTTTATCGATGTGTTCAAGTCTCCAATCAAATACAAAAATCAATTGTGGCTTATTTACATTCACATAACAGTGATACAGGTCATCTAATCCCCTTCCTCAAGGGTGGTATACAGTAAGGGGAAGTAACATAGGGTGGACCACAGAAAACAATCCTACTTGTGAAAACAATACAGTCAGCAGAAAGAGATAAAACAGTTAGATAAAGAATACAAAAAGAAAAGTGGAGAGCTGCCTTCTACTCTATCTGTACGTGTTTTGTTTTGTTTCTTTTGCTCTTTTTAATTTCACTTCTATGG
>VXAB01013187.1:97616-133644 GCA_013399175.1 Odontophorus gujanensis | reverse complement strand
CTAGTATATATAATACTGCAAATTTCAAGAAAAAAAAGAAAGTTCTAGAGCAATTTACTCTATGTTTATATACTGTTTGGGTTCCTCAGAAAAATTTGGAACAAGCCTGCAACGTTCTCTTTTTAATCTGAACATACTCCCACAGCAGTATCTTTTAAAAAGCAAATCTGGAAAATCATGAATTTTAAATCTGCTCAAACTATATAAATCCTTTAAATACATTGAGTGACAAAACGTCTAGAGCAGTATATAACAGGAAGGTTTTCATTTTGTTTTGACTTTTTGATTTTTAAAGATTCTGGGGAAAAGTAGCCTCACTCTTCTGTGTGCAACCATGTTAAAATTACAAAATACCTTGATGGTAACGATATACATATTCTTCTGATTTTTCATACTAAGAATTAGAGTTTGGATGTGCAAGTATATCTTGATGAAATTCCTGCTTGTTATGACAGAAGTACTCATTCAATTTCCGGAAACAGACAGCATAAACACTTTCATGATTGGCTATATTCCAGTTTGGGCAATCAGGTCCTACCTGCATAAATTGCATTGGCAATTTTCATTAGGCATGATGTTATTCTTGATTTCCAACCTTACATGTCACAATATATTATTAACACCCAGCTTTTTGTGCTTCTGCCAATAAGTGGCTGCATTTATGTGAGGAAAAGTCTACATATTTATTGTTTCTTTAATATTCTTTCATTCCCCAATGCTCCCAATAACAGTATTCCAAACCAAACAGCAACAATGAAATACATTCCAATAAGTACTTACCCTTACTTCCCCTTCTTACCTGAGCTTAAAAAAACAAAAAACAAACCTTAAGTATTTTTAGATTTGTTTTTCAGATAGTTGCTGATTAGGTTATAAATTATTTATGTTTTTATTCAGTTTTGAATGATTAGGTATTTCACCAGTTTACAGAAAAAGAAATTAAAACTGAGGTGACATTTCATCAGATTTCCATTTGAAACCCTTCTGTTTATTTTTATGTCTCCAAACATCTGTGTTCATTTGTAAAATTCTGCATTGAAGCTACTCTACTTCTTCAGAGTTACAATAAGGTTACTTTTGCCCATATTCTATAATTAAATGTTTATGAAATGATGAATCTTAACTTCTCAAAGTGAATTAATTACAAGAGCAATTAATTAGATACTCATTAGCTTCTCTTCCAATGTATTTGTTGAGAATAAAAGACTAAGTTGGTGTAGCTCGGTTAAAACAAATTTAGACGATTGTTTTTCATTATGTAGGAAAACTCAGATGCTAGTGATAGCGGAAAGAAGCTTGGAATAATCTACTTTAAAAAAGAATAATCTACTTTGCTTTTTATTTCATTTCTTTTGTTTTCTTTTTCTTTCAACTCTATGCCTTTACAATGGAATATCAATTATCAAGACAAAATGATAACTTAAGGATATTGCTCAGTTGTATTTTCTTCACTGCTTTTGTTCTCCCCTGAATTAGAAGTTACATAAGATGGGGTGATTTCCTCTTCATTTATTCAAAGATCTTGCTGACATTCCATAAGCTAGACTTCTGGAATACAGTCTTTGTAACATCAACCTTGATGAACTGAAGATGAGAACTAATGTTTTCTCCCATGGCTGCAGATAATTTCAGGCTATCTACTACACTTAAATCATAAATGATAACTAGAAGTTTATTGTTCTGTCCCTACAAGAAGTATGGTTAGACTACAAGCTACACCTCCAGTTATTGATTGTACAAAAAAAGAAAAACAACACACAAAAACAAACAAACAAAACAAACCTCAGTTAACATATCAAACTAATAAAGGATTTGAGGAAGAAGAAGAGAGATAGTGGATACAGGACAGATTATCAAGCAGAGCCATTAATCAAGTCTCTATCCTTAGCTACTAGAAAAAAATAATAGCAATCTAAATGAATTTTCATCAAGACCTCTCCCCCCCAGCAACTTCACTGGATCCAACAATTACTTAGTATCTCTGGGAAGATGTGTTATAGATTAAAAAAACCTCTATAACAATGCAACATCAGTAAGGTAATTCCTAGAGTTGGAACTAACAAGTGCACAACATGGCTCCATATAGGCATCATTTTTTTTGATGGACAACTGATGCGATGCCTTATCTCTTAGTGGCATAAGACTACTGACAACAAGAATGCCAAAGACATTCTCTTGTAGGCATACTTTGCTAATTCACTAATCACTAATCCGCTTATCTTTCAGTCAAGGTGGACAAAGAAGCTATAAATTGTTCTAGACATAATTTTATCTTTGCCAAAAACTCATGAAGATCTCTGCAAGATAAAGATACCTGTGCAGAATGAACATCACCATACATAAGGATTGTCATCCTGTCTTGGGACACATCAGCTATTTTCTGATTTGATGAACTCTGAGAGTTAAATTGTATATTCTTATAAAAATGATAATGTTTAAAGACTGGCAGAGAAATTTTATATTATTCCAAATGTTCCGTCCTCTGTTGTTAAACCAGAAATCATTTCCAGTGACGTTTGAACTGGCTTACCGTGGACACACTACTAAAATGGGGAAAAGAGGCAGAAAATATGCTTGCCAACAAATACTGTTCCACAACAACTATCAAGTCAGCTGCATATTAAGAGCTGCGTTGCTATGAAAAGAATTATGACTGACAGCTTGAAAATCTTGATGACTTCATTAGAAATCAATTACAGTGCCATTTGATCTGCAAATTTCCTGAAGACTTTTTTTAAAAATCTCCTAGTTTAAAGGAGATGGCCTCAAAGGGGATAATGGAAAAGGACAGCGCTCATGCTCTTGTCGCTAGAAAACATTTTCATGGCGTTAAACATATTAAGTTCTTTTAAATCAAGACAACAGTTTCTAATCAAGAGAGATCCAGAATTCATGTTTATGAAGATCTACTAGCCAATCAGTGAGCTGGTTTATTCAGCAATAGAAATCAATGTTCCGTTTTTCTAAATCTTAAAACTAGATACAACATACCTGCCTTACAATTAGAACCACAAATTTCTAAACTTTTGCTTGAAAGAAAATAAAGCTTTGTCCCTCACTAGGGCACCCAATGCAAGTCTCCACAGCTCCTGCTGAACAAAAAAAAAGTGAGTATGGCCAGGGTAACTCATTCACAGAACTGCTAAAAACCCTACTGTTTGTAAATTTTAGTTTCTTCTTTTGTGAAAAAGCCGTTAATGTGAGTAAAACAATTAATATTACACATTATCTTCAAAAACTGAATCCCCATGGCTCAGCTGCCTTCACAGATTCAGAAATGATATGCATTTCCAACATTGCTCCAGTGGATGTCAGTGGAAACTACATTTTATTGTGTATGTTCTATTTAACTGTGTAAACTTCCATACTTTCTGTGATATCCAAGCCATAATCTTTTGAGATTACATTAAATGGAAAACCATCAAAGTACTTTTCAAAGTGTAACTCCAATAATGCTTTGTAATGGCTTGAATATATTTGAGAAATTATTATAATCCATTGGTTCATTAAGTTGGAATCACAGAACAGAAAATGCTTTTAGCATAGACACACAGATAACGTCTAGGGCAGTGTACATTCTTACACGGTAAGGCAAAAAGAACTCTGGTGACATAAACAGATGAACTGTTGGCAGTAGACAACTCTACAATATCAGTGAAATGTAGGAGAAACATAATAAAACATAATTATGAAATCATTCAGTAGCAACACTTGAAGTAAAAACCCCATCGACAGAAGAAATTTGAGAGCACAGAGTATGAAAAGTTTCTTAGCAGGGTCTACTGTGATAGGATGAGGGGAAACGGTTTCAAACTAAAAGAGATAAGATTTAGATTGGATATAAAAAAATAAGTTAGGGTATTTAGGTACTGAAATAGATTGCCTAGAGGGGTGGTGGACACCCCATCCCTGGGGACATTCAAGGTCAGGTTGGATGGGGCTCTGAGAAACCTCATCTAGCTGTAGGTGTACCTGTTCATTGCAGGGGAGTTGGATTAGGTGATCTTTAATGATCGTTTCCAACTCAAACAATTCTATGAAAGCTGCATTCCACAATGAATCTGTCATGATTAACATCTACAGATGTTAATTAAGATCTACATTCTTAAAGCAAATATAAGATGTTGCAATTAGACGCCCTTATTTTCTCAGTACTTTCTACAGAACTCTGTTATAAATTAATCAATTTCACTGTATTTCTCTGAGATTGCTAAGTTTTTGTGACACAGAAGCCTGCTAAGAACTGCTTCTTATTCAGGATGCAAAAAAGTTGACCGTTTTTACAAACGGAAATAGCTTATTAATATGGAAGAAGTAAGCATGCTATCTCCCTCTCATTTGTTTTTAATTAAGGTGTTTCTGTAATTCTACAGGCTGGATTTGATGTTCAGGTTGAGGTAAAATAAAACAACATTCAGAAACTTACACCCAAATATTGAAATGCATTTAGCCAGATGAAAATTACTCTATTCCTCTACCAAGTACTGACACAACCTTGAGGTATTGGATTGTCAAAGAACAAATGGCTATTCAGGTATTTCAAAGCTGTCCTTGCTTCTAGAAGTTCTTTTTGTTGCCTCCATCCCAAAACAGTAGCACTTCTGGTCTCTGGCCAAGTGCTAGAGCACACATTTCCCACAGCTTGCAATTAGAGCACATTTTTCCACTCTGGAAATGGATCTATTTTGTGATTAAACCCTTGGCATGGATGGAAATTACATGGCTTCCTGAAAGTAACTGACTGATCAGTTGACCCTTGGCTTTATAGACATTATTTCAGCATTTCAAGTCCGCTGTTTTTGAGAAGATTTCTTCCCTGCTTATTTATAATTATATTCAACAGAAATGAAGTGGCCACCTACTTCTTAGATGGCAAACTACAAGAATCTCTGCCTCTCAGAGCAGACAAAAAGTTGAAGACGTTTTTTTTTGAATCATTGTTATTTGCTAATGTAAAAAGATTTCACTAGCTGAATCATTCAAATGCTTTGCATCTGATCTACAGCGAGTATTTCGAAGATTGCCAATACTTTTTTAATATGGCCATCTGAACTGTGACAAGAGCATGTCCTCTTCAGGTGGAAGTCTGCATTCCTCATAAGCATTTAAGCTAACATTGTGTCCTGAAGCATATTGCAAAGAGAATGAGTTTTTCAAACAAAAAAAGGCCCACAAAACTCCTGCCTTGTGAGTTTGCCCCTGCAAAAAAATGCCAGATCTGGTTAAAAATGCTTCCCTTTGGAAAAGTAATTGACCCACCAGTCATTCTACACATCAACTGTTTAAAAAAAATTCTATTCTGCCATAAATTCAATTGATTACCAATTAGTCTAAGTAAGGTGTGTGCGTGTCTGTACTTTTCAGTGGAGAAAATTCTATGAAGATTCTGAGGCAATAGAAGAGCTTCAGATCCATTTGGATTGTCTGAGGCCATGTACATCAGTTATTACATTTCTGTCATCTGCCTCCGTCTGTGCCCTAATAAGGAGGAGAAGGCCATATGCCTGTGCTAGCAGTAACACAGCTAACTACTGCCTTATGAGTGAGTAAAAGTCACTGGAGACACATGGACATAGAGGGGAATGATTTCCAGAAATTTAAGTTCTTGCCAATTAGAAATACCAAACATTACGCACAAACATGTTCAGACTATCCTTATCCACCTTAAAAATGACTGTATCCGGAATATTGCCATAACGACGTTGTTCTCCCTGAATGCCCAGGAAAAAGAGAGCAAGTCTTGAGTCGGATAAAGGATCTCTTACACAAACACTACCTCTTTGCTTATAGAGCAGTAAAACATGCTCTTTCTACTTATTTTAAAGTAGCACACGACATCTAAAAAAATGGATAATGAGAATGTGTCCTGGCAAGAAAAGGTAATTAGAGCAACATACAAAGAATGAAAATGTATCCAAGAACCCATACATTTTGTCTCATGCCTGCAACCATCAGATAAACAATGTTTACCAACCACCTTAATGCGCATACATTCACTATTTCGGGAGTATAAGCTAAGAAACATAGACCAACGTATGTAAGCAACCTCACAAGCAGTGAGGGACTAAAACATTTCCCAGTACTAAAAGCAAGAGAGTTGTATACACTGAATATGCTACCATTTAATTTCAAGAGTTCTATTAAGTGTTACTCTAATTATCCATCAGTTGCAGTTCTTGATTCTTGATCTTAAAGGGGGATAATAGATGCAATGTCATTGTGAGAGTAGTCATTCATTCAATTTATATTTTAAAATATAAGTCATAATAAAAATCTTACACAACACAAAAATCCTTATGAACACACACAAAGCCTCATGACAAAGCCATCTGTTTTAGACTGTGTAGAGAGTTCAGTCACAAAACAAATGTTGCATTTCATTTTCAGATCCGGGTTTATTGATTATTTTATCTTCTGTGTTGCAGCGTATGCCAGAAGGCCCTGCTCTGGAAGCAAGTTGCAAGGAAAAGAAACAAATTTTATTAGAGCTAGAAGACAGGCAGCTCTGCTTTGGGAAAAAATACACAGATTTCCAATGAGGAAAAAAAAAGAAAAAGAAATGAATGACGCCTGACGGAAAACAGAAAAAAGGTCACAATTGTTCTAAAATTGATAAATGCTAAAAGGGATCTCAAAGATAAGTGTAATTATTCCTAAGCCAATGACATAACATAATTATTTCTTCCTAGTTGTCTAGGAGAACAGTTCAGTCCTTGATGCATTCCCTGCCACCTATCTGCTACCTCCTAGAGCTGAAGCCCACACAGGACTCCGAACCTGCTCACTACAGAACAGCTCCTTTTGAGGAAGCAACACTTCCACTAACAGCATTACCACCAGTTTTATTACCTGTTAGCAGCCCCTAGAGAATTCACTGTCTTCGTACATATACATTTTTTAACACTTGGGAAGGGTGAAAGGAGATGTTGAATACTCTGAAAGTGGATGCTGTTTGCTGAACAAAGAGCTTTACAAAGATACGGGACAGTGTCTCTCTGCTTTACGTATTTTCAGATAGAATAAAATAAGTTGTGCTGGGATTTTCTGATCCATGTTTTCCACCAACAAAAGCATGCCTTCTACAGACATAAATGTAAATGGTGAACCAGCTAGTAGCCACTGCAAACTCTCGAGGCAATGCAGGCACTTCCTTTCAACACCACTTGCCAAGAGGCATGCAGATGCATTGACTCAACTAGGAAAGAAAAGGTATTTAGCTAAGTGAACATCGTCCCCCCAGACGATACTGAAGTATCTGTTTCTGCCAGTAGTGCTCAGGTGACAGCTGTCCATCAGTTTTGTTTTTAAAAAACCTTGATAAGTAGCAAACATCTGTACAAAACTAAATTTGTCTGTAAGCTAATGTTTTCAAAACCTCCCTCAGCTCCCTCCTGGACCAATTTACTGAATGCTGACTCAGAATGTTGGGTCTGTTTTCCTCCTATTCTCTGCTTAGAGATTCAATTCCTTATGAATTAATTTTTTCTCGCTCCACAAATTCTTAGCTATCTTGCTGGTTTAAATCACTTATCTCTAATAATAGTGTATTAGCTTCACTCCTGTCCTCTTTCTCCCAGAGTTTTACATACCTTGATGATACCCTCCTCGTTCTATTCCCCCTAGAGCTTCCTAGATCATATTTGGCTAATCTTTCACATCTTGCAGACTTGAAATTAGAGGTCTCTGCTGCAACCTAATATCAGCAATGTCCTACTTATTATAAGGTCACTGAAAGTGCACAAATTATTCCAAATGCAATTTTATTACTCCTTCAACTTACATCAAAAATAATTTGAAATGAATTATAAACAATTGTTTATTTTCAAGTCCACATGAAGAATTGCTTTCTCTGTGCCAACTGAATCATTCACAAAAAGTTTTGCAAAATTAAAGTTAGCATTGCTTTCCCTTTCCCCAGTGCAATGTGCATATCTTTACTTTTGGATCTCAGAGTCACTACCCTTTAAATTTTATGGCTCTAAACTATTAAAATTATCCAATAATTCTGTACTGCCTTCTCCCAGAGCTCTGTATTTAAAGACACAAAACAAAACCTCAGATAGCAACATCAACCAAATTTTGGTTTTGCCATCAGCACAAATTTTTTTAATGCATCCTTCTCCAAGGTCATTCAAATACGAGATAAACATAACTGGTCCTAAAAATATTTGATGTTTCCTAGAAACATTTACTTGTGTTTGCCCATTTAAAACAAACACAAAAAATCCCAACCCATTACATTTTTAAATATTTGAAACATTCCAATTCATATAGTTTGACAACACTTTTATTAATACTATGATATGAAATGAACTGTTAACAACATTTGCTTGAAATTTAGTTGATGAATCTAATACAGAATAGCCCTATAACAGCTGGGCTCTGTGAGGAAGCAAAAAAAAAAAAAAAGAAAAGCTTGTACAGATACTATAACTGAATGATTAAATTCTGATACGCTTGCCTACAGATCCTTCTTAAAATTCTCTAGAACTGACAGGAGGGATTTAATTCTCTATTAAATTCTCCAGAACAGTTAAAAGATTCAAGCTGATGTGCGAGGCATGCTTTGAATTCCATGTGAAATGTCTTACCATTCATCAGCAATTATGCCCTTAGTAAGTTCTGACTATTGGCAAAGCTTTCCACTTTGTCAGTAAGGTGTGCAAGAGCTGATGTTTACATGAAGACTCATAATTTCATCAAAAAAAAAAAAAATAAAGCAACCTCTACCAGACTCTTAGTAAAAACTTCCTGTTTGATCTACTGACAATTTCATGCATCATTTTGAGAAAATCATTCAGGCTAGGGTCAGAGTTAATAACTCAAAGCAAATGCATATTATTATTCTGTTTAGGAAAATACTTATAAGCACATCTGTTTCCCTGAATGTTCATTGACACAGAACTATAGTAAGCATGAGCTCCTCTACTAATTTTAGTAGGCTTTGGATTAGATCCTATTTTAATTTCCTCTAAATGCACTTTAAGTAGGATTTTACTTGCTTAGAGAGAAAGTTCTATGCAGAGCTCATTCACATAGCATTGAGTATTTGTTGCTTGGTTTATTTAGGTATCACATAGTTGCTCATGTCAACATGAGTGACATGACACTGCTCTTTCCCATTGGAGGAGCACAGCTCTAATCCTAATGAAAGGAAGCGTGTAATGGTAATGGGATACTTTAATCTCTCCAGAGAGGCAAGGGGATGAACTGGATTAGGGTGTTTCACCGAATTCCTACACCAAGCCAACACTGATTATCCTCAGGAAGTTGTATTTACAACATTGAATTGTACTTAAATCATTATATTCTACTGACAATGTGTAGTTCTTTCATTCAAGTTTTTCTAGCCTCAATTTTGATTTGAGGATCAAAGAAGCAATTATCTAGAAATAAAGGTATGAGTGTGACTGGGGTTGTTACTGTTACAGCTCACAGGATATGGGGTCATTCTTCCTTACTCAATAGTCCACCTGTAAATACAGTATGTACTTGGAGATTTTTGTATTCTTCTGTGCTATAAGCTTATCAGTTGTCTACACAGGTTATTTGTGTAAATGAAGCATACTAATTGAAGTGGACAGAGGATTACTAATACCATACTAATCTATGAAGTTCATGTTTTTATGTTCTAACAGTATCTCTGAATGTGTCTATAATATCTAAAGCATACCTGTAGCCCTGCGTACTCTATTAAGTCAGAATTTTATCACTCTAGTCTATGGGATTAGATGTCTGTGAGACACACACAACATTCAACTAGAGTTACTCTCCACCACATAAGTTATACTACAAAACTTAGTTTCTTCCTTCTCACTTACAACAGCTTTGACTCAGAAATTGCTTAACAACTCATTAAAAATAATGAATCCTTCTGTCCAAGTGCTTTCTGCAAATGTACAGAGGCAGGAATATGGGTAGCACATATCTTGGCTATCCAATAACAAGCAGCGAACTAGTCACTTAATCACTAAATAAACCTTAAAATAATGTATTTATTTGATTACACACAATGAGTTTCTTCTTGATTCAAGAAACTTGGTCATAATTGAGCATTTAAGCTATCCACCTACCTTTTGTTCTTCTCTTTTACATAAAATTTTGCTCTAGTTCTCAGTATTGCCAACAGGTGCTGAAGTTTTGTCTCATTTGAGGGTGTGTCATATTTCACCCTGCAGCAGGATATTTCTGGATCTTTCCATCCTATTTTTTTTTCTCTTTTCACTGGTAATGATTTCAGATATACAGATAAAAGACAGTCAATACTGTGCAAGTATAAGCCAAAGCAAAATGTACTGTGTAATACTTCTACAGTCACTGCCCCCAAGTCCCCTGCAAAGAATCCAAATTCCCTATCTTATTACTTAGCTATGAAAGCTGTACATTTGTCTTCATTTTTACTTTCCTGCAGAGTTTAACAAAAATCATGCAGAGAATTTGAACTAGCCAAAGCCCAATAATTACTATGTGATACTAATTACAGGATTGTAAGAGCAAAGTAGCTTTTGTTGGTTTTATTTTCATAATCACAGCAGCAGAGAATCATAGCTGAAACCCACAAGTGATTATTATTGAAAATGTCATTTCATATTGTCAGTTACAAGCAATAAGGGGAGGCATTATTAAAGGGATGCCATTTTCTTTTTTTCTGAAGTTATGCTCCAGCCATTTCTTACAGCAAGATGGACCACACACTTACCATGCTCTACAGTTGAGTCAGCAGCAGGCAGCATTTCTGGAATTTATTATTTGTCTGGAATAACACTACAAGGATTATAGCACAAAATGATTTAGATTTGTGCAAAACTTGATGAATACACATGCTGTACACATGCCTTTATATAGCAGGACTAAAATTGTGTCAACACACCCAGAGCAAGAGTGGAAGAAAAGTGAGATAATGAATTAAATCCTCTTCTTACTTTGTATCTACAGAACTTACGAGAAGAGAGTGCATGAGAACAAAGACAACGGCAGAAGAAAACTATGAAACAGGAAACTAGCCCAGTTACAATTCATATTCAGCAGCACTTAACTATACTTTTGTGGATATTTTTCGAACAGCAAACATATTAAGAGTGTAAGAAACACCATCTCAAACCTGCATCTTAGACCAGTAATGTTTCTCTCCAGCTTGAAACCGAGTAGGCTGATGACTGCAGCAGGCAAAGAAAACTATTAAGAAGACCAGTATCTGCAGTTTTTCCATTCCCAGGAACTAACTCAGGGATGTGTGGTGGAAAATGCTTCACATTCCTAGCATCTATTGTGGATCTACAGCCACAGGTTAGACTAATTCTTTGTGAATCTCCCCACTACTATCTGTCTTCATTTTCTGCACTGGCAACAAATTCCAGAAGATCAATACTTAAATAAAACCGTGAAAAAGTTACATTTTCTTATACTTTGAAAACAGGTTTTCCATAGTTATGGCCTTGTGTCCCTCTGTAATGCTACTGCAGTAATGAACAGATCTGCATTCATAATTGATGATACCTTTATGATTTTATTCATCTAAATTGTAAGACCTTCAGAGTATCTTCTCCATACCATCTTTACAACTTCTCTGACAACTTACATCACAGGCCAAGAATACAATAATCTGGTTCTTCCAGACCTGCTAACAGTCTTGCCACATTTTGCCTACTACTACTCAAGCCCCAGAGTGCATTTATGATCAAAAACAAAATCTTACGGTATGAGACTTCAACAGGATGACAATTTTTGCGAAGTTCAATATTATTTAACAGAATATCTCAACAATCAACGGCCCTATGCTGATTTCTTGGAAGACAACACATGTTCGTGGAGCTGAGGACTACAGAATATGACACCATACATTTCATTACTAGAGTCAAGGTTGATAAATACATTCAAATTTTTTATCCTTTTTGCTGTCACTGCATGTTGCTAGAGTAAAAAGCTAAATAGGCACCATAACTGTAGAAACCAGAGAGTATGAAAGGTGGAGTATCAATCTAACATAATTGTTTATCCTCTGGGACTAAGAGCTTACCTGAAACCCTAATACTTCAACATTATTTGTTACTTATTGAATAAATCCCCCCTCCCCAATAAAAGCTTAAAGACCTCTGTATTTCAGCACAGCATATTAAATAAGTAAGATATAAAAATAAATACTAATTCAGTACAACTTTAAAGGCAAAGAAATATGGAACAGATTCACAAAACAGACAATTCATCTACCCTGACTGATGATCTGGATGAGGCAATTGAGTGCACACTCAGTAAGTTTGCAGGTAACCCCATACTGAAAAAAGCAATGATCTGTCTGAGGTGAGGGAGACACTGCAGAAGCATCTGGATAGGCTAGATTGCTGGGCTGATGTTAGTAATATGAGCTTTAACATGATTAAGTGTCAGGTCTCGAATATAGGTGCAACAGCAACAGGACCAATACAATGAGAAGATGTTACAAAGAGAGAAGAAAACAGAATGCTCACCTGTCTCTAAGGATCTCGACTCACAAAAAAAAACACTTCACAGAGGAACCTCCAAAAACAGATCCTTCCTCAGTGCCACTCAGCCCTTAAATGAGGTCTAATAGACGTGGAGCCTGGCTCCACCCCTTCTGGTCACCCCGGTGAACTGCCTTCATGTGTGCTCCCAGGTCTTTTTTCCAGGTGCTCAATCAGTGGTTCAGGCTGTGACTAGCAGTTGCCATACAATTGGTCACAAAACCACCATGCATTTCTAGAGACTTGGTGAAGAGATGCTGGAAAACTGTACAGAGGAAAAGGATCTTGAGGGTATTAGTCCACAGCTGGATGAACATGAGCCAACAGCGTGCCCAGGTGACCAAAAAGGCCAACAACATCCCCAGTTGTATCAGAAATACTGTTGTCAGCAGGACTAGGAAAATGACTGTACCTCTGCACTCAGCACTGGTGAGGATGCACTTTGGCTACCACATTGGGTTTTGGGTCCCTCAGTACAAGAGAGACATTGAAGCCTGGGAGCATGTCCACAGATAGGCAATGAATCTGTTGAAAGTTCTGGAACAGAAGTCTTACAAAGAGTGGCTGAGGGAACTGGGATCATTTAGTCTGAAGTTGAGAGGGCTCAGTGAAGATCTTTTTACCCTCTACAACTGCCTGAAAGGAGGTTGTAGTGAGGTGAGGTTTTGCCTCTTCTCCCAGGTAATTAGTGACAGAATGAGAGGGAATGGCCTTAAGTTATGCTAGTGGAGACACAGTTTGGGTATCAGAAAAAATTTCCCGTCAGGAAGAGTTGTGATTTATTGGAACATTCCACCCATGGAGTTGATGGAGTTTCAATCTCTGGAGGTGTTCAAGTAGCATGTAGATGTGGTACTAAGAGAAATGGTTCAATGGGCATAGTGGTGATGGGTTCACAGTTGGACTAGATGATCATTGAGGTCTTTTACAACCTTAACAATTCCACAATTCTATGTAAATCATGGCCTAAATGTTAAAATTTGGCAGCCTTTCTGATATACATTGTTTAATTTGAAGTTGCAGGTAAATTGCAGTTGAATTAGTATCTAATGTTAATAAAAAAAAAAATCCAAAACACAATATAGTCAATTTGCCAGTTTGTGAACTGAAATAACTAATCACAAAAATGGTAATTTGGGAAAAATTTGTTTTGAAAGTTGTCAGTTCTGGATATATTTCTCCTTAGTTGAATCTAATTATTAAATTATGCAGATTTAATTAGTTACAGATTTCAAAAAAGCTATCTCGCCAGTGCTGAAATTACCCAAACCACATCATTCATATGCACATTCCTTTGTACAAAATTTATCCTGATGAAAGCTCATATTAAACTGAAATATTTTTCTTCCTTCTCTTTTTCATTGCTAAATAAGTACGGAAATGCATCCCTATTTCACATTCAGTATGGCGAATTTTGAAGGTATTACTCCACTGACTGGCTCTCAGTCACAATACAGTACAAAGCAGCTCAGCTGTTATTTTTTTCATTCTTATGCTCCACATAGACTCTAGGGCTTTAATGTTCTGTTTAATTAAAGAAATGTTAAATTTCTCTCTGCTAGACAAGGTTGATCTTGAGTAAATTAATATGACAGGTACTTTCAATAAGTAAACAAATGAAACTCCGGAAGGTTTCAGTACAAGATACAGTTAAATACTTTTGCAAGTAGAAATGATTTCTTTCCTATCAAGATTAAAAATAGAACAAAAAAAATTGAAGTGGAGACAAAAACATCGCAAATGATAAGACTCAAAATCAAGTATTTAGATCAGATTTCCCTTGTAAGTACAGGTCTTTTTTACTTTCGCATTTTACCGTGGATAAATAGTTATAGTTTCTCAACACCTACCATCATTGTTACATACTTCAGTACCATCTCAATGCCAGTGAAATAAATAGGTCAAGTGATGACACAGCAAATCTGAAAGACCGGTCCATACTCCCTTTAGAATGTCTGGAAGATGTCCAGTGAATACAAGTAAGGCTAACTTAAATTACATGATTAATCTAATTTACTCTAATTCATTTAGTTTAATAATGCAAATTGATTTAGAGTTTATAAGAATCTGAGCTGTTTGCTACACTCTAGACCACCACAGAAAAATGAAGTGTTGAACCATCCAAGAAAAGTGTAGACTTATCTAAAATAGAGACTGTGAAGTTGCCACATTTTTGTATCAGTTAACAAAAGCACTGTTTTCTGTCCCATTCACCTCTCCTCCCTCCACAACTAGGCTCAGCTGGGACTTAATTAAAGTTGAATATACACTTTTTCAATACCCACAAGCCTGACCTGAGGCATACATTTCAAAGCACTAATTTTCACATTTTATGCATTTCTAATTTGGTTTAAAGTTTCAAAATATCCTTTTAAAATTAAATTGTTATCTAGTTTTTGAATGAATATGTTCCTTTTAGCAAAACTGAGAATGCAGAAAAGAAATGGGAAAGGAACATTCCATCTTTGATGGTGCATATTTAGGAAAGAAAAGGCTGAGAGCAAAAACCTTTCCACTGTGGTCTGTTTTCCTGAATCATCACTTCTCATAAAATACTTTTGTACAGGAATATACGTTCATTGTAGATCTGCTTTTTATATCTTTCAGTACGTGGCAATATAAGTCGATAAATGAAATTGATGCACGAAGGAAGAATTTCAGCCAGGAAGACAAACCCTTATTAGCTTTTATTTTGCTAGCAGAAAGCCTGTGGCATGCCCTTCACTGTATCCATCAACTCTCCTGGTACTTCAGGCTATAGAGTACTGAAATCTGCTCTTTCAGTGGTCCTGTCTTCTCGGCAGGCTAACAAATGACCACATAGTCCAACTCAGTGTAATCATACATTCATTTCCTAGATTGACACATCCCCTAAATTGAAAAGTCAGCATGAGAAATGCACATTTTTGCCTCAGATACTCACTTTTTTTTCTTTCCTTCCAAGTGTTGTATAATGAGGTAAATATGCTCTAAACTAGGAATAAATTGGTCATCCTTTATCCCAAACAAACAAACAAACACACCTGAAATGGTGTGACGGCTTTATAAAGAAGGGATCTTTCTTTTTTTCATATTGAATACATGATGCACATCTTTTTCATTTCTTCACAAGGAATAAAAACCTACAGTTTGCCTACAATCAACCCCAATAACGCTTCTAAAAAGCTACATTTTTGCAATGAAATATTTAAGCCTGGAGTTTTCCTGACCATAACAGTATACTACTGCAACATTAAACACTACTA
Organism: Odontophorus gujanensis; assembly: GCA_013399175.1. Classification (NCBI taxonomy): domain Eukaryota; kingdom Metazoa; phylum Chordata; class Aves; order Galliformes; family Odontophoridae; genus Odontophorus; species Odontophorus gujanensis. The sequence continues at coordinate 117,920 of VXAB01013187.1, read as the reverse complement.
AATTTTTGTTCAAGATGCATGCCACTCCACAATGCCCTTTTTATACTGTGTCTTTCAGAGTACAATGTGTTCTGAATACAGGTCCTTGTTGTGATGAACAAAAGGTCATTAGGTCATTTTCTAGCAATTAAAGTGTTTTCAGGGAACAAAAGCTTGTTGATCAAACCAATTCTCTAGTACCATAAAAAAATATCCTAGGAATAAATGGTGCACAGCTATTCTGTATATAAACAGGTTATTTGCCCTATATAACATTATGAAGGAAGAGAGATAATGGAAATAAGTCAAGTGCCTCTTCAAGTCTCTTATTTCTATCTTTGTCTTAGCAGTCTGAAAGTATTATATGAAAGAAAGCTGTATGAAAATGTTTCAACCAGCATCTATTTTAATTCCATTATTTAGACATATGGTTAGATGAAGCTGTAACATGCAAGTGAAATTCACATGTAAATGAATCTCTTACAGATGAGTGGACTAATAAAAACACAAAATCAAAATACTAACAGTTTTAACATAAGCAAACTTAGCCAATGGTATGTATACATTACAGTGTTTCATGTGTGGCATCACCTCTTCATAAGCAAATTGAAATCAGTTTGCTGTTGTCTCATAATGAATACAGTGGAGATCAGGAGATAGAATTGCAAAGGAATAAAGACATTAAGCACTATAATGTTTCAGACAAAGCAGGAAATGGTTTCTTGCTGGAAGAAATATCCTTGTGAAACACAGATACCATGCTGTTTATCTAATGACAAAGTAGTTGAACCAGAAAGATGAATGGATTCTCACTGGTGTTTCCTGCTGACCATGTTTTAAGTACCATTATTGAGAGATTTCTAGACTATCCTGGAATTACTTTCATGAGACCTGATTGAGCTAGAAGCGCTCTATGCAAATCTCTGAAAATATTGGTGTTTACTGAATATGCTGAAAAATTACCAGCAAACAAGGCTTGCACTCACTCAAAAGACATTAAATGGAACCTCATAGCTTAAAATGCAGAACCAGAGCTTGCACAAAAGCTTTCATGGTTGATAATAACCTTTCTGTGCATCATCAGAGGATTCGGGCATTTTCACATTTCGTTCTGAATTACAGAGGAAATGAGGTTGAGTTTCCATATTAGCCAGAGTGTAATCAATTATAATACTTTGAATTAAAGCAACTTTCTCCACAAATGCTTTTCACTAGCCTGCAACATGAGCTAGACATGCTAATTTCATTAGAACATTGCAAAACCTCAGTTACGCATCTTGCAATGCAGTTCTCCAAATCAGCTACTGTCAAATTTGACCCAGATTGCTGAGAGAACAAAGTCAAAGGCAATTTTCTTATTATCAAGTTTAAACAGGATTGAAATAGAAATTGGGATTACAACAGTGCTAAGGTCCTCAGCAAGCCAACAACCAACCCACAGATGAAAAAAATCAATTACAATCAGTTTCGGTTAAAATCAACATAAGCATCAATCACTGCTTTGTCTAGCTCAGTGACTTAAGTAAAAATTCTGAAAATGATCTCAAATGACTTTCAGAGAAGAAAGAATAACATCAGTGGCGTTGTTAGACAGTTGCAGCTATTGTTCTCAAAATAGTTCAATTTCAATCAGACCTACCTTTAGTTTTTAGGTTCAGTTTCTTTTCTTTCATAGCTGTATACCAGCAAGCTAGAGTTTCAGTTTCCTCACAATGAATCTGTGCAGTCCTTCTCAAAACACTAGGGCTGTGTAGATGAGCAGGACTGATTTACATCATCTCAGAATTGGACTCAAAGTCTTCAAGCAGCATGCTGAGATCGGATATGTAACATCTATACCAGAGCATCTAGGATTTGATTGCAGTATAATGAAGAGTCATTTAAGTAATTACTTTTGCATAAATTACTCTATGCTGGTATGTTCCAATCTATAATTGCTGCACATTACAAGCACCATGGTTACTAATCAAGGAGAGAAAAGAATTAAAGACCTGGAAAGAGCAAGGGAAATTAGGTAGAGTAAATATACAGTCAGACTAAAAAACAAATTATTCATCTGTCATCTTGACATGTAGGCTGTATATGAGCAGAAGGACAAGAGAAAGGACCTAATAGAGACACACATACTCAACCCTCTCTAGATGACTTCCATACATCAGAGAAAATATAAGTGAATTGACAAGATTACAGAAATACTATAAATTCCCTCACCACAACCTAAATGAAGAAAAATCAGGATACTAAAGTTGTCATGTTCCACAGTTCCATAAGACCCAACAATGTTAAAAGAAGTTGAGAAAAATTAATCAGAAAAAAAGCTAGTCTAAGGTGTAGCAATCTCACAGCCTTTTCTTGTTTTAGGAAGAGGATATGTGACCATAACATGAGTCCAGATGCTCATTTCCAGCAGCAAAGGAAATTCCCATACGGGACACCTATCAGACACAAGTACAGTAAAATGAACTAAAACACTTGTGAATTGAAGGAATATTTACCCATTCTCTATACAGAGGGGAAGCAATAGCAGCTGGTGACTTTTGATGCACATTTGCAAGCCTTTTATGACCCTGACCTGAATTGCAGATTTTGTAGTCAAAGCCAAAACAGTTTTGACTGGTATTCATTTTTTGTTAGGAACACTTGGCACAGCTGCTCTCTTCTGAAACTAGATGCCTTGTGACAGTAAGCGCAGAATGATGGAGGGAGTCTGGCAGAGACGTCGAATGATCTTTGGCCTTTATTTATATGTGGCATTTCCAGAAAAAATAAAAAAATAAAAAAATAAATATATATATATATATTAGATGTCAGTAGGGAACAATCCTTCAATACATGGCTACAACCAATTTCTTCTGGCAAAGTGAATGCAAAACCATGGGTTACGTGGGTATGCTCTACAGGACAAAGCAGAAATGAAAGAACAGGAAGGGAGACTCCTTAAAAGAGAATCATATTCAGATGGCATGACTCCTCAGTTTAAAATTAACATGCTAAGGCATCAACATTTTACAAGCTCTCCATACCATTATCACAAAGATTAATCACGCACCCTCAAACCATACTAAAAGCAGAACAGAATTTGATACAAATATAAGCAAATTGAGAACAAAAGAAGATTAGCTTGAGAAACTGACAATTCCAAAGCACAGCACTATTTTCTTTCAAAAATTCCACCTGCCTTACATAAAAGTACACAAGTCAACAAGACAGTAAGTTTGCAAGTATGAAAAAAATAACAAATGGAAGAACGGGTGATGTGATTGATAACCATACATTCAGGAAATTGAGTAAAAGTACTAGATGATCTCAAGAGGTCCCTTCTAACCCCTACAATACTGTGATTCTGTGATATCACACATGTAAGCTACATAAACACATATGCCCAAACACAAGTTAATCCCTTGAATGAATCCAGTTCACAACAAATTAATCATTAAAAATTTTCATTAGAACAGAAGCTATATCCAAACGCACAAACACAAACCAACCTCAATGGCAACCTACTACAAGTTTTATCCTTTCATAACCAGAAAATAATAAGCTCTGAGTTTTTCTATCCCTAACATTTCAGTCTCTTTGGGCCCAGATTTTAAATATTCCTGATGTCAAATTCTGCACCTTAATTAGGTTACCATGATTCCTCTTCCTCACTAGTCATACAGTGTACAAAGCTACAGAGAAAACAACAGTCCTGGCAAGAGCTCTTGGCCAAGTACAGATCTTTCCCCTTCTCATAGCCACTTTGAATAATAAAAGTACATATGGAAACAGTTGCTAAGACGTGGATTTAAATTGTTGAAGATCCTTCTGAAGCTCTGTTGACATAAATATTTGAGTCATATTTTAGCTTGTCTTTTTTCCTGAAATGAACAGAAGTGTAGGCAAGTAGGGACATGATGAGAGGTAATGGCCTTAAGTAACACTGGAGAAGGTTCAAGTTAGATATGAAAATTTTCTTCTAAGAACGAGTGGTGAGGTATTGGAACAAGCTGCCAGGGTGGTGGTGGAGCCACTGTTCCTGGAGATGTTCAAGAAACTTGTAGATTGTAGGCACTGAGGGACACGGAGAGCATGGTGGTGATGGGTTGACTGTTGGACTGGATGATCTTAAAAGGCTTTTCTAGCCTTACTGATTCTCAAATTCTATGAATGTCAGTGTTACAGATTGTTTTCTTTTTTCCCCCAGTATAATCAAAGTGGAGGCATTACTTCCAGAGAATTTCTTGAACATATTTATATATTTATTGCATCATCAGTAATTAGCTGTAACCATCTTAAAAAAACACAAATAGTATTTCGGCCGTCAAGACAGTCATGTCAGTAAAAATCACCCCCGAGCAAAATACTTATTTCCCAACACCTCTGCCCATGACATGGAAAAGTCCTTGAGAAATACAGGAATACAGTATGGCATACATAAATTGTGACAGCTGTCAAGTAGAGGAGGTTGTCAGAAACTGAAAGGGGAAAAAAAAACCAACAAAAAAACCCACCAACCCCACACCCCAACAGTTCCAGCTTTTGATAACAGAAAAATCTTTGCTTTCATTCTTCTTCCTATGAGAAATAAAATATGACAATCTAACACTACAAAAGAGTTTAAGAAGTACAGAATTCACTTATTAGCATAAAATTATTTAGACAGTTTAATCAGGATATAACCAGTCATGGAAGCTGCTAAGTCAAAAAGAATACAGACCTTCCATCATCTTTTTCATCCTGAAGTATAGTAACTTCCGCAGACAAGTAAATCATACATTATGGGGACTAGATTTACTGCTGTTAAAGAAAGAATAGTATTTGCCTTATAAATTCTTGCAGAAATCTTTTTCTCATCCTCACTCACTAGGTACTGGAAATTCAGATAGAGTATGCTACATTTGTATTATTAAGGCATTAAAAACCATTTTACTACTAAGACACTAGGAGACAAAATTATTTTCAGTTGGCATTTATCTTTCAGTAGTGGGAGAAAAGCTACTGATTTTCCCCTGAAAAACAATTTCTGCTTTCAGATTACTCTAGTAAATACCATTGCTGATATCGCATCTACTGTTTTCAATATCCACAATGAGCCACAAATGCATTACTAACCATAGTTGTTAAGGGTACCTAAGATTTCATTATAGAAGGTCACAGAGAACAAGCTAAGTTTTTTCACCTCCTTATCCCTGGAGAACAACCAGGCTGCATGTCATCACTGTTCATCTCAGCTGTGAGCAGATTTTAATACACTGTCCACGTTACACCTGGGCCACAGCTCCAGTGCCATGCAAAGGAAATTTCTGGGATTTTCTGGTTTATACTGCGTTTTTATATTACATATATATGCTTTATTACCAACATAACATTTTGGTCACACATGGAAGAAAATATGAACTGTCAATGGGAGATGAACAGAACAGATAAGGAACCAAAAGCATTCCCCCATTTTGTCTGTATTATTCACTTGAGTCCAGCACATTACTGGCAAAATAAATCACAACTTCCAACTTATTTGAGATCTTTTTCCAGGTCTTATTATTAGCAATTATGGCTGTTTTATTTAAAATAAGCTCACAGAGTACTCAAGGAGAAAGCCATGAATTAGACTGAAATTGCCTGGTTTCACACTAAAACAGAGATTTGAATTTTTATCAGCAAAGCAGAAAATTTATCACCTAACTCTGAGAAAGAGGATTGAAATTTTACTTACACACTGAGCCATACGGCCAGACCCCAGAGCAATCATATGAGTATTTTAGAACTACTGCTGGAAATTTTACTATAGAGAGCCAAAGTACAGCATATTCTTTAGAAATCTCAGCCTGGGAATAACTCTACTTCTCAGGCTGTCTGGTCCCGGCTGACTGAAGATTACTGCGCAGTGAAAAACCTTGCTGGAAATGTTACTGGGAGTGCTGCCAGTTTAAGTTATGGTGCAACAAAAGGTGTGATGATGTTCTTTACTACTAGGGAGACAAGGACAGCAACCAATGTGATCATTAGCTGCCTACCTGTTTGCGTGCATTCTCCTGCAGCATATACAGAGGGCACAGAGGAATGTCTGATGGAAAATACAACATCCAGTCATGGTGTTGGTGATGGACATTTTGGAAGATAGAAGTTAACTGCAAAAGCTGAAGTGAAGTTGTACAGGAAAGGCAACCAGAAAAAGAAGCTTTGTAGAAATGAAACAGTGGTAAAAGAGGAAATAATAGAAAGAAAGAAAGTCACAAAGAAATAAGAGTGCAAAAACTTACAACGTCACAATGATAACAGCAGAAAGGGTATCTTAAAAAAAAACAAAGATATCTCGAATGGTCCATCTAGGATTCTGATATGGCAAGTATGTTTAAAACCTGTTTAAAAGTACCTGTGGCTTTAGATCTTTCTAGTGCACTAGAGACCTGGAAACTTGTGGTTCTTATACCACTTCTTTCCCTTCTTTGCAGTGATACATGGACCAGATGAGTCCTCATGTCTAAGTTATGAGTCTAGACTTTGCACAGGTGAACAGCTGCAGAATATGCAAGAACGGAAATACATGAATTTTAATAGCAAATGGAAACATGGAGATCACACTCTAAAGAGCTTAGTCCAACCATCTATCATTATTTAATGTATCAAACTAGTAATACCTCTAATAATACAGAAGCAAGCCAAGGACTTCAGTCCAACCAGTTTCCACTCTAGAAGTATTTCCTAATGAATATTTATTGGCATTAAGGCAAGTCTTGTGCAAAATTGCAAGGCATTAATACCAAACCGGGAAAGACTCTGTATTACAAGGAGAGTGGAAACATCAATCTGGAAAATATTTATGAATCCCAGTTGACGATGTTTAATGAAGCCATTAAAAATGCAAAATTATGTTCTGACTGCAAACTCTCCAAAACATTTAAATGAATTAATGTAACAAGCAGTCTGCTCTCAACAGCTACTAATGCAAACCAGTTCACTGCAGTCTTGGAAACGGTTTTATCAAACTTCTATGGTTGTATTTTCCAAGTCATGTATGTTTTATGCTACAAACACATCTGTTTGAAAATAACTCACGAGCATGACTGTTCAGTGTACACAATGAAGTCAAAGGGTCTAGCTGGCCATATGCTACAAACTGAACTGCACACTTGCCCTCAGCTTCAGTGTATATCAATTCATGCATCAAACTACAAAAGCCTGGGGAAATTTTGCTTTGTTTGATTTTATATTTTCCTCTGTATTTGTACACCACTGACATAATATATACATGCAAAATATAAAAAACTTTGGGTCCAAGATAAATATTTTCTTGCATGGTCTTCAGAACTTGGAGAATATTACCAGTGCTTTTCAAAGGCACTCTCACAAATAATTGTCAGTATACTTTCAAATGCGTGTCAATCAAGACAAATCTTACAGTCTGTAAATATGTAGGAAGAACTCATGTAATTTTCTGTGACACTACTCAGGATTCACAAGGAAAACAAAACATTAGAAAAACTGTCTTCTGTAATGATCTGCTGTCCCAGTTATGTTGAATGAAAAGTATCTATGAAGATTTACAGTATGCTATCAAATATTAATGCTTCATGTCTTTATGCTGCTCGTAATTAATTTATCAGCAACATTCTTTACATATGCCAGCACCATGCTCAAAAGCTTCATTCACCTTTCACTGTTTATCTCTACATTCCTAAAGGCAATAACAAGCAACAGTTTGATGCCTGACATAATACATAAAATTTACTCTTTTTTTTTTTTTCATTTGAAGTTCCAATGTCATCTGGAAAGGCAGAGAACTAACTTTAGAATCTTTGCTTTTTTTAAAAAAAAAAAAAAAAAAAAAAAAAAAGAGTGTCACAGGAGTTACTTATCAATATTTACATTAAATTTATCAACTGAAACTGAAATCTTTTTCCTTCGAGGAATGAATGTGGACTTGTTATTTCATGAGCATACAAAGCAATCAGAAATCTCATCCAAGTGTCTGGTACTTTAGATAAAGCATAATAGAGTTCTGAAATATATTCTAAATGGATATTTTTGGATAAAAACTGGGAAACCCTGGTGCCAGACATGAAACACACACAGATCAACATTGGGAAATGACAATCAAACAAAGCCCAGGATAGCAAGATAATTAGAAAGCAAACATCCTGTAGGCATATTTGCCCAACCTTCAACAACTGTTGGCTGAAAACAGAGTTCATGTCCACAGTACATGATCCTCCAGGGGTTATTTCCTACTTTAGTTTGTTCTGTCTGTTAGTTCTGAACTATTTCAAACCCATATAATTTATAGGTATCTACTTCGCTTTACAAGATGCACAACATTTTTTGTCAAAGGAAAAAACACCTTTTGTGTACAGTTGCAAGTTAAGTTTTTTGCTATTATTCACAGAATTCTGAACATGCAGTGGGGCCAAATAGCAGATAGTTGAGGTAGTTTGGGTTAATTGAGTCCAGGAGGATATCTTATTATAAAGCAAATCTGCTGTGAGTCAATATCTGGAGCTGAACTGTGTGATAACAGCAGGATTTCTTTTTAAAATCAAATCTGAGGAAGATCTTTTGTTTGAAATGATGGTTATTATATGTGAAAGAAAAACCACAATATTTAGTTTACAACAAAACAAATCAAGAAGACACAGAAAATGGTCATAGTAATTCACATCTGCTGGGGCCCTTGACCCTTTCATATTAGAAAAAAGCCACAGAACTATAAAGCCTATGTCTTTATGATTATAGATAGTCACTCTCAGGTGTTATGCTGTAATGAGGACAGATTTGTTTGATATTCATTAGTCCTCTTTTTGTTTGCTCAGTAGAAAAGGCAGTTGAACTCTACAGTTTTCAAATGGACTTTACAGACTAATTTCCCTTGGGTAGTCTTTTTGTTGAAATTCCTATAAACTAATATCTAATGAAGGGAATAAAAGGGAATGGAAAGAAGTAAACATTGCAAAACTTTCTAGGTTCATGAACTTAAAGTTATCTTCAGAGAGCACTGAAGCTTCAGACATCAGAAGATAATTTGAATTTTAGCCCTAAATTAATTCTATCAGATGTTGCTTTCTTCTTTGCTTGCACAGGTGAAGAAAAGTGTGTTTCTTAAATTAATGCTTCCCTTAATGTGAATAAAACGTACATGCATAAATGAATCATTCTGTCACAGAACATGAAAAACTCAAAATCCACAAGGCAGCCCCGGAATTCTATAGAACTTAAAGAAACAGAAAATTTGCAATAAAAGATCATTTGTTAAATCAAGTACTGGATGTTGCCTCTAGCAGAGACAAATAGCTAATGGTTTATAACACAACATACAAACACAAACAATAGATGAGGCACTTAACCAGTCATAAAGTGTACTCAGAGAAGGATGGACTATTTCATTTTAATTGATTCTAACATGAAATGCTTTATGTCTTCTAGTATGAGATTTTATACAAGTAACAAGATATAATCACACAAGAAAGTGGTGGTAGCCTAGGAATACCCCCCCAAAATTATCTTCTGTAAAATAAGAACTCACTGCAGAAAAGATTAGAATCATAAACCATAATTAAAAGGCAACAAAAGTTGTAATGAACTACCTGTCATGAAGAGCAGAGTAATGGTATTAAAGGCTTTCTTGGTTATTTTAGCATGATGATTTTGTGATTGCATTCCAAATTTTTCTTGGTTTATAATCCACTTGCCTCAAGAAAAAAACTTCTCAGCACTTATTATGCTTTTGCTAGCAGAAATGTTTTTGTTTGTCGTCTAAGATTAATTTTGCCCTACCAAGATAATCAATTTGGATGAAGCAAATATTCTCTAAACATCCATAGTGAAGCAACAGGACAGGAGAAATGCAAAATGGAAGCCAAGACTTCAGCCACATGTCAATTGATTATATATGCTCAGCTGAATGAAGTCCAGGGTTTTATACCAAGGGGGCATGCACAATTAAACGGTTAGAATTGCAAACTTTATTATAAATTAAGACTGAAATACACTGAACAGATTAATACTGAATAAACAAAACAAAATCTGAAAAACTCCAGAAAATTTCCCACATTCTATCATGACATTACAATTCATTCTGATCTGATAAAGGGAGACTATAAGAAAGAAGGGAACAGACTCTTAAACAGGGTCAGTATTGATAGAACAAGGGGAAATGGTTTCAAAATAAAAGAGAGGAGATCTAGACTGGATAAAAGAAAAAAGTTCTTTTCATGATAAGGGTGGAGAGACACTTGCGCAGGCTGCCCAGAGAGGTGGTGGATGCCCCATCCATGGACACATTCACAGTCAGACTGGATGTGTTCTGAGCAACCTGATCTAGTTGTGGGTGTTCCTGTTCATTGCAGGGGAGTTGGACTAGATGATCTTTAGGGGTTTCTTCCAAATTAAACGATTCTACGATTCTATCATCTCTTGTACAATATACAGTTAGTAGCAATCTCAAGAACATTTACCCAAGCCACAGTATGTGTCCTCTTAAAATTACCGTGAATGAGATAAGTTGTTTTTTTGGAAGGCATTCATGAGACAGGAAGTAAGAACCGTACATTAGCTGACACTGAAGTTTATCTGGAAGAAATTCCTTCAATGAAGGAGTGCATCATTGCTGGAGAAATTATTTTCAAAGGTTTGTTGAGGGATTTTTGCCATTCTAAAATGATTTTCTAATATTGTAGGGTCATTAACATGGGACAGTGGTTCTGTTGGAGCTTGTCCAATTGTAAACTGAAATTCTCTGACCTTTGAGGCTCAGCGAAGACCTATTAACATAAACTGCACTGATCACTTTTCCTAATTTAAACTGTTGGATCTTTTTCCTTCATTTTCTGAAAAACGACTACACTGTGTGTAACAGACACTTTCAGACTCTATAAATTAACCTGGACTGACCTCTAAAAGAGAAAATGTTTTAACAGGGAGAAGGAGTAATTATTAAGCTTTTTGTCTGTGCTGCTTGTCAATTTGCATAGCATTATCTATAATGCTTCACAAAGGGATTTTTTTGGAGGTCACCTAATCTTGTTAAATCTGTCACAGGGCTGCCACTGTATCAGACTTTGACAACACATTTGCACAGCACAACAAGTTCTTGGCAATGGTGATAAATGTGTTTGTTTCTAGCAGTCTGACCATGCAGATGCTTATTATGTATATATGAATTAATTTACATCATTTAATCGTCTTCAGAAAGCAGAAAAAGGTCTTAGGCAACCGTGATATGGTTTGCTTTTGTATATACTTACAGCTTGCTTGCGACAGTAGTGAGCAAGCAATTACATGCTAGCAGATCCAGAAAGATCATGAACTTCTGAGGGATTCCACACTGTTACTATTGCTACTGTTTCTTTACATGGACTTAGCCATGCAGATGGAATTACCAAATGTTAGAAAAAAAAGTCTAACAGAAACAAAAAAATAAAATAAAGGCATTATTTGGAAATTGGCAACCAAAAGGTACATCACAAGCAAACCACTAAATCTCCCAAATAATAGAAAAAAGATCATGTCCAAATCTCAGAAATTCTTAACCTAAAAGCTGTTATCAATGATCCTGTTTCAAGAGCAACACAAGCCTATAACTTGCTACCAAACAAAGCAGGAATTTTCACTTTAACCATTCTCCTGAACTAGCATTTCTGACTGCTGCTTTTGCATGTCTTGACCATGTGAATTAGTATTGAAGACATTAGTTTTTATTTGGTTGAATTTACAAAGCCACTTAACACTTACACCATAGAGAAATAGGTTCAATATTATCATGTCACACACTTATGCAAGGGAACAATCTCTCATAACTTTTAAGTATTGAGGATAAAATTTGATTTTTTCAGCAACTTCCATTGGATTTCCTACTGATACATGAGCTAGAAAAAGAAAATATTAACAATTAAAAAAAATTAGCTATTGTACAGGAAAAGACTGTACCCATGTAATGCTGCTTAGAATGAAAGCATTCTGATGGGTAAATAAGCAACTCTTATCTGTTACAGACATAATCAAGAGTAGATGAAATTCATGTTTTGATGAACTGTCCTGAAATTAATTAAATTATTACAATGCATAAGGTGATAGATATTTCAGAATTTATACCATCACAGTCTTAGAACTCGGCACAGATCAAATGTGCTCAGATTAACACTGATATTATATTTTAAATGAAAATGCTGATATCATTAGCCTTTTCAAATCAAGATATACTGTTAAATAATAACTACTAAAAATATAGGAGGAAGTGAAATGAAGAATTCAGAGTTCCATATGAACACATATAAAGCCTGATACAAATAAAAAATGTATAGAGAAGATTAAATGAAATGCTGCAATCAGTAGCTGAAACACTGCAACAGTCTACACTGGAAATGTTACTTTCCTTTATTAGGAATAAATAGCTGTTTAAAATTGCATAAACATTTATGTAATTCATACCTCACTGGCATAAATATGGTACATTCAATGCAATTACAGAGGGTATATCTAACAGTTGATTCAAGTGGAACCGTACAATTCACATAATTGGTTTCAAAAGAATAAAAATCACAACTAATCATCAGTTTTTGGATCAAGATGACATTCACTTTTTTTTGTTCTAACATATAGGAAGTTCTCCTAGGTGATACAGTAATAGCATAAACAAATTTTGATCTCTACTCCAAAAATCATCTTCGATCATCTCACACGGATGAACAAAAACAGACACAAGTCAGCTGATCAAATTCACATTACTGCCAATAAGACAACATGCCCAAGGCTGCAATGCGTTTTTATTCACCAGTCTATAACTAGCCAAACAAAACGTTAATGCATGTCTTGTGTTATGAATACACTAGATAGGGATAGAGATACAGATAGAGATACATTTTTATACAGGTTAATTAATTAGTAAGTGTATCCTGGCATCGTTAATATTTCTACATCTGCAGCATGAGGAGGTTGATATCTGGAAGAGATACAGAACAACTAGAAGTTCCATTAAATGATAGGATATGACACAAAATTGCCCACATCAAGTGTTTCTACCTCCAAAGTAAGAAGAGAAAATTATAGTGTTTCCACTATGGCCTTCAATCTTTCTTTCATGTGTATGATTACAAATGTCTAAAATCTCTGGATATATTTCCACAAGTAAGAAAACATATCCACTGGCATAAATATTTTGGTAAAAGAAGATATGTAACACCTGTCATATGCCAAGACAAATATTTTTTTAGATGTACATACTTACAAATATCAGAAGGTGGACTATGCAGCAAATTGCTTATGTCATTGATGTTTTTCTTTAATTCAACGTATTCAATATTAAGTTAATTCTTTCTTGACAAGTTTATTGATGGCTATTATAGTAATGTTGACTCAGACTACTTCTCAACAGAGCTTTTAAACTTCTGCAATAGCCTACAATTTAAACCTTACACAAGAGAATATGTTCCTTCCAAAGAGTCTGTAACTTTTCTCCTCCTTAAAGCTCAAAGTAGTAGAGGAAGGGAATGAAGCAATTTGCCATCTAATTACAGTCTGACTATTTTTTGTGAGAGAACAACTAGCTTGCTGAGTCAACATTCATATAGCTTTTTTGCAAAAAGACTGATGCCTCTTTCTGAAAGAAAGAAATATTAACAGAAACGGAACATTATGACATTAAATGGATAGGTTGTTTTAAAGGAAAATTCCAACAAAAGAAAAACATAAGTTCTTATCACCCATTTTATAAACTCCCTTTAAAATACCCATTGAAGCAGAATTATTTTGTTTTACAGATGTAAATTACATCAAAGTGATCATATAACTTTGATTGAATATGAAAAGAAAGTTGAATATTCTCACAACTTCAGAAAGACTACTATTTACCTGACAGAGGGTTTTCTGCCTTGAACAAAGAATCAGAAACTTAGAAAGTGGTCAAGTGAACTAACTTTTCAGACTAGAAATCCACTTGAAGCAGAATGGCGCATGGTGTAAGATTGTACACAAATTTAAGGAGGCACAAAATATTTTATTTTTAATACCTCTGTATATAAGAGCTAATAGAAAGAGACTCATTGTGAAAGTTATTTTACTTATGAATATTGTATTCTGCTCTGATCTACTCATAGACACTTAAAGGGCAACTGCCCTTTTCTTTAACTTCAGAATAATTTGTATTGTTCATTTGGAAAGACAGAAATCATTCACTGTTAACCCACATGTGTGGAAAATTGGAGTCAGTTTGATCTACTATAGCCATGTCAGTGCAGAGTTCTAGGTCCTGACAGGCTTTTCCCTTGGACAGGGAAGCTTGGTGAGGTGAAGGATAATCAGTGGAGAAAGATTAACACCAAGATAGAATTTAGAGCAAGAGATGGGGTCAACCATTGCTGGTGGTGCTATCATTCTGTCACAAATTTATTTATTCCCAAAATTCTTCTTAGAAATGCATAAACTCACCTCCCAGTGAACAAACTTAGATTTGCTAATATTTCTGTGAAAATAAAAAACTGAAAAGGTAAAAAATAAACTCACTCCATATTTTCTACCACCTTGGAAGTGATTCTTAGAGACTTATGAGTCATCAGCAGAATAGAGACTGATTTTTTATTTTTTATTTTTTTTTTAAATTGTCTTATGTTACAGGTTACAATAAAATCCATCTCAATTTTGAAGTCTCCAAGGAAACAGAAATGGGTTTAATCTCAGTGATATGAAAAATGTTTGAAGGTGTAAATTCTAAAGAAATCTTTAAGATGATGTGAAAATCATTTTGGAAGAGATCTCAGTTTTCTAACCTGCAAGGGGGGATGTAAATAGATGACACATGTTCTTTTATGATTTTGCCAATGTTGCATCTTTCTATAGAGGTCGGGAAGCACAAAATAAATGACAGATTCCAATACTGATTCACGTGGCAAAGATGCTACAAAAATGATATGAAACAAAAAAATTTGCCAGTGTTAGTTAATGATATTTCTGTACCATAAAGATGTTCCATAGGATTTGACCTACCTGAGCTCAGATAGACTAAGCTATTTAGCCATTCCAGAAATATAGTACAGTCTGTACTTAAACCTGTAAGAAGATCATATAAAATAAATAATTCAATGAAAAGTCTTTTTTTAAATTTTTTTTTCCTGATGGCTTCTCAGTGATGATATTAGAAATTGTTAAAAAGAGGCAAGAGCCCACACATCCACTTAAGCATTACACGAACCTACCTGAACCTTACTTTAAATTACTCTGAGATTAGAGAAGTCTAATTAACTTTGCAAATATTTGTACTGGCTCAGAGTAGCTGTGGCCCTGTGGAAGAACAAGAAGATTAATGTATTACTGCCCTCCAGGCTCATGTGTGCTCAATGAAGAGCAAAAGGTTGTACTTTCAGGAGCGAGGCATGGCTCAAGCAGAGAGAAGGGGACTGTTAGGAAAAAAAAAAGAAAAAAGAAAAAAGAAAAAGAACGACAAAAAAAACCCCAACTTGCTCATTATTGGCTAAGTGTAAAAGAACAAGGGTTTCAGAGCTAGGAAATACCCAAACTGTATTTGTCTTAGCTGGAGTGAGTCTCTATTTACGTACTTTATCTGTACAATATATATGAACTTAGCAGCGTAAAATGCAGATCTCTCACTCCACATATCTGCCTTTAAACACAAACCACTTTTGAATGCTGCATGTTGACAAAAAGCCCTGATAATTTATGCTTGCTTATAACAACATTTGTTTACACTCACCGTGCAGATATTCTTTCGTACTATGTGTATGAGTCCTATTACCCTGAGAGAACACACAATTCTGTACTCCTTCACATTTTCTGTTTCCATCTAAAGCTCAAAAATGAGGAGGCAAAATAAATATATAAATAAATCCAGTCTTGGTTATTTCCATACAAGAAAGAAAGCAGCAGCAGGATACTTTGCAAAACAAGCTGTCCCTGTGAAAATCTTGCCTACTGCAAATTCAGTTGGCTGCCTTAACTATGAATAAGTTTCTCAGCTTCGAACATGCTTCTTTGTAAAGCTTCTGCACATAATATTTTCCAAACTTGAGTGAGGTACACTAACTGTGTACTTCCATCTTTCATTTCACTGAATTATTAACATAAATAATAAAACAACAATAGATACTAGCCTTTTTGCTTTGCTGTGTAATCATTTATCAAGGCCATTTGATCTTGGAAGTTAACGATATCACCAAGTAGATGGTCAAACAACTTGTGTTTCTGTATATTATTTAACCCTCAGATCTTGTCTGAATTCTTCCTTCTTAGAATATCCTTCTGAGAACCCATCTGCCTGTATCTATTCCTGAGACTGTCCCAGCACCAAGACATCATAATACACTCAATCACATGGTGAGCCCAGGTCTCTATTTAATATTCTGCTTTTAACACATACACCACTTTGTGTTATACATGCCATGGAAAAAAGAGTGTTTCAGTGTTCTGTGTGTTTCTCCTTTTCTTTGGCCCAAATTCTCAAGTTCTATTAAGAAACAGAATCTGTTTGCCTTTTATACACGGGGCTTGGGGCTGCTCAGCATCCGCTTTTATCATAGCATTTTTATTTATTTATTTTCCTGTATGAGACATCATTTGAATTTATACTTAGAGTATGCTGAGTTGAAATACAGTAATGATAAGCTGGAAGTGCCAGCAGTTTCCACTAGTTATCTCTTGTTCTATACCTAAAGCCAATTACACAATTTTGTTGGTAGAAGTTGCTGTTTCCCTGAAGGAAGCACAAATCTCAAGGATGATCTCTTCTTGTTAGTCTAAATGAATCTTCAGAAAAACACAGGTATCTGGCTTTAGATCAGATAGAGTCACAATCAACACAAAAACTGAGGTTTCTTTTAACAACATCCGACAGATTCTAGGGTGTTCATCTTATTGACAGCCCCCCATGACAGCAAGCAAAGCTCTTACAAACTAACATGCTGAAGTTACTGTAAGATCACTCAGCAGATATATTGTTCAGATTTTCGTTTATTGTCTACCAGTAGCAGCTATGATATACGTTATGTAGCGTATGTGCTACACAGAAACACATCTTGAACACTTGGAGATGCTTGACAGTTAGCTTGTAGAGAGTGCTGTCAACAGTCCATATTACTCCGAGAGGTGTCAATGGATTAAAATACACCCCAGTTAGGCATATAACACAACGGAGCGTAACAGCTATGAACGAGTCATTGTGTCACTATTAAGTGTACTATCACGGTCTGCCAGAGAATTCAAATAGAAATTCAAATCTGTAAATCGCTGGCAAGATAAAATGCAACATTTTATTCAGACACATGAAATTTCCCACTGTAAGATCTACACCCAGAATTCTACCTTGTGATATAGGAATTAGCTTTATGAACTCTTCACACACTTGTGGAAGCAGGAAGAGACCTGTAACAGAGCAGTTGGGAACTTGCTATGGAAAAAGCATTGAGGATTTACTGTTAGGTAGGCTTGTTGTTTTTCATTTGTTCTTCCAATAAAATGATGAATTGCTTTTAATCGTTTTATACTTAAGCACCCAAAAGGCATTGGCATTTACCTTGCAAAATTTGAGCTATGTGATATTTCTTTCCCTTAAGACCTCCTTTGTAAAGCATCTATTCTCCTAAATCACTGTTGCTTCCTCCCTTTGAGCATAAAAGGAAACATTTGTAAATGGCTATATATACAGTAACATGTGCCATTTTGACTCTTAGGGCTTTCAAAAGCTACAGAGAGTAATATTTCCTGACACTAAATAGGATTGATGGAGTCACTCTATGTCAGCAAAGAATACCCACAAAACCTGCACGAGCTTCTCCACCAGCATCAGGTTTAAAGAAAGTTCAGACTGACTGTACTCCTGGTAGGTTGTTATGTGCCTTTAACTAGTCCTACTAAAGGAAGACACTGAATGTTAGGTTACGTGTATGGAGCATGCTAAAACAAACAAACAAGAACACTTTGCATGTAAGAAAGTAATTCCTGCAATGTGTGCATATATGCTAAGATTGCAACTGCAACATTGTAAGGTGGACTATAGAAAACAAGAATGTTCCAAGAGATAATTTGGTAATACTCAGAGGTTTGCCTTCTTGAGTTGTCTTTGTTATTTCTGAACATAAGAAAAGCAGCCATGTAGAACAGTGAGTTTTTTCTGTGAGAAAATACTGGGTTAGTCCTGGAGGGCCTCTTTCACACTTTTTCCCTTTCAATTTACTTCTTTATATACTAATTCAATGTGTCACTTTGCACCATCAGAAGACTCCAATAGGTCTTCAAAATACATGACACCTATAATATCATTTTACTTCCTTCTTCTTTTAGACAGATGGTCACACATTGCAGCATACTGTGTTTAGATTCACACAAAAACTAAATAAATCCTGTATATTGTACTCACTTTAAATAGCATCCAATCTTATCCAAGGTGAGACATCTAGGGTGAAGCAGTGCACAAGATACAACGTGGCAGGGCACAGGCAACATTTTCAACTAATCTACAACTCACACTGGGTTAGTGCTAACAATGGGTGGTTTGCTTTGAGTATCCATTATTACAGCCTCTTTGTTTCCTTGTAATAAATTTCTCACCAAGACTTTCTGTTTCATTATATGGAAGCCACAAACAAATATGCCACCTCATTTTAACTCGTAGACTTTTGGTGCATGGAAGCAATGCAGAAAAGAAAGTAAGCTGCCAAAAGCAGTTTGACAATGCTAGACTGTCAGAAAACATGTTAAATTAGAAGTTTGTATAGTTTCTTGCCTCGCATAACGAAACAGAGAGCAGCTTTGGCTGCAGGGCCATTCTAATACAGAAAGATGTGTTTTAACAATGAATGCAAAGCATTTTATCAGCACAGTGAGGAGGAATGAGGGTGTGAAGATGATGAATGACTTAAAATTCTGCAGGGGGTTTCTACTGATGCAGTTGTTTAGAAAGATGCCATACTCTGTCACACCACTTTCTCTTTCCCCAGGCTATAATGAAATGAGTGCAGCTAGGAAATCATAACCTCATGCATGAGCATGGCATGGTCTTATCTATCTTTATGATCTAGTGCTTTACTATCTGCAGTCATGTAGCATCAGAAGTTGAATTTCTTGAAAAAAAAAAAACACCAAAAAACGAAATCAGAGACTAATCTCCCTGCTTGTAAGAAGTGCAGTTTGGATTAGCACATCATGACCTTTTCACTACACCCTGACAGACAGTCTACTAGGATACACCCATTTATTTCAGACTATTTATCTGCATGGTAAAACACCAGGACATTTCTGCTAACTACCTCAGTGCTAAATATTAAGGGGACTAATTAGTTTTAATTACCATTCCTGAGTTATGTCAACTATACCAACCTTAGGCACTCCTAAACATTCTTCTACAGACAAGATACTTAAAATACTTCACTTTCCTCAACGTATTTATTTTTCTTATATCTAATGAAAACTCTCTCTCAGTTTGAATATTAGTATTAAAAGCAGCTGAATCCCTACATGTGCACACATTCTGCTTAAGATCAATTCACACCACTGACAGCAGTCCCAGAAATGCGTATTTACACATTTCTTTATCTAGCCTCCAACTAGGATGAAATAGCTGAGATTAAAACTTTGTCATGGTTTTATGATTTTTGGTACTGGTATTCCACATCATAACATCATGTAGTGCATTTAGAGTTAAAGAGTTAATGCTCCAGCTCCATGGATCATCAATAGTTCCAGGTATACCTGTCTCAGAAGAGAAGAAGAACTACATTCCCCAGAGGACTTAGCGATGCTTGGCGTTCTTACGTATTTACGTTCAGAGGGGAAGATAAAAACTGTCTGCGGTCACGGGACACTCTCTTTCCTTTGGGATGGACTCAGCAGTGGGTGCTCACTGCCGTCTCGCCTTCAGCGTTAGCGTAAGGCCTTCGGTTTATCGGACACTCTCTCTCTTGCTCATTTTATTTGATTTATTAGCTTTAATTCCAATTATATTGTATTATAGTGTGTTATTTTGCTTTTCCGATATCTATTTAGTAAATTAGCTTTCCTCCTCAGATCGTTGCCGCTGTTTTGTTCCTAGGCCCCCCTTTTCCCTTTTCCCTTTTCCCCTTCCCCTTTCCTGGGGCGTGGGTCCGTGGGTCCCCCGCACCAATCATCACGGAACCGGGCCGAACCTGCCCGTAAACCGTTGACAAACTTTAAGTAGAAATGTCTAAAAGGAAGATGTGGAAATTTGAACCCCACAGTTATTTTAAAGGAATCCTTCCCCCTGAAAGAACTTGCATTCATGCAGTATGGGGATGTTTTTCCTATTTCAGCATCAACGCTTTTGTATTTACTGTACATTTATTGTAATAAAAGTTTAAAGTGTTGTTGGCATTGGTAGATTTTTCTTCCTTT
>VXAB01013187.1:49858-84896 GCA_013399175.1 Odontophorus gujanensis | reverse complement strand
AGAGAGAGAGAGAGAGAGAGAGAGAGAACAAAGGAAGATGTAAAGAAAAGCATTTGAATCTCCAAGCATGTGCTCACAACCCAGTGGGCAGAACATTTGCCCAGCCTTTGACAAAGAGTAATGCTACAATGAGATGGGTCAGCAAGGTCAGAAAACCTGTGATTCAACAGTAGCTCAAGGCTCTTGCAACTTCTTATGAGCATCCTGTGCTATTAACTTCACACATACTGGGACAATATATATAGGCAGAAAGGTACTCCCCAGATCTGTGAAAATTCAAGACTATTCAGTGTGAAAATAGTCCTTGAAATCGTTTCTCAGTGTTACGAACAATACTTCTGATCTCCTAAACTGAGAGCAGAAGTTGGCATGAACACTACCTGATGCACTTCATGGACTTCTTTAAAACTAGTGCTGAGAGCATTGAGCAAGCTCAAATTTCAGAGATTTTTCACAGTATTTTCAAAGGAAGGTGGCTGAGCAACGCTGGCCCACCTGACTCCACTATCAGTGCTGAAAAAGCCTTCAGAGACAAGAGAGATTTTTTTTTAAGAATTCTCAGGGCTAAGCCTTTGATTTTTCTTAAAAACAGACAAGATACACTAATACTTTATAACTTGGATGGTAACTTCCTTGCACAGTGAAAATATGAATATTACAAGTTCACAAAAATGTGTATTTCCACATGTTATGCAATACTTGGTTATTGATTTTATAAAGCTAGTACATTTTGATTCTTAAAATCTACCAAAAAAGCTAGCACTCTTCTTACAAGCAGCAAAGCCTACTGGGAATAAAATGTATTAAATATCTTACTCTTAGTTGTTATGAATTACCCTTCAGAAGGAGGCAAAAAGAGGTGCAAAGGATTTCCTTTCACTGATATTTCACTGATTAAAAAGGCTCCACTGATAAAATTGGTAAGCCTAAACTGAGAACAAGCTAGCTTTATGATTGAAATAAAGAATGCCCTCCAAAAGAGATCCACTGTCAACAACTCATGACTATTATCTGTTACTTGTTCTTTATGAAGTGCTGATTTTACCATTAGATCAACATACCAATTTAAATCTCATCCACTCATGAAGTCACAATCTCATTTTTTAGCGAAAACACCTTGCACATGTTTCTTTCAGAAACCTCTTTCATCTCAGAGCAGAGGAAGAGTTGAGTGGATAAACAAATGTTGTTACCCAATAACAAATACAGTACAAAGCTGTTTATTCTTTCCTAGATAGTACAGTATTAACATTTTCCTTCTATATAATTGCATATTTTGCATTTATAGAACATGTATTACATGTTATGACAGAGTTGTTTGATCCTACTCAAAAATGACATACATCAATGGAAAAATATCAGAAGTGCACGAGGAGATGTTTTATTATTACAGGCATAGTAGTCTGACATAAATTAGAGATGCCATTATCAGTCAGAGCACCAATATATGCTCTCTGTCAGGAGCTCATTTTGAAAGCTGTGATATGCTAATTAATGCTATTATGTAGCACTGCATTTTACATGCTATATATCTTTAGGAAAGTATATCACCTTGGAAAGGATTTTCTTTTTGTTTTTGACAGTTGACATTCAGGAGGTGGATTTATGCCTCAGTTAAACATTCTAGTTAAAATACTAATTATTGGTCACATCAAGGTAAGGAGCAAAAAGTCCAATAACTGAGGGTTTGGGGTTTCTTTTGTTTTGTTTTGTTTTGTTTTTGGGGGGAGAAAGGGTTTTTTAGGTATACTGTGGAAATAAATGCATAAACAATACCCAATGAGATTAAGAAATTAATAAAACATGTTTTCAGATGTTAAAATAATTCAAACAATTGTGTTAAGCAGTACTTACATTTGCAAATTTTCTTAGATACTGGAAATAGTGTTTTACAGGTGATTCGTTTCTGTAACAGTTTAGTTATTTTATCTTTCATGCAAAAGCAAGCACAAGCCTTAAGAGACCTGAGATTTAATGCTACTGAGTCACAACTACTGCATTTTTTTGTAATATCTGCATTAAATTTGGAATTTTTGTTCTGCTTTACAAACATAACTGAACTCAAACTACTGAGATGCACATAAAAAATGGACAGAAAACAAGAGATAGCTGTCATTTCTGAAGGAATATTGAAAGAGATGTCAAAATCCTGAAGAGATTTCTTATTTCCCTGCTGCAGCTCCCAGGAAGGGGTTCCCACTGCATCCTCTCCATGCTGGGAATAACTGACAAGGTATGAGAAATGACATGCCCATGGCCACACACAAATTGCAGCTTAACAATAACAGTCACACAAATTGCAGCTTAACAATAACAGTCAGAGGTAGAATTGCATTGCATTTATTGCATTGCAATTTATCTGCCTCCAAATTCCTAAACCATGCTTCTGTTCCACCATTCTTAGCAACAGCAGCTCATCAACTTCATATTCACAGCTGTCTCTCTCACCTCCCTGTCTGAATGCCAGAAAAGCACAATCACAAAAATGCTGGTCCTCCCTGGATTGTATGGGTAATTTGCACAAATTCTGGAGAAAAATGTAATTTTCTTTGCAGGAAGCTAGGAAGGACTATTGTAAGTTTTGAAATAATATATCTTTAACATACCTTTAGTGAGCAGCCATAGGAAGGCACTTTCAGGAAGCAGAGACATTCTGAGGGCTTTTGAGTCAAGCAAAGCCAAAGGACCACACTGCTGTACGATACTGGTAACAACTTCAGCAGACCTCCAGGATTTTGGTTTCATTATTTTTAAACCAAATAGGCTGACAAATTGTTTTTACGTAATCTAATTTATTCATCTGTCTGAAACGGAGACCAGTGGCGTCTTAGGCATACACAAGGCAGATTATGTCCAGTGATGACAGCCTATGTTATATGCAAACCATGGAAATACATGTTTCAATTACAAGAGCTTGAGAAGAGAGAAACTACAATCAATCAGCTTTCAAGAATGATTCCCAGCTGCGCCATGTGGATTGCACCTAGTACAGACTGTGAGAAAAAAAAGGTAGACAGAGAAATTATTTTCAGTCAAGAAGGAAAACTCAGAGAGAGGCTGATTTTGGCATTGTAAAGGCATGCACCATCACGGTGCTTCTTCTCACTGAAGGTTCATTCCTCACAACACTTAACAGTGGCTAAGGGCTTGGCTTTTCTAGTTACGTCCCCTTCATCTTGCCCTGCAATACGTGGCAGCTTTCTCCCTCATTGCCACTTGTGTAGATAGGCCAGATTCCTTATGTTGGGTCAGCTCTAGCCTCCGTGTTTCTTTTCCTGGGTGAATAATGTCAGACAACGGGAGATTAATGCATTATCACACGGTTTTTCATTAAAATTAACTTATCTATTGAACCTCTTTCAGCTGGCCTTTTGAAGAGGATAATATATTCCATCCACTGAGCAAAGATGTCTCCTCTGGCACTGATTGAAATGAAAGAGCAGTTTTGCTTGAAAAGGATTTCCTATCTGACCCTTCTTTCACTTGAGACTTTTGCCTCCAATTTCTGTAACCTGAAGGAAATCTCTGGCATATGGTCATTAACCTCATGAACCAAAGAAGAGCAAAACTTGGCAAGAGAAATGCACCTATTTTCCTCTCTTTCTCTCCACAGGCAAATCCCATTTTCTCAATTTTCTAATCACTGTTCATTTATGCCTTTCTAGCTAATCTCTTCAGTCACTAAAGAAACAATTAAAAGATTGCATTCATGTACAATTAATGTTCAAATTGATAGTGAGTGAAAGTCAGTTTTTCCTTTGATGTAATTATGTAAATGAACACTAGGAAGAGTTAGGTGAGAACCAGAGGGTTTAATATGTGAATGTATTAGCTTAACTCGGGTGCATTTTCTTTCTGCTTTGATGAATCTACACAGATAATTGACTATTATTATACAATGGAAAGTCCATACTAACTCCATTACAGTCCATACAACTTGTCCATCTAGCTAAAATTACTGTATACTGGGAACGAAGGCTATACAAATAAGTAGCTCTTACCAGAACTGATCTATCACAATCAGAAAGGACCAGAAATAAAATTTGTGCAGAGTCAAGACAAAATTCTCATCGCTGACATCCGTCCACAACTACTTACCTGCTTTTATAAAATGAAAATGAAAACCCTCTGTTGGATCCTGTAGTTTTTCAGTATGGCATTTATTGATAATTCAAGAGTTGAAGATTTCCTACTGATTAGTGATTTGGGACCAGGATTAACATCGTGTATGTTATTGACATCTAATGAAGGCACACAGTGCAGAAGCACAAGGTACAGCATTTTTAAGATCTTAATGAAACTTGCCTGTGTTTGGATTCTAGCAAATACATTTACCACTCCCTCAGTTGCCTGCATTACTGTAGCTGTATCTCACTGAAGTTAGAGAAATCAGAAAGCGCATTGTTAGGTAATATCAGCAGGAAATCTCCTTCCCACAGTGAAGTTCTTCTCCTGCTATTTCTTTTGATAGACTAAGACTCAAAAAAAGAAGAAAATTTTCAATTTCAGACTCTTCAAATGTGCAGTTCAAGTGAAAGTGTGCTGCTCAAAAAGTAATGTCCCACCGTATTATTTCTGAGTAGACCGAGGATAAACTGAATGTTTACATTCCTGCTTGCTTAACTCACAGCGATCTAGCAAGATGCGAAGGGCAGCATGTCATAAAAGACTGCTGAAAGTACTGGTTAGTAAGGGAACTTTGGAGCTGGAGAACTTAACTCCTGGATTTGCACATTATCTGATGTAAAAATGCAAAAAGTTCTACCCCACTCCACAATAGCTGTTACATTTTTTTCTGAAGATTTGCTCTAAGAAAACATAGGTTTTCAAAGGGTTTGATGTTTGAGATGTTTTATCACATGGCATGATGTAAACTTTAGCATTTTTAATGGATCATTTGTTTTCAGACAGTACACAGTATTTCCTTTTTATCATAGCCTGTAAGTTGCAGGAAATTCATCTTCAGAATGGCATTTTAATACCTGTTTTACTGGCACATGTCCTAATTACATGGCTGCTTTTGTTTTTACTTTTACTTTTTATCCTTTAAATCATCAATTTCCAGCCCTTTTACAATGATGTGTTCTAAGATTAATGCAAATTACCATATGGTTTAAAATACAATAGACTTCAGCAAAAATTTACGTGAAGCACACCTGGATAAATTTGGATAATGGTATTTTTGTCTGAATCATATTCAGTGCTTAGCTCATAATCAAAACCTGACACAGATTCCATAAAACACTTCATAAGCTCAAAATGAGACTTCATCAATCCACAATCCCGGAAAAAAACTTCATTTTCCTACTTCAATATTTTCACATATGCCACTCTCCATAACTGAGAGTTGTGTTCTTTGTACTGCCTATCCCTGAGACTCAACAGCTGACTTTTAGAAGATAGATACCTATCTGAAGTACTATTTCTCAGTCTGCATCCACAATTTGTATGAACTTATACAACTTCCACACGCAAAATGACTTAAGACCTGCAGATGCCTATGTGTGCAAAATCCAATCAGGTTTTCAATGACTTAAGCATCTCTTATATCCTAGGTTAAAAAATATGTCTAGATCTTACAGTACATCAACTGCCACTAAAACTACAATGCATTGCAAGATATTTTGCTATTGCACAGGGCTGCAGGCACAGCAGTATTGACCAACTGGGCACCACCGTGCTTCCTTCCACTGCATAAAGTCCATTTGGATTTTTAAAGAGCATTTATATCCAGTGAGTGGCTCAGCACACACCTAACACATGCTCACATCTCCTAATAAAGAGAAAGTAGAGCAGTGGAAACACAGTAAGAAGAAAAATAAATAAATAAAATAAAATAAAATAGCATCCTTGTGGTAATAATCTAGGGTAAAAGTAAAATATTGCAGCTAATATTTCCCCCACCAAAAGGAGGAAAACTTTGTTTATTCATTTTTAGTTGACACAAAATTCTAAAATGGGTCCCTCGGATCATTTTCTCTTGAAATGGAACAACTCTTCAAGAAACACTGCAAAATTGAAAGGGACATAAAGAGATGACATGAGTTAACAGAAAAATCCAAGGAAATAAGCAATTTGCAGAGCAGAAACAAGGGGAGATCTGCTGGACTTTTCCTGTGGCTGGGGCTCTATCTACTGGGTTTTCATGTATTTTCATAGCTATGTCTGCCTTCACTGGAAGTCCTTCCTAAAATACTACATAATATGCTCTGCAGCAAGCTTGTAATGCTGCTAAAAGAAGTTTGACTTGGAACATTATGTTAGGCCGGAATAACCCTTTCATGTTGTTACGGGTTCATAAAATAACGCAGTTTTAATTACTGCTAACTTTTCCCAAGAACACTTTAAAATGGAAAATAAAATCATAAACTTATCCAGTAAAATTTTATCAGATCACCTACTTTCCCTACTAAGCATTCTTCAAACCAAAATAATGTAACTAAACATTAGAAGATGTAATGAGTTTGTCTGTACCACAGTTGGAGATCCCAGGCCAATTTCTTTGTTCACAGGCAGAGGTGGAGGGAAGCACCTGAACACAGCCATGGTTGCAGTGATTTGGCCTTGATTTTCCAGGTACAGTAAGCAGGCTACAACCCCGAGCAAAAATGCAGCTGTGCTCTCAATCATACACCATCCCACCCACACCGGATAACCATCTTGCCAATATTAATCTCATGAGAAAATGTTCTGTGGGCCGGAAGGTGCTCCACTGCAAACACCTCAGGAAAGGTGAATAAGATCTCTGTGGGGAAGGATCATCTCTGCAAAGGAAAGAGTTAAAGAACTAAATTTAAATGCTGCTTTCATACTGCCATCAGGAAAGAATCCTTTGCATTTTAATAACACCTAATTTCTGAACACTCCACAAACATGAGTAAATTTCGATTCTTACCTCCTGTGAAGTGTGAGAACATAATCCCTATTTTAACAAACAAAAACTGAAGGTGTTGAGATGAAGTAATTTACCAGAGGCTACAAAGGAAGTCTAATGAGGAGACAGAACAAGGGCTCCAGCCCTCTCTAGTATCTTTCCCCTGACTCACAACTGCAGGTATGCAGCCTAATTAAAAATAAATAAATAAATAAAATTGAACTTCATCTCTGTTATCAAAATTACAAGTATCCCTGTGACATAAAGGGAAGTGCACAGCTTTACCCCAGTAAAGGGGATCCATCAGCATTTTCTCAAGACTTTTTTCCCCCCACAGTCTTTTCCCAACTGTGCAGATCTTCTCTTCAAAATATTTTTCCAACATACTGGACTCTAAAACACTCCATATGCCAAACCATGCACTACTCTGTTTCTTCCTATCTGGAATAGTGAAGCACAGGAGTCCAAGGTTACACAGGAGCACCTGAAGTTTCATTGTGAAACTTGAGAATAGCCGAATCTGAATATAATTTTTTTCATAAGTTAGAAATATTTGAACAATTTTGTGTGTTTAATTTTAATTCAATCTGTTTGTTTTTCCCCAAATGTTGTTGATAAAAAACAAAAACACACCCCAAAAATAAATAAATAAACAAACAACAACAACAGGGTCTCTCTCAAATGAAATTACATAATCTTACATTTCTGTTACTAGAACTTCTCCAAAATAAATATTTAATTAAAATACAAGTTACTGTTCATTAAAAAAAAAAGAAATTATTTTATAATAAACAAAATATTTTAAAATATTCTTGCCATCTCCACTGTAGCTTGCAGTCTTTTTGAATTAATGCTGAAGATCCACCTTTAGAAACAATCTTCATGGGCTATGCGGATCAAGGAGCTAGGAAAGTCAAAGAGCAAAGAAGTTCCTATCACAGTTCAAAGATCACCTGGTGCTTACCCCACTACTCCCTTCCTAGAGTTAGCCACTGGTGTCTAAATAAACTAAGCCAATGAGCTCTGGTGTCTTATCCGGTGTCTTAAAACATCTACATACTTCTATTGTTGTTGTTTTAAACGCATTTTTTGAATTACTAGACCTTCTCAGCTTAGGCAAATACCTACTTACAAGTCTTCCTCTTGCATATGGACAGCTGTATGGATGGATGTGTGTGTATTTATGTGTTAGGGAAGTCCCCGAAAAAGGGAAAAAAAAAAAAAAAAAAAAAAGGAGAGAGAAATAGGAACATTAGGGCTTTCAGCTCCAGAGCTGTTAATGTTCTGGCTTGGACTAAAATTAATCTGGGAATCATCCCCTAACTCTGCTTGGAGTCTCAGTTTCACATTTTTTGTGAAAACAGTGAATACATAGGCAAGCATAAAGAGCTAAAGATAAGCCAAAGAGGTCACACCCTTACCACAGCAATTTTCTTTTGGAAGAAATTGCAGAAAGTATAGATTTCCAAGAGCAAACCTAAGAAGGCAGATGTACAGCTGAGATGTACAACAGACCCATAAGGCAGAAAAGTAAAGTTGCTTAGTTACAAACTCAGTAAAACTGAATTGAAGTATTCTGTAGCTGTGGAGTTTGGAAACATAGTATTCTAGGGGTGTTCCCAGCAATCTTTTTCTGTCAGTTTCTTTTACACCCCAGCACATGGCAGCGAGACTTTGGTCTTTCAGGAAACTGCCCTGCTTTCACAGAGGCAGGTAACTTCAAGGCTAAATTCAGAAAAGATGGAGCTCTCCAAGAGAGAGTCCAGTGGAGGACCACAAAGATGATGAGGGGCCTGAATCATCCCCTGTGTGAGGAAAAACATCTGGAACTGTTCAGCCCAGAGAAGACTGAGAGGGGATCCCATCACTGTAGCTAAAAAACAGGAATCAAGCAGGATGGGGTCAGGTTCTTCTCAACGGAGTGAAGTGACAGGACTAGTGAGAATGGGCAAAAACAGGAATACAGAAAGTTTATAAAAACACAAGAAAAAATTTCCTTAATTTAAGGGTTACAGAGCACTGGAACAAGCTGCACAGAGAGGTTGTGGAGATTCCTTTTCTGAAAATAGGCCTATCT
The DNA here is from genome assembly GCA_013399175.1 of Odontophorus gujanensis. Classification (NCBI taxonomy): domain Eukaryota; kingdom Metazoa; phylum Chordata; class Aves; order Galliformes; family Odontophoridae; genus Odontophorus; species Odontophorus gujanensis. The sequence continues at coordinate 75,945 of VXAB01013187.1, read as the reverse complement.
GGATGTGTTCCTGCACATCTAATGCTGGGGAGCCTGTGTTAGAAGGCAGGTTGGATTGCATGACCTCCAGAGGTTCCTTCCAAACCCCAAGATTCTGTTATATAGTGAAATGATTCCAAATGGCAAAGAAAATGAAGCAGATGGAAGGGAAGCAGCAGGAATGCGTAGAGAGCCCCATCTCACAGAAATCACCTGTTTTGCAAGACGCAAAGAAATTTTTCTTATTTCCATTAGTGATTCAGATGAATTAAGCTATGGCCCACTGAACATGTCTACCTCTTAATTCATACTTGTAAAGCAGATTGCCCTTTGATGTCAAAAACAGCCTAAAAAGCATTTACCTCCCAGTCTACATCAGTAGTAAAACATCCCAAAACGCAGAATGTTCCCCCCCTTAGATAAATACTGGAGTTGGTATCTGAAGTGGATTCTCATAAAATTCAGTTGAAAACTAGGTAACACTAACTTTCTGAGAAAGCCCCTAAAACAGCAATATTACAGGTTTTCAGAGACAAAGATATTTTAAAAACACAGTGAACTTTTATTCAGTTTTGCTCTTGACCCACTGAGCTCCAAGTCACCCTGCTTGGATGGTTAAGCTAGTTGAACTGTTTTCATTGTCATTCCTAGATATAGACACTGATTTTCATGAATAATCCAGTGTTTCTTATGATAAGATGAGAATTTTATAATATCTGGCTATGTTTATTTTCTCTCTGCCTAAAAAGAAACAACAAATCTTAGCATTTTTGAACTCTTTTAACATACAATTAAAAAGTTTTAATCTGTCATTGATTTCAAGAATCACTGTTAAATCATTGTTTATGTTTTAATGTAGCCTGTATCCAGTGCCATCAATAATTGAGGAAGAAGGAGTACACTGGAAAAAGCCAGCTCTAAAAGCATGCCTAGAAAGCATATTCTAAAATTACACCCATATCCATACAGTATTATCAACACCTTCCTAGTGGTGCAGTGTTTATGATTTCCTTTAAAGGTGGATTGGAAGCTATGTTCCGGCAAGCCTAAGTTATTTCATTGTATTCAAGAATAACTTGGGGACATTCTGTAACCAGTACTGTACAGAACACACATAATACATTAATCCTTTTTTTAGATTCATCTTCTTCTTCTTTTTTCCTTAATGAAAAAGGGAAACCTGCATTTATATTTTTCCCAATTCCAATTGTCATAATGCGAGACAAACTGTGACTGAGGGAAAAATTTCATGATGAGTGTGGTTTTCCAGCTTTTTCTTTTCCTAAGCAGGTGATATGATTTTATATATATATATAGTATATATTTATCTCATACATGCATGTATACCACATACACTAGTGTATGTGGTATATATACATGTAGGGTAAATACATAAGAAATATATATACTGCATATATATATAGTGCAAATTATAATTCAATCCATCATATATATGAAAAAGTAAATCATGGCTATTGTGGCTGGAAACATACTGTACTCACAACTGTGTCCTCCTTTACATGTCTTTTGTTTTTACTCTATGGAATACGAGGCAGAAACTTATTTTAAAAAATGCCATCACTATGATTTACAAGAAAGGATTTCATCTTTCATTCATCTCAGACCTATCACACAGGAGATGACATCAGACTCCACTTGAGAACTGCACTGTCAGCACTTCTCGCTGATGGAAGGCATGTGGTGGTATTACCTCTCATCACCACACAGGAAGACAACAGCACCTGGAAGAACCAGCATCTTCACACAAATGGGAATTGGCTGATTTACTAGGCATCATCCAATTCCAGGGGATTTGGGAGTGGTGGGGAAAGAGAAAACTTCACTACCATGTTCTGCTTTCCTGACAGCTTATCCGGAAAAGAAATCGCATTTTCTTTGCAAAATGGAAACAAACACTGAACTGCAGGAAAAGTAATTAAGCTTTCTACAGCTGCCAATCACATTCTCTCTGGGCAAGCATTTCAATTAAGTTATGATTTGTAGATGTGCAATGATGGTTTGAGGACTTTTTTTTTTTTCTTCTGAAAACGTTTGAGAATTATACCAGAAATCTGTATGTCAAGTCAGCTACAGAACTCTGCAGTAAGCCACCTTAAACAAAAGCTACCAATGCCCAAAATACAGTTTAACATGTATGTTGACATTCTACAGCTCACAAATCTGAATGTGAAGATCTACTAGGCAAGGCTTTCATTTCAGATTCTGATATCTCTTTATAAAACTTTCAGTGAAGTAAAGGCTTGTCAAAGTCCTCTTGCATGTTCCTAGCTTGTAAGATGAAACTGTAGGGATGAGAGAAAGATCTGCTGCGTGAGTTAAAAGAAGAGATGAGAACATCATTTGCTCTCCATTCTGACTCGTCATAATATGCCACTGCTTTAGGAGAAAGAAGACAAAACAAATTACGTCCATTTGCACTGTTGATATGATTTTAACCTCAGGACAAACATCTGGACTGACACTCAGCATCATAATTTGTTGTGACTATTATCCCAGAACCCGCAGTTCTGGAGCAAGACTACAACACAACAACGCCAAACCAGTTTGTAATGACAAAATATAAGGTCTGTCTGTTTCCCAGAAAAAAAAAGCCAGACAAACAATTAAGGAGACAGAAATGGATCAGAATTGAGTATCAGCTCCCTTCCTGCTTTCCCCTTTTAAATAATCATCTGCATCTTTTAATGACTCTTCGTAATACGCAGAATAACTGAAGAGGGTCTTTCAGAAGCTTTCTGAAATGCAGTAAAATTTGTACTTACGGAAATGAATAACTTACTTCACATAGAAAATGTCTGTGAACCACATTCATAGGCAAATTCTTTTGAGAAACACCTGAATGTTGAAAAGATAAATGCTATTTGACTGAAACACTGACAAGGGAATTTGTTTGTTCTCTCTCGTAAATGCTGAAACCTCAATTAGACATTCTGAGACTGGCTATTTTTCTCGGTCTCCCTGAACGTTCACTGCACAAACCTTTGCTAAATTTTTCATACTGGAATTAGAACGGTCCTTTTGTAGAATTGCTTTTGCAATTTCTGAACACGGTTACAAATATGTCATAATTATGACACAGCAACCCCAAGTTCAAAATGTCGTGTAATCAATTATGAAAAATTTCAAGTTAACTTTGTGATTACCAGAGATTATTAGAGAAACCATAGCCAAGGTCCATGGAAATTCTTTTACTTAACCTATGACCGATCACAACACGCAGTCAAGAGAACTGGCATAACAGAGGTTCCATTATATCATTTTATCCAAAGAAGTGGAGTGGAAAGTTTCTGTCTGCCCCATGATTGGGCTAATGGAGGACTATTTGCCTCCCAGTATTTAGCAAGAATTAGCTTTTCAAAATCACCTAGAATTATGGAACAAGTTCTGTTTTGAAACAATTGTATATCTAAAACAGCAGTGACTACAGATAGATACATGGAGGGAAAAGGAATAGTAAGGGTAATTTTCATTCGGATTAAAAAATGGAGACCAGAGTAAGTATTTATATAACAATTTCAAGTTGAAAGTGATGCAGAGACATATTACTGTTAGGCATAAAGGAACAAATTGCTTCTTTGTCACATTGAATACAAAGTTTAGCCAGACAGATTAAACATTTTTTCAAGTCCTGAATGCAAGACGATCATTATGGAATGTCAGGGCTGTGTGCGTGTCTTCCTACGTTCCATGAAAGAGCACACCAGTATTAAGGGAGAGAAAAGCAACCTCATCAGTGTTTCGTATCTATCTGGTTTTTTTTGTTTTTTTTTTTTTGTCTGGATTTTTTTGAAAAATTTAAACTGTGTCTATGTTTTCACAATTTGAGATTCGGCATGGGTGGCTGAAATGTGCTTGCTTTCTTATTATTCTGTTCCATTTACTTAACAGTCTTGGAAGGGAAAAAAAAAGAAAAAAGAGAAAAGAAAAAAGAAAGAAAGAGCCTGCCCTCCAAGTCACTTTGACAAAAATCTGCACTTCTGCTGCATTCAGCATTTACAGAAAATCATTAAACTGGCTTGTTTCATTATAAAAGTACAGAAACTGATTTTAATTCCAGTGACCTAGCCACTCCGCATTAACACTGTACAGAGAGAACACGATAACACCACGTTTCCCTTTCTTTTACATTTTACAATGTAAAATAGGTTACATACTATTGCATGTGTCTGTGATATGCCGCAATCAGACTAGAAGCTGAAAACATAATATGACCTTGGCAAGTAAGTAAGCATACAGAATACAGTTTTTAATTCATAGTTATCTAACTACTTACTTTTTTTTCTGGAACAGCCATTATTTCTTTTTTTGCTAGTTTTTTCCACTGTAAACTCTGAATTGAGTATTTTCATGTCTGAAGTGCTTATCTGGGCCTAAAAATTGAGGATAAAATCTAGGTCCTCCTGCAGTTGAAGGGAGTTTTGTCACTGACTTTAAAAGTGTTATAATTTCACCTTGTGAAATTGAAAATCCTTGCCTGGTGAATGTTGCATATATTTTCCATGAATACCCAATTCTGTCATCTCTGAAATACTAAGTGTAAGTAGAAGGGAATGCTGCAGGAAAAGTACAGGAGGAAAATGGAGCACTCAGTTCAGATGGAAATAGATCTGTGCGGAGGGTCTGAGTGAGAGGCCAAATTGGTGGTGGTTACCAAAGAAATAAGGGAGAAAACAGAACAGCTGTAATATCAGCTATTTGCATGACTATTGGCTTCATGTACATACTGTAAGCACATTGCATTTCAAGAGCTATACCTTTTAAAGAGCTGGTAAATTATACTATAAAAGTATTTAAATACTCAGTTTGGATTGAAATCCGTTTCATCACCGATGGACTCACAAAACATAGCAAAGCTACTCTGTGCTAGTCCAACACTTTTCAGGAACAAAAATATTGCATTAATATTAATTGACATTTCATCTTAAATAATATGATAAGCATATATTTTTGATGCATAATAATTACACTGTAAATTTTAGTTTCAAATTTTGCCTAGAAAAAGGCTCTCACAAAAAAAAAAAAAGAGAGAGAAAAAGGGGACCTAAAATTCACCAAGCAAGGAACAGAAGCATACTTCCATCCAAAAATCTGATTTATTCATCCTAGATGTGCTACATCAGTTTAAGTCATTCTTCAACTTGATGATACTTGAAGAATCTCCCATCTATTCTGTTTTTGCTTTGAAAAAGCCAAATAATGCTTTTTGATGCTTCATTAAAATGCATACTACATATTCACGTAGAGAAGGGGATATAAGAGTAGAAATAAAGCTAAACCCACAGTCATCAAATCAAATCCTTTACATTTTGGTTGACTTCAAAATGAGCTAATTAGATTTGTCCTTTCTTCACTTGCATCAACAAGTCTAGCAACATTAACATAAGGTCAACCAAGTTCTGTATTTATATAATATGTGACAGCCTAAGGTTTCCTGCCTTATGTCCACAAATAGAGACAAACTGTAATACTCAGAGGACCCAACATCAAGACCTTTTGTTGATCAACACATATTTCTGTACATGTAGAAATGTTAGCACAACATCAGGAGTAGCTCTTTCTATCCCATGCTATATGCACACTCAGATAAAAATATGCAAACAAAACGTCATACTGTGTTTTCATATGTACAACTTAACATCGCCTCCTCTTTCACCTCCTGGCAGAAACAAGGATAACCCTGGGGAGTCTTCTGTTTTCCAGAAGAGAAGTGTGGATAACCCTGATTACCAGACACAGTGACAGACCATCTTCCTCTGGGTATGCTCTTCTCAAACTCTGATAATTCGCAGTCAATTGAACCAGCACTCTCCCACCAGAACCTGTTTCCCTGCAGAAAGGTGCTGCACCCAATATTCATTCATCTGTGCATAACTATAATTAATGCTAAGCTCCAAATTGGATTAGCCATGTAAGGCTGCTCTGTAAATAAGCTAATAGGATCTCCCTGCCAGCACCACTGTTACCAAGATCCAATTATTGTAACCAGGTATTAATCTGATGCTGTTAATCTGTCAGATTCTAAAACTTAGAAAACATGCTGCTGTAACATTTAAAAACAATTTTAAAAAAGTATTTTTCCCTCTTGACTAAGGCATGCATACTAAGGCATACATCTGGATAAATAACATGGAGTTTCTAACAATTGCTTATAATTCCTTTTAAAAATTAATAAAATTAACAATGATTACTGCCAGAATCCATTATAGATTAATGAGAGAAAAGAAAAAACAACTGAAAACATGCATTATTTAAAGCTTTTCTCTTCTAGTTTCTTTTATCCAAATGTTAAACACAGTTTATCAAAGAAGAAAAGGACAAAACAAAAAACAAAAAACCAGCTTATTTAGAATAAACCTTAAATTGTAACAGCCAACTGATTGTTTTTGATGTTCTGTAAAAAACAGGGGACTAAGCCAATAATTGTCACTTCTGTTTGTTCACTCAGTGATAGCATAGCAAGCCATAAGCTTACCAAGCTCTTATTCTGCATTGGGTAGGGGAAGCTGATGTCAAGATGCTGCGAGAGAAGAACAAAAGAAAATAAAATACTAAAATGAGCCACTCTGGGCAATGCATCTATCTCTCCAAAAACTATCGTAGAATCATAGAATGGGTTGGGTTGGAAGGGAACTTTAAGATCATCTAGTTCCATCTACCCTGCTATAGGCAGGGATACCTTTTACTACACCAGTTTGCTCGAAGCCCCATCCAGCCTGGCCATGAATGCCTCCAGGGAGGGAGCATCCACATCCTTTCTGGGAAACCTGTTCCAACTCTGATCAAAGTTCTGAAGGCTGGAAGAGTCAGTGATTAGGCGTATAGAAATAGATGCCACCTTCACTACTACAGTGAGTTTTCATCTAACTTTAAGCTGGAGACAGAAGTGCAACAGAAAAAAGAAACTAGGCTATGATTAAGTAAAAAACAATATTGTGAGGCTGTTGTAGAAGCCAGAAATCTGAGGTACAAAATCAGATGCAAGTAAAAAGAGCTAGTAAGGGTAAAAAGAAACCACAAGAAGTAGAAGGAACTATCATAAGTAACAGCAGATTTGATCGTGGAAGAAAACTTCATGAGAAGGGATATGTGGACAAGTTTCCAGACTACCTGGTCCAGCTAGAGACACCTCTACTGGGCACTTAAACAACTGACAGCAGCACTCTAGTGGATAAAAGAAGAAATGATAGAGAATGAAGAATAATCTTTAAAAGTCAGGAACATAGAGATCAGTAGCACAAAGGATCACAATTGCATGTTAAGTGTATAAGCCCATGCAGATACAGAAGTTGCAGTTACATGGTCAGTGTAGTGGTGAATAGACACTTCCTATCTGCTACCTTAGGTGGACATGGTGCTTCCTGTCCTGGGTTGATGTATTCACTTTAGCACTTGTAGCTACAGATTTACTGACTCAGACCTCTGTTTCATCTGGAAATACGAGCTTGTTCTCCAACACACATGTTGATATGTCCTCCATCTTTTTATACATAAAAACAAAACAAAAAAAAACAACAAACAAACAAAAAATCTACTATATCTACATTATACTTCTTGTACGAAAAATCAAAGATCTGTGAAAGTTTTCAGAGTCAGTAGTACGAAAATAATAAGCACTCCATTCATCAGTGTAAGTACTGTTACAATGACAAATATTGGTAAATGCAAGTAAATTACAAAGGAAGTCCTAACCTCCTCTTCCATGGGATAAATTGATCGTAAGATTTGAAATTATGAATAAAATATTATCACATCATTAGAAGTCTGAGGTAGAAATTATCAGAGATCATTCACTTCCTCCTGATGCAAATGAAGCTGTAAAAAAAAAACCCACAAAATCCCAAGACACAGACTTGTTAGCTGATTGTATTCTGACACTCCATATAAATTTGTTTTACAGTAGTAGAAAAACTCTTAAACCAGCAGAACTCCAAACTACTCATTTGTCCACAAAAATGCTCAAGTAAATCTTTCTGAGAGCTCCTACATGCCTTTATTCATATGCTATGGCTCACACAGCTTGTATAGTACAGTAATAAAAAATGCAGTTATATATTTTTAAAGGTATGATAAACAAATCCTTTCTTCTCTTAAACTCCAGCTCTGGTGTTCTCATTTCATTTTATATGCATTTAGATGCTATAGCAGATTTATAGTCTATAAGATGTAAAATATACAAATTAATAACCTCACAGTGTATTCTAAATGGCAGCATTCAATCATTAATTAAAACTAACTACTACCGATTCCGAACAAGAGAAGGAGAGTTTTAGTCAAAGCCAATTCAGGATGATTAGGAGGTTCAAGAACAGAACCAGCGTGGCATAGGGAGACCACTCCATTTGGCCATCAAATATAGACCTGACATAAAAAGAAGCTTCATGAAACTTCTCCAATTCATTGGTCTCTCCTGGACTGCTTTTATTTTTATAAAGATGATGTTTGGGGGGGCTTATATTTTCCTTCTTACATAGATCACTCTGAAAGTAATGTCTCCCATTTATTTCTATGGGAACTACAACAGACAGAACAAGCACAAGAACACTACTTGACAGAGTGATTCTCAGCTAAAAAACACTATTTTTCAACTTAGTCACCACCATTAGTTATGCATTTTCACCAGCAATGAACAAGGGCATGCATATTGTGCTTGTAAAAATCTGCACCACGCAGCTGATCTGTTGTCACCACTGCTGAAACACACCACACACTTCATTGTGCTCACATCCATCCTTTGGTCTCCATCAACATTCAGTACGTGTTGATGAATGTCAGCAGGTGCCACTTTTTCTGCATGGAATAATTCAGTGACACACCTTTGCTTCTTCATATTCACTTCCATTCCAGACACTATTCAGTCAGACTGCCCCTGCCATCTGTCACACAGCAACAACATGTAATAGAATATTAGCTGCAAGGTTTAATGTTATGTTATGCCACTAACATCTGCCTCTGATGTTGAGGGTCAACATTATAAAACAGGAGACATCACTTTCAGAGCAGCCCTCAAAGAATCATAGACTCATTAACATTGGAAAGACTATAAGACTAAGATCATTTCAACTAGCATCTTAAATGATCATCTGAGATCATCATTTATTTTGGAAAAACCTTAAAGATCATCAAGTCAAACACAAACCTGATTCACTGAACCTCATCTCTAAACCGCATCCTTTACTGTCACTCCACACATATCATAAGTACCACTTGGGATGGGGACTCAAAGAAGGTGGAATAATTAATGTGTGTAGAAACATTTGCTTGTCACACACATATCTTGGTTTGCTAGCAGAGCCACCAAGACACTCACACTCAACATACTTATGTGTCTCTATAGAGAATGTTTGTTACGTAACATATTGATTCTTCTAGGATCTACAAATAAACACTACCCAGCAGAAATTCTCTGAATTTGACATGTCTTGCTGTTTCTAACAGAACAGGTCAGTGATTCAGAAATCTTTTCCTAACCCTTTTACAATCCAAGGAACACTGTATAAGCACAGAGAAGCAAACTGTTACACCTGCCAGTGCTTGAAGGTTTTATTTTTTTTCTCCAGGCTAAAAGGTAAAAAATAGGAAAAGCGATCACTATATATTTAATAATTTTGCTACATAAAAACCAAAGCTTAAAAGTGCTGCACAATTGCTGTTCCCTATCTACAATTCTATTTTTCAATAATTCACTGGGCATGAAAAGCTTTTAAGTCTTTTTAAAGTCAGTACAACAAATTTTGTTCTATAGGGGAGGTATTGTAGTACCAATGGGTTAAACTAACTTGATAAACTATCCCTGCTGTAATATCCTAGAAGTATTCTGCATCTCACTCCTTGTTAAATGCATGACTATCAAAGAATGCAGCCTTTCACTGAATCCCACCTACTACCAGCTGTAAACTTTTGCTCTCAGTAAATCTCCAAGATATACGCTTCATAGAATCGCTGAACCACTAGGGCTGGAAGGTCTGGAGATCCTCTAGTCCAATCCTCCTGCTAAAGAAGGTTAATCAGCTTATTCTTTTCTCTTCTAATCCTTTTCTGCTGGTTTTTATTGGTGGGTTTCTTTCCACCCCCCAGTATTTCCAACCTAAGTAAATATTAAACCCGTAACATACACTAGAGCCACAAAAACAAAGCAAAACAAACAAACAAAAACACCAACAGCCAAGCCAACTGCAAAACAACAAGAACAAAAACATGAAGCTTGCATTTCTTTTCTTTTTTTAAACAGCATATTTGGATAACAACCTGAGGAGGTTTAGAACACAAGGCTACAAAAATGGAAATACCTTAATATACGCTTTTGTTGTACATTAAACAACTGCAAACAGATTTCCAGTTTCATAATTAAAGCAAACTAGTCAGATTTCTGAACCACTTTTTAACCTGTCTACAACAGGGAAGAGGCTTGCTTATACCCTTCCAAACAGACACTCGTGCAGACCATTTCTCCTAAACATAAGAAAAACCTAACTTTCCTTAGCACATGTGAGTCTGTGTCAGGATGAATGTTATTTACTAATGGAGACTCCCTTGCTAGATTTCCTGATGAGTCCCTGCCTCAAGCAAACACCTTCTCCAGCCTTCTCCAACATATCATGTGGCAGCCTAGGACAACCATAACTGTGCTAGAGGAAGGAGGAGGAATGGAAGAGCAGAGACAAAGCAATCAGACTGTCTGCATAATCATTCATCACAGGGTCTGTTCATGATATGGCACATATGTTGCCCAAATATTTTCTCACCAGTGGTGCCACTACTTCGTTATATTGCCCTGTCCCAGTGTTTGTTTCTCATTTCCTCTCTCACATGATCCCTATCTCTGTTGCCTTGCTTCTTATCACCCTAAGTAGTAGCTAGTCACATACACTATACATTCAGTTTAATTTTACTTAGTGTAGGTGATCAAGCAGGAACATGCAGAATTCAGGTGAAACACTCAGACATGCTGGCTGCTCAGCTGCAGGATCAAAAGCACTTGGAAAGCTGGGGTCCTTGAAGCCCATGGTGTTTTGCAGCTTCAGCTTAGCAGACAGCAAGACATCCTGCTGCAAGTTATACTGGTCTTAGATCTTTTACAGTCCTTTGGTTGCCAGATCAAATCCATGCTGCGAGATCCTGCAGCTGCATGGTCAGATCCTATTGAAGGCCGCAACACTTGTGTACGGGGCAGAGAATTCAGAAACCACATTATAAACCACAGAAACAATCAAGCATAAAAAAAATATATTGTTAAGTGTCAGCAAAGTATACTTGCCTTGCAAAGAGATTACTTAATCTTGAAAGTTGTTCTACATACAGCAGTGCTGCATAGGTTTAAGCATTCACTGGGAGAACCAGAAAAAACAAAAACAAAAGAACGTTTATACAAAGATATGCCCCTTTGTAGAAACACTGGTATGCTTTGCTTAGAGTGCAGACAGATTATGTAAACCAAAGTATTTTTTACTTATCTTGCTGGACAAGCAGGCAATATTTGAAGCGCAGTTATGGAGTCCTTTTACGCAGGCCATGCTCATTTAATGTGGACAATAATAGTGTCACTATTCTGAAAGAGAGCACTTAGCTACAGGATAAAGATTCCTCAAGAACTTTTCAAATTTAATTCTAGTACAGAGAGTACATTCATGGAAGTGCAAATAGTTCAGAAAATGAACAAGCACTAACTATGCCTGTCTTGACCCTTACAGAAAGCTGAAAAATAAAACATTGCTCTGGAAGTCTGATGGTCTGTAACAAAGATTAACTTGCATCAAAGCCTTGCATCAAAACCATGGCCCATTAACTCATGCACTCAGAACATATGTTTGTTATCAGATTAAATTCATCCATGCTCAGTTGGGCATGGCATAATCATGAGCAATGGTCACACAGCTGAACCAAGATTCAGCAGTTAAGAGAGCACAGAACTTAGACTGGGAGTGGGTACAGTCAGGATAGATGATGAGGTGATGGCTGATTTCCCAGTTCTGATCAAGGTTAACCTGAGACAAGGATGTACTCTGTGGGGTAATGTCCCATCAGCAATTCAGATGTGGAAGGATCTCAGCCTCTGTCTAAAGGAGAAAGGAATGAGAGTCTTGTTGGTTCTTTGCTACTCTATTCTGCCAGTTTTTTGTCCCCTAGGGAGTATGGGACATCCTCCAATGCATTTCGGAACAGGCAAGCATGTAGCCGTCCACATGTTACGTTCAGATTCAGGTCCACCTTATAACAAAACAACCAAAGAGTTTACAACAGAGACACCACTTTTTCTGCTGTTTCAATCTGAACTTGAGTGAAAAAAGAAGATGACAAGGTCACCTTATTCTCAATAACCCTTGATCACTGTATGTAGTATTTTGGAAACAAAAAAGAAGAAAAAAAGCTGTAATTCCTTGAAAAGGACACCAGCGTTCCTCAGCTTTCATATTTTCCTCTTCTTTTTTAAGCCACATGCCAGTCCACAGATAACTTGTAGCATACTGTTCCCAGAAATAATCTTTTTACTGACCATACAACATTTCTAAGGGAAATGGTTAAGGGATAATTGTGCAGATATGCAAGATGTTTGACAAGAAATTCCTCCATTCCTGAAGTCACTCCTTCCTTCTCTCAAATAGGTGCTTATTCCACAGTTGAGACTGCAACTGTCTTCTCAAAGCTCTTCTGGATCTTCTCAAGAAGAGGATTACCTCCATGAACGGTTGTTATTGCTTCAAAGAAGGCCTCCTTGACTTTCCATGTCACTTTGTGGATGCAGGTCTGTAAAAACTTTACCATGTACAGTCTTTGTACTGAAAGGAAAGCATAGATCTCCTTGAACGACTGCGTGAAGAGCTACACTGTTAGTAGAAACATCCTGGTGTCAGTGGGAAATGAATGGTGTGGGCCATGCCATATGTTCTTCAGAGAGACGTGTTGGCAGAATTGGGTCACTCCAAGTAGGTCATTGTGAGGTGACAGTCATCCAAATGGCCTGCAGACATTTAGGGGAGCGGATTCTCCTGAGGTTTCACCCACATACTCCAGCTGGGACATCTTACAGGCCCTTCTAGGGACTAGTCAGGGAAAAGCCTACCTGTGCGGTATAGACACAGGCACAAACATCCAAAGTCAAAGAAGACACCTCAAGACTGCTGGATGGGGATCACTGATAAGAAACAATAGCCAATAATACAGCATTTTATGATATGAACTACACAACAGATACAGACAAAATTCTCTGCCCTGGGCATTTTCCCAAGGTGGTGATTATGAACATGGGATAGACTCTAATGTCCAATAAAGACAAAAGTTAACCGGCTGTACATGCTATTCTTTAAATTATTCTTCACTAATCAGAGGCTTTATTCAATAAATGTTCCAAGCTGACAATATACTTGAGACTGAAAAATAACATTTTTCATGTTCTTATAAGCCCTGAGAATTTTTCAGTTAGCCTATACGCTTAAAAAACACAGCAAAGATCATGATACAATATGTGTCTGAAGATGTCAAATGTGCAATTCTGATGTTCAATTTCTATAGTACAGCGAATAAAACATTTTTCTAGTGGCTTGCTGTCTGCTACAGAAGTAATTCCTTCTGTTATAAATTAGGGCCATTACCTTCTCTAACAAAATAATAATGTTCAAACAACATTGTATGTAATAGAAACTACTGAAGAAACAGATCTTTCCAGCACTGCATGGATTTATTGAGACTGATTTATCAGTTTTAATTCATCTAAGCTCGAAAACATTCTGAGCTCTCACAGGATGTAAAATATTACTTCTATTTGGCTCCAAAATAAACATAAATCCAGGTCAGATTTCCTTGAGATTCATTAAAATAGTTTTATGGCTTCTTCAAGACTCTTTGATTCCTTCAAAGTTAAGTTAAAAAGAAATTGCAAGTGAGAAAGACAACTCGTACCAGAACTTCAGGAAAGCTGCTTAAATTATTCATACTGTAATATGTCCAAGTTTACATTTTACATACCTTTTCTTTCAAGTCGTACCACAGGATGAAATGGCTTGCCCCGTTCCTTTAACATGGCCTTTTATCAAGAGAATTGGAGGTCAAATAGCATAGTGCTTTTAAACACCATTACAGTACAAATGAAAAAGGAAGAGAACAACTCATACTATTTCCAGCAGCACCTATGTTGATTGTAGAAGCCATGGTTAAACCTTATTAAGCTTATGAAATCCCATAGAAGGACAACAGAGATTAGTAGTGGTAAATATAGTTATTCTGGATATCACACCATGCTGAGCTACTTTGGTTTAGATAGATAAATTCAGGTTTGATAACATCAAAACTTCAGGTCATTTTGCTGGTTATATATGCTCTGTGGCTAAGTTTTAAAAAGGTATTAAAGATTTAACATGCAAGCTACAGTGATTTCACTGCTTTTACTCTCTGATATCTGTTCCTGTGTGTCTTTATGTCAGTAATAATGTACATATTGCCCCAATTTGTACACATACTTTAACTTATTAATTACAAACTTGAACATAAGAGGCAAAAAACACCATTATATTAATTGCAAATAAGAGTAAGTCAATACTATTTTTTTCTCCAGAGAGCTTTATACTCCTATTCCACTTGTCTAACACTTGAGATGGCGATTACCCTAAGGAATTATAAGACAAAAAGGTAAGTCATTTCAGTTCAATAGACAATTTGTATTACATGGAAGAGTAACTCATACTTCAGCATACACAAAATCTCTTACCTCTGGGATTTTCTTCTTCTATTTTGCCAGCCAAACATACACTATGAAAAACCTAAGTGAAAGCTGTTCTTTTAAGCTCAAATAATCACAATCCAACTATGAAATTTACATGAAGGATAACTTTCTGTAAGGTATCTAATATAACTGATCCTAAAATGATCATATAAATATAACAAGGTTGTATTCATCCAGCTCACTCACACATTGACCTAGTGGTGCCTTGTGTCATTATTATGCAGCCTCTATAAATAACATTTCTAGAATTGATCATGTTTTTCCAGGAATAAAGTTACAACAGGAGCATCAGAAGCTTTGAGTTAGTTTCCGGAATTTAACCCCTTATTATAATACAATATGCTATTCACTAGCTTTTAGTTGTCTCTCATTTGGCTTGAAGACAGATCCAGTAAAATTTTCATGTAATGTATGTACATGAATCATATATACATCTGCAATTTCTGATTATTGACACGTCAGATTTGTAGCCAAGTCTTGTAGTCACTATATTTGCATAAAGTTCCTGTATGGACATATAATTACAGTTTACAATAACCAAGTAGGCTGCCAGAACTATTTATACACAGTCATTAATGTTGTATGAAAAGTAGACTTTATTTTACTACTTCATGTAGATTAAATTGCAAAAAAAACCCTATTATTTCAAAATATGACGTGGACCAGGATTTCTATCACTGAAGCTTATTTATTTGTTATAATATTGTACTCTCATTGTTCAATCCTGCATTTGCAACAGAACACAGATAATCATATGCTATCACCATATTTTACCATTTACATGTTGGCATTAAGTAATCATAAACAACAATAAACATTATTGTAACTGTCTGCTTGCTAGACTCTACTTAGTAAGGAGCATATACAGAAATTATCCTGAACGATTATCTACTCATGCTGCCTTGGCTATGGATAACTAAAAATAACAACAATAAAGTTCATGACTCTGTTAGTGCAATAATGAATACATACAAGACCTCAGCAGACAACAGAGTGGTTCCAAGTCTTTGGTTCGGCTGCAAACCCAACTGTACTGCTCTGGTGTTTACTTGGAATATCAAATTTAAAACACCAAAATTGGAATGACCCACTGGGAACTAGAAAATGACAAGGCATCAGCAAGTGGTGATGTTTACACAGATGCTGGAGAACATCAGGAGCTAACTACATCAACTTTCACAGCAGAAAACCCTGACCATAGAGGTGCTCTGAAGGTAGAAAGCAGAGCTTGCCAAATACAGCAGTTAAGAGCCATTTTTCCATGTGGAGGATCCACTTATCCCTGACTCCAACTTGAACCCCATGTTCTGACCCCAGCTGTCATCCTCATACTCCACCTCTGCTTTCTGCTACCCTCAAAGTCTCCACAATGGAGTTCACCAGCCAGGTTCCATGAGTATCATTTATGCTGGACACAGGCAGTTGCCTGGCAGTTTTTTGTATTTTATCCAAGCAGTTAATTTATCTGAAAGTCTTCAGTGAAAACCAGTAAAATAGTTCTGAACAGTCTATTGACTCAAAAATCTAGAGGGCTGTATTTAAATTCCAAATCCTGATGAAAACACATTTGGCAAACTGATTTAGATTAAACAGTGATCAGACTGTCTGAGATTCAAGTTGTTTTCCTCACATTTTCTTGATGCAGAATCTATTATTATCAGGTCCTTGGGGAAACCTGAAGGAGACCAAAAAAACACATCTTTGTCTCTCATCTCCAGACCCTAATGCTCCTTGATGGAAACTGCAAAAGAGCAAATTATCTCAACGTAAAAGAATAAATCTGTGAAACCAAGACATTCTTCATGTAATCAACAGCAAGAAACTACTGTCTCTCTATATTTAAGTTACCTTCCAGATATTTAGCAAAAGAATTCAGTATTCAGGTCTATTCCTGAAACATTTTTACTTGATACTATCATTTTGACATTCTGTGTTGAACTAATTCCAGTGGTTGATTGATTTAATTTCTCTTTTTGTCTGCATTTTCCAGGCCAGGAGCTATTTATTCCTAATCACAAGTCAAAGCTTAAAATAAAATAAAAGTAACAATAACAACGATATCAATAATGTCAAGTTGTTCTTCCTAAACTTACACAAGAGAACACGTTATAGCACATACTTAGCACATACCTCTAGGTTACTTATGATTTAGAAAACAGCTGCCATTATTGCAGAAATGATTATTTAAATACATAACCACATGAGTGAACATGCATACACATAAAAATATTTCCAAACATCAGGTTTGCACTAAAAGAACATTAGGGATGTAAAGCAAAGTACTCAAAACCTAGGGAAAATACTCTTATTCAGTTCTCTGTTAACTATCAGTTTTTATTTCACAGATGTACTTTTTCACCGCTTCTGTGAGATGAGTGACTCATTCAATGTGCAGTATGGGACCACACAACACAAATGAATTAGAGCTGAGTAGTGAAAGTTGTTGTCCATGCCCCATTTGTTGTCAGTGTTGCAAGGAGTTAATAAATGGTGCTGGAGACAGACGGAAGAGAAATGAGAGTTTGATGGTGAAGACAATTGAATACTGCTCTGGAGGATTGGATTCCATCCCCAACTCTGCCATCAAGCTCCAGTATGATGCTGGGCAAACATTTCACAGATGGCTACTAATTGTGTGTTTCTCATTTCCTGCAACACCTGAGGCCAGATTTACAGAAATGCTAAGCACTCAAACTGCAACTGTATTTGACTGAAATGATTTTCTGAATGGGAATACTGCTGTAAAGATGCATACTTCTGTAAATTCAAATCATGCCTCCGCAAACAAATGTTTACTTGTCAATTTTGCTGATCATCTCCTGAAGAGTCAGTTGTGTATTTGTGAAATGGAAATAAAACAGTAACTTCCCTTTGGGTATGGCTAGGACAAATTCATTAAAGTTTATGCAGCATTGCATGACCATGGCTGTGTAACACAAAATTTCCACTATGACACACATTATTTAGATGTAGATTATTTAGTCAAAAGTTGCAATGAGTTGTAGTAAATGCAATCTTCAGATATACATTGTGAAGGATTAGAAGTGCATGTACATGTGCTGAACAACTAACAGCTTCCTGGCTGCTATGGATTACTGATTGAAGGCAATTCTCATTTTGGTATATCTTAGTTTTCGGATATTTAATTTTTGCAATTCTAACATTCATGTATTTGGATACAATTTGTACCCACGTGTTTGTGTTATAAATAGATTTTTGTCAAATTTCCTAACAGTTTGCGATGGTTACCTTGGCAACTAAATTTAATCATTTGGCTGTAATCTTGACCCTTGCCTTTTGAAGTTGGATTGAAACCTGAATATTGCTCCCCAATATTCTTTTTTTCAGATAGCAAAAAAAAAAAAAATATCACAGGTAACAACTACAACAGAGGGTTTCCTATGATATAAAGAGCAATTTCTATTCATTACTGTTGTACTCTTAAAAAAACAGGCTGGTTGGCAGCAGAAATCATGTGAGTTTTCTGTTCTCATGTAGTTCATTTAAAGAATGGTTTCTGAACTAAGTGTATGCCCAATTCATACTCAGGAGCAGATAAAGAAGTTTTATGTCTATTTCTCAAACTCTGAAACTAAACTTCATCAGTTTTGTCTTTACAGTTTGTGCACACTATATATATATATATCAGTACCCTATAAATTTGAGGCAAATGCTTCATGGTAGGCCTTTTCCTGATTCTGTTATGTATTGGTACTTCAGTTTTGCCGTTTTCCTTTTGACATCAAATCACAGCTTGGAGGAAACTCAAATCCTGCTCAAATGCAAACAGAGTATTTCTAAAACCCAGGATTTACTCCTGACAAATTTTACCCCTCTCACTTCCACACAGATATGTGTACATCCTCTGATATGTATTTCATATTGCAAGATGCAGAGAGTAATGACATATGATTGCTCTTCTGGTATGATGCCACCACCGAGGGTTTTCCTTTACTCCAGTATACTCCCTGGGCAGTTAGCTGTGCCAGCTGCCCTGCTGCTCCTATCCTCTAGAAAAGCAAAAAACAATGTGAAAGAAGACAGAAGATATATGCCTTGATAACTTTTTAAGGAAGTCAAATTCCCATTCTGCACTTAGTATTCAAGATCTTTCAGATTAATGCTCTTAAAACCATGGTGTTCAGGTCAAGAAAAAGATTTTTGTGTTCCTCCACCATCGCACTCTCCTCTTCAAATGCAATATACTGAAGTTTAGAGTGCATAATTCAGTGGGTAATTAAAAGATAATGAACAGAGGTTTCTAAGCACTGGTTTTATTGTTGTCATTCTGTCACCAGCAGCACAAAATACTGTCAGCAGCTCCTGTATCAAAGGTATTTTTTGAATGTTTCTATAAAGAGCTTTCTTCTTGCAGAAAGAGAACCAGTTATTTACATTCTGTTTATATCTAAATAATTACATTTGCAGACTGTTTAAGATAATATCAGGAAACTTCTATTAAAAACTCAAACACCTAGATTTATGCTGATAATGGTATTCACCAAGTGACAGTTTCTGAAGATGCACTGTGTGAAGAACTGTCAGTTTTCATTTGAGTTTTGCATTAGAAGGGTGCATTTGGAATGATAAACTGAACACTGTAGAAACCTGGAGGAAATTTCATAAATTTTAGTTATATTAACCAAAGCCAGATATCAACTGAATTTTTACAAAACAATCAATGACACACAGCTGCAATTAAGCTCAACTATGAACTGAATAGCTTCCATTGTCATAACAGATGATTGTTTTTGAAGACCAGAGCTAGAAAGGTTTCAGTACAAGGCATATTGTGTGAGAGGGAAATCCTTGTGGCTGGGGTACTCAGTGAAGAGGGAACCTATGTGCTGTAATTTGGACAAAATGAACAATGCTACTAAGATAGAACTTATTCATATTTAAAATACAATCCAAATAACTTCATGTGATTTCTTTCCTGTGACTGAAAATAATATACTTTTAATTATACCTTTCCACCATTTATCAAAGTTGTACTTAGCTGCAGTCATGCACTGAGCAGGTCTTTCTTATACATTGCCATTCTGCCAATCAAAGTCCAAGTTTCCTACTTGGAGCCCTGAAAAACACCATCAGGCAGTGAGATGTTTTTCATTCAAAAATGCGAAACTTTAGAGAGATGCAAAACAGACCTGCTGCATGCTATTCTGAGTTTGCATTTGATGCCTATCTAATTCCCTCTACACACCTACAGACCAAAAAACCACTTGGAACTAAACTGACTTTATAGGTAGCCTTTATTACTAAATGGCAAGACCTCAACACATCGATTAATTTCCCATTTATTTAAAGGGAATTTGGTCTAAAACAAATAATAAATTAAAACAATAATCAAGGACTGTACTGCAGTGGCAGCTATTTTTAGGCAATTATCTCTGGAGGAAAATGGAATGATGAATGAAATGGCAAAAATTTCTCCTCAGATTTACACACACTTAGCAGCAAAAATGGCAATAGATCTATGGCTTCGTGATTCCATCTGCAGCATCTCAAATTATTATTTATGCTCCTAACAGGGAGGCACATGGAAGTGCTGTGCTCATCTATCAATCTTAGTTGCTTGTACCATAATCTTTCACCATAAAGTGCCTAATCTTGATTTACCACGGTTTAGTCCTCATAAAAACTCTGTGATTTTTGAGTGATAAAAATAGTTTGAGCATCACTTTCCCTTTTTTGATGGCAAATCCTTATCCACTACATGCATGTTCATGTGGCATCAATGAATACCTCCATGTACGTTACAATGCTGCTACATCTGCAGTTCCTCTAGGACTAGTATTATTACTTTCTAAACTTGTCTTAGTAAGTAAAGAAATTCAAATTTTATTCCAAACTCGCACTTTAAAACAAGACCCTGAACTGTCCTCATAGCTGTCCCCATTTAAAAATGCAGCTCTGTATCATCTTTAGATATTTCTGCTTGTCTGTCTGAAGGATTTATCTCAATTCTTTCTGGCTAACAAAATCTTACATCAACAACAACACATTAAATTATTTCCTTTTATACTTGACTTCCATTCTGCAAAGATAAGTGGGAGATACAAGAAATTGAGGCCAGACACACATGTAGCAAAATGACAACTGTCTTCACATGAACTGTAGCTCTTACTTATGTCCTGGTTCTTTCTCATTGGAAAAATGCCCTTCTCTGGGCAGGGAATATTTGTCAGGGCTTTACACCATGCTACCACACTCCCACTTCTTTTTCCTCTTTCTTCAGCCATTGGAAAATATAGATACTGGGTAAACCAAGATCAAACAGGTTTAAAATATGATCATCTGATTAGAATTTGCATCCAGCTACAATTTCTCAAACTGCAGTAGTTGGCATTATTTCTTCCCTAATGCGTTTTGTTTTCTGACTGAAAGATAAGTCAT
Organism: Odontophorus gujanensis; assembly: GCA_013399175.1. Taxonomy (NCBI): domain Eukaryota; kingdom Metazoa; phylum Chordata; class Aves; order Galliformes; family Odontophoridae; genus Odontophorus; species Odontophorus gujanensis. The sequence continues at coordinate 54,833 of VXAB01013187.1, read as the reverse complement.
CCGCAGTTCAATCTTGAAGTTTCTATAACACAAAACAGAGAAAAACAGAACCCTACACTTAAAAATCATAAATATGAACCACTTCAGGTTCACAGAAATGCTGAAAATGTGTACTTTAAATACAAGATAATACCAAACCAGCACACCTCTACAGCACTACAAACCTCTCTGTATTCAGACTCCTCTTTAAGAGTTCAAAATGTATTTAAATGCATTATTTCAGTTTAAATATGGTTGACAGTTGCTTGTTGTTTTGTTGTATGTATTCACCATAGCATTATTTTCAGCCAGTAAATTTTCCCTACAAAATACCACCTTCCTAAATGCTCCATCTACCACATAAATCCCTAACTCATTACTTAGCATCACAAGCTTGTAAGAAAGTAAACAAAAAATTACACTTTAGGTAAGTCTGAATATGGTCATTTTTAACCAAATTTCCAAAGCAAATAATAATAATAAAAAAACTTCACTTTTTATTTTATATTTTGAGTTTGTTTCTTCAGAAAATAAAGCTATACAGCATTTATGTTGGTATTTCATATTTTATATTCATTCAGATTGAGGAAATCAGGTTGCCTTGGCAACTTCCATTGCTTTGCCTCTACAGGTTGCTTTAATCACCTTGGCATCTGCAACACTGTGCCACTTGCACTGCTCTGAGGGAGCTGGGCTCCTTCCCGCAGTGTCCTGCAGCAGCCACTGACCTTCAGCTGCTCATGGTGTTCATTGGCAAAGAACTACAGCTCTGAAGCCTAATCTTGCCTTCCTGGTGAAAGCCCACTTCATTCTAACTGGTCTCTGCTCGCACTGTCAATGCACCAGGCTGGGTTAAACCGCCCCTAGGACACATCAGCCATAGCTACAGTCCAGCTCTCATACAGCTGGCAGCATTGTCTATTTACATAAAATGATATTACTTAAGAGAGAACAAGAGAGACAGACACAGAATGAAGTCCTGGCTTCCAAAGGAATTTCTGTAATATGTCTGGGTGGTTGGTAACACTGAGAAGGAAGACTTATAAGAAGAATATGAACTTCATTTCCATCACAAGTAGTTAATAGTAGCTGAGGCACCAGCCCTTTCACAGCTGAAATGGCATTTGGATTGATCACTGTTGACAGCTCATTTACGGGGAGGAACTCTAGAACTGGAAGTGCTCACCTAGCAGCTGAAGCTTCTTCCTTCTCATACAGGGAAAATACAGTAACAGGAATGTTAGCTCCTCTTGCTCTGCTAACATGCTACAACGGGAAAAGAAAACTTAGACTTTCTGGTTTTGTATTGAATTTAAAAAATTTGACTTGCTAATCTTTTATACATTGGCATTCTTTCATCTTCTTGAGAGATAAACATTTTTAATCAAGCAATTCTCTTCAGGATAACAATGATTCAAATTATACTGATGAATGATAGCAATCAGTTATTAGGCATGAAAAAATCTGTATATCAAAGCCTAACAACATTTATACTAACAAAAATGCAAAGCTTTTTTCCTCCCTATAAAAAAAAAAAACCCTAATAGTTTTCTTATACTCAAGAGATTTTTTTTTCCTTCAAATATTACAAAAAATCCAGCAGTTAACTGGTGAGTTCTGTTTGCAGTAGAACAATATTAAATGTGGAATTAATGAAATTATTGGGTGACATCATACAGATTTTTTGGAAGATGTTTTCAAAGGCTGCTTTTTAAAATTGAAAATTAACACTAAGATAGCACTGTTAACTTTAAAACCCTACATAGATATGCTTTACTTCATAATTTTCCCAGATATTCATCTTGACTCAGACAACATCTGACTGTAGGGATCTTAAATAATTAAAATGCTAAGGCTTCTTCCCCAGCAGTTCAGTCACAAAGCTATTCCTCTCCGTCCCTTATCCTCACACTGGGACCTTTGCTGCACATTCATTCATGATACCAGGAAGGTAGCCTCGACAAGCACACATCTGCCAATGCTGCTCAGTACTCTACAAAGCACAGGGAATACCTGGATCACACCATGAGATTATTCTTGGCAAACACCATGCCAATGAAATAGCTGCTCTGGGGCACCTTTGCTGTATCTGGTCATTTCACAAATCTGCCAGAAGATGTTCTGAGGAGGCAGAGATTTCAGACTGAATCTAAATGGAGCGTACGTACAGGTCATTCTTGTAAAGGCACATAATGTGCACATACCAGGTTGCCTTTAAGTTGTTCTGATGGAAATGCAGAGGAACACAAAACTCTCAGGAAACCTTATTGGTTGCTGGACAGACTTAGCTGATCAACTGATGTGGAGCAGTCTACATGTGGCATACATTGGTGACATCATCTACATACCTTGTCTTATCTTGAGATTAAGCAACATATCTATATATATATCTAAGACTCCTTCACTTGAAAACAGAAAGAAATAATAGATTTATTTTACTTTTAAGAACATTCAATTAAACCTCCAAATACCATAATGCTGATAAACTTCACCATAAATGGGATCTGAGCATCAGAAGCAAACCTACGTTTGCTGTCATCTTTCCTATCACTACTATTAACATCAGAAGGGTCACAAGATTGCTGCCACTTTTTCTATCACTACTGCCAAGTTTTCTACTACTTCTGGAAACTGGTTTCCCAAGGAGGTTGTGGAGTCTCTTTCTATGGAGATATTCAAGACCTGTCTGGTCACCTGCTTGTGCGACCTGTGGGGAACCTGCTTTAGCAGAGGGTTGAGCTCAATCTCTAGAGGTCCCTCTAATCCCTGCAATTCTGTGATTCCATTCTTTACACAATTAATTAATTCATCAGCCTCACGTGTCAATGATCTTCTTATGTCAATGGAAAAGTAGGACTAAACATAAAACACAAAGCTAAAGATTTTTCCATCATAGAATCAGGTAGAAGACCTGTTCTTCCCAGTGGTATTCATCATGGCCTGTCTTCTGCATAGGGCACCAGTGTCAGGAGTCTGACCTAAGAGATTCATAGATACATTAGGTTGGAAAGGACCTACAAGATCATTGAGTCCAACCATCCTCCTATCACCATCCCTGCCCACTAAGCTTCTAAATCAAATCCCTTAGCACCTCATCTAAACGCTTCTTGAACAGCGCTAGGGATGGTGTCTCAACCACTTCCAAGAGGCCACTTGCATTTCCCCTACTGTTTGCAGAAGACATGTCCCTCCACATCTTGACAGCCACCAGTAAGAGCAAAAGATTCCATGAAAACCAGAATAACTATTGCTACCATTTTAAAGTTCCTCTCAAGAGAAAACAAACTGAATGTTAACTCTCCAGAATTACAAACAAGGCATGTTCACAAAGAATCAGACTGGACAATGGAAACAGTAAGAATCTACTGCAAAATGCTGGTCTGAATGTGAGTTAGGAAATACATTCACTATACAAATAACTCCCTATGGAATGATGATAGAAGAAAAACAACGCTCATCTAGATAAAGTTATCACAAAATTATTTCATTTTTATAAACACTAAGTATATTATCGGCAATAAGCAGTATAAATACTTAAAGCAAAGTGAGATACAGCTGCAAATTATGGCATAATATTTTCTTACAAGCTACTTTCTCTGTTATTATGGTACTAAGCATATTGTTTGGCTGCTGGTTGCAGGAGTCATTTTTACAAAAAAAATATTTCTTTTATGCACAATACATCTGGTGCTGAAGATAAAAATTCAATATACAAATCACATACATGAAGATCTCTTGCTTAGGATAACACACTCTTCTGAAATATCCTACCTTTATAAAGAAAAATAAGTTTCCAAGTTTAATATTCTATGGAAAACATACGTTAACAGGGATACCTCACAATCCATGAATCAGACGGTGTTGCTTAAAGGAGGTTATTTGGCACAGTGAAGACAACTATCAAAAATTATTGCTTGGAAACATTTTAACCAAGTGGGAAAGCAGAAATATGGAAAATAAAATCCTGTGCACAAAGTTCATTTCCCAGCAGTGGGTAAATGCCTCATCCAAATTGATTCTGGCCAATATTTCATGCCTTAATCAACGAGTATATGTTTCAGAAAGCTGTCTAGGGGAATTAAAAAGAAAAAAAAAAAAAGAAAAAGAAAAATGCAAAACATAACAAAACATGGGTCGTGAACTGACGCTATGAAAAATATTCATTAATGCAACAACAGATGGTTAATCTGCAGACTTAAAATATGTCAACTTCATTTAATTAAAAGTCAACATTATTATAATATTGCCATCAGAAAACCAGCTTCTGACAGTGCGCCAGGTTTTAGTGTTTATTTCCTTTTTAAACAGAAATTTTTTGATGAGGAACAACACACTACTTCTGTGAGCACGGACCCGTTTTGATAAAAACAGATAAACTTCTCCAGCAGGCTCCCTCTTGCCACAGTTCTCCCACATGCATGCCACAGGACTGTGACACCTGTACTCCCATGCTCAGAGGCATTTCAGGCTGCAGTATGCTCTGGAGCTGGTACAGCTATGCTACTACTTGTACTCAAACTACTTGGTTTTCTGGCAGATTGAATAGCTCAGTGGTTGCCCTATACTTTGTGGCATAGGTTTGAGTAGAAGATTTGCCAACTCAGTTATAAAAGCAATAGAAGAGACAGGCACAGACCCTGTCTGGTTATGGACTGCTTTCATCTTCTGACAGAGGAAAGCAGTCTAAACATAAGACTTTGGTACACCCATTCTTGCTAACATTAGGAAATGGAAAATACTGTGGATTAATTTGTCACAATCTCAAGACTAAGAAAATAAATATAATATTTTGATCCGGAGGAAAAAAAGGAAAAATACATTTTTCCTTTTTTCTTGGTTATTTTATTTTTTGAGGCACAGCTAACAAAACTGTGCCCAATAGTCCTTAAGTGTAACCACCCTTACCTCATTGTACCTCAGATACAATGTGTATCTAAGAGTAGCACTGGGATACACTGGCTCACGGCCCAAGCATGAGTGGGTCTTTTTTTTTTTT
>VXAB01013187.1:0-49830 GCA_013399175.1 Odontophorus gujanensis | reverse complement strand
TTTTTTTTTTTTTTTTTTTTTTTACGGTCCAAGAAAATACTTATAGGCAGTCTTTTAAAACCATTGCAAGTGTGCAGTCTGCAGAGAGAGACTGTGGGGAGAAAAAAAAAGTAAAAAAATAAAAACTAACAACTCAGAATATTGTTTAGCTGTAGTGTACCCAGACATCAAACAGGGAGCTAAATTCCTGACAGCCACATCTGCATAATTACCCAGCAGCCATCTAACCCTTTGCCAGCCCCTAGGGACACTTTCACAGCTGCTACAGTGTTGAACAGTGAAGCTGGACAAGAGGCCAGGGAGGAGGATGGAGTCAATCACGCAGACACCAGGGTCGGAAACAAGCAGCCACAGCCTGTGTTTTGCAACGTTGAAACATACCTTATATTTGAATGCAATGTCTGTATTTGATCAACACAGCAGGAGAATGCCTCGGGAGAAATTCATCACTGCCCCAGTAGGAACGCGTATAATGACGATGAATAATATCATATTATAAGCAAAAACTTATGAGATGCTACCAAAACTTTGTAGACCAACCTAACATCTTACTTTTTATTATTATTATTATTAATAAGCACATCTTTTTCTCCTAAGTTCATGAAACTTGCCCCACCAAAGCACAGAACAGTAGCAGACATACTACTTTCAAAATGTCAAAATACATACTGAATTCCTCACAGTTGGTGAGAGAAATGGATTGCAGATTTGTCTTAGTCATTATATTTGTATCAGATAATATTTTGAGACAAGATAACCATTCTTAATGGCAATCGCAAATTCAGATGTCACAAGGAGAAAGTACAAAAGAGATGGTAGGAAAGTAGGCACTAGCCAATGCAAATGATGCAAGCCAAGTGGGAAGAAAGATCCTACAGGGAGCTGTGCCTCATGAGCAGGAGTCGGGAAGGCACCAACTTCCCCATAGGTTCTACCTGGGAGTATTTGATGTTAACAGTTGTAGAAACATGGCAACCCAAAAGAAGTGATCTCTTAGATAACCAGATCCTTATCCACTTGAAGTTGAAGTATCATACAGAGATTTTCTATTAGTTTCAGTGGACACATAATAACCTCAGTGGAAGCCCAGTGCACAGATCTAAAGACAGACTATGCCTCTAAAACAAACACTACTCTAACAACCACAGCTAGTGTTCCCTGAAGTCCTATAGGAGAGTGGAATTCAATTGGGTCCAACTGTGAGAGAAACATACTGTATGAAGGAAAAAATACACAGTGAACCCTCAATCTTCCTATTGTAGGTTATGTGCTCAATAGCAGAGAATTTCAGTGAGTTCTTGCTGGGTACAGAGATTTAGTAAATTTCTCCTGTTATTCAAAAGTAGTAAATGTAATGTGAATACTAATCATAGGTAATACTACTTTTGCACAAATAAAGTATTTGGGGAATTGTTGCTGTTGTTTGTAATTTAGTTTTGAATGCTGAGATTTACTTAACTGTAAGAAATAATCATTTGAACACAGTTTTAAATGTTGTATTTTTAGCTGATATGAAGTAGAAATGATTGTTTTCATACCGATGATGAATGTTCACATTAAAAACTTAACTGAGATGAGCCATCTTAATACGTCTGTTGGGGCTGGGTCATACCCTGATGTTTAAATGTTTTTTCAAAGCAAAGAATGAGAATCCAAGGACATCTGCAGTAAAGATAAGTCTTTTATATACAAAAACATATAGATCCCAAAACACTTCAGGATGCATCCCATGTATGTCACTATGTCAAAGAAAGATGAGAGAGATTGCAAGAAAATATGAAATGCTTACAACTAGATCCAAATGTCACAGGGATTAAAGGAGAGACTCATATCAACTTCAGCAAATTTTGAGACTTGAAAACTCAAGTCAACTCATAGTCAACTCAAAATCAAGAATAAGTTCAAAGAACTAACCTCAGATGTATGAAAACAGATGAAACACTCAATACAGCTCAGTAGTAAAACACCACCATTCTCATAGCAAGTCTCATACAAAGAGATTACACTGCTGTATTATAGTTAAATTCACCCAACCTGTAAATCGGACAAAAAGATTATAATAACAGATAAACAGATCCTGGTTACCTGATATATTCAGATATCTTAAACTTCACCTTCTAGTTCAAGTAACTGATTTTGATCCAAACTGAAAATAGTAAACATGCCAATTGCTCAGTTAGTCTGACAAGTCATTTAGACATGGTTAGAAAATAGCATTCACCTTTGACTGTCTCCACTGAGGTACTAAATACTTGTTCAATAAATTCTAGTTAAATAATTCTTTACAAAAGCCATAGAAGTTAATGAATTTCAAGATGCTTATTACTACAAAGCTCAGTTTTGTCCTGAGACACTTGAATTTTTATATTATGACAATCAGATGTTATTGACATATGGAACAGAAATTTAATTGATTTATAGCATATTGCAAAATTATCTTCATGCTCCCACAAATATGAACAAGTAACAGTCACATTTGTCAGGATATATATCTTAATGAGAAAGTAAACATCAACATATTTTGTGCTATTCCTGAAGTCCTTGGGTTTGCAAAACAGTATTAAAAATTTCCTTAATATTCTTCATCATCCTCATGTGTAAATATCTTTAAATACAGATACCTGTACTCAAATTCTCAGAACAAATTCTTGGTTGCACTTAGCAGCTATAAGCCCAACACATCTTCTCCTACATCTTGAAGTAGTTCCTGAAAAGTTACTCCTATCCTCAAAATCCATACATCCTTGTTTTTCTGGAAATGCTTAGTTTCTAAAATTGTACCCCGCAGCATTTTGCAAAGTGAGGGTACACTATCTTTTCTTACTACAACATCAATGCACTTAGCAAAGAAATTTTCCACACTATTAAAAATATTTGAAGTTGACTTGCTAACTCCAAGACAGGTCTTTACCCAAGCCTTGTCCTTTCTCATTTATATATAAATTTGAGCCATCACTGCTCAGCAGAAGGTCTAACAACAAAGAAGGGAATAAAGTCTCTATATGACTCAGCAGCATCCTAATACAGTAATATCTAAATACTTGCTGACCCTAAACCTGCAAAGAGCATCTGTATTAGCTGATAAGAGATTCATACAATCTTAAGGTCACAGATCTCTCCAACTGAATGTTTCAGTTTGTTGGACTAAAATAGCTGCAGTAAATCCTAACAGACTCATTGATCACAAATTCTTTCCTTCTCCTACAATAAAAGGTTTAATAACACTAAGTACATTTATTCCCTCCAGCCTTCTTTACACTCTTAGCACAGAGCATGAAAAACAGCAGTCTGTACAGTGTATGGCTACCATCAATGAGCATATGTGCCTCCATTTAAGAAGGATAAATTTGTTCTCTTCTGATTACTTAGCGAAAAATAATTGCTGTCCAGCTTCTGCTGCAGAACATCTGGGTTTCTTTCGCCACTGTTTTTCATAGGCATGATGAAAATTCACTCCGTATGAGGTGAATCTGCAGGAAGGAGAATACTGCTACATTGTTGGGGAATGAGAAAATTTGACTTCCTTCTAACCTGACAAGATTTGGTTAGGACTCTACCCATATACTTCAGAAGGGCAAGGTTTGGAAACAGACCCATTGGAAATTTAACTGAGAAAAGTTGTCATAAGAGATTTCCTACAGCGACCAACTCTTCAGATTGTTTTTCCTTAGTCACTCCTGCATGACAAAGCATAATTTACTTGCATATACTTGAACATACCTTTGTTCTTGCCTGCAAGTTGTATACAAATATGAACTCACAAACAGTGGTGCAGCTTTCTGAATCTTTTATTTCTTGGAACAAATTTACCCAGGTGAATAAAGCAATGAAGACAAATCCCTTCAGAATATTTATAGTTGAATAAATTGTACAGTTCACGTGCAGCTACTCCCTATGACATCCGTCTAATATACACTAAGCAGCTTTATTTGCTTGACAGCAACATTGTCCTGTTTGCCCTTGAATGATGTTTCATGTGTGGCTTTTTAAATTTCATCATCACTCAAAGAATTTCTGGACAAAATGAAACTGGCAATTCTCTAGTAGCATCCCTTACCATCATGAGCACAAAAAATTGCATAGCAAATTTTGCTCGTTTACTAGAGAAATACATGAAATATTTAACCATGTTTTAGAAACAAACAAAAACGCACTAAAATCTACACAGATCCTACCCTAAAGTGAGCAGCTCCACTTTTCTCCATGTTTTAGGGATGATCATGGAAGACTTGGTCAACAGAGCCAGCACTGAAACACTGATAAAAGTGCGTAACAGATGATTTGATGGGGACCCTGAAGGAATGGCAAACTCCAGAAGCTAAGCACCTGAGCTACATCTGGCAATTGTATGCTGAACATATTTACGACACACTGTCTTCCCTAAGGAGAGTAAAAACATAATTTTCTTGCCTTTACCTAAACACTGTTAATCATATAGAAGAATGCATCGCTACTTACGAACACAGAAGCCGCTGTACAATTTGTAGCTTGTCACGCAGATTAAGGTTGATCTCAAAATCCTAGTGAAAATTTTTACAGTAGAGAAAATCTCTAAGGGTCAGACCTATACACTGAACCAGTGCCCAGTGCTGAACTATAATCACCACCCATAAGCTGCGGGCTTCAGAGAGCTCTTCAGGAGATTAAAAAAAAAAAAAATAGTCTCCTGTAAGTATACTAATGAAAGTAATGAAGATAAATGTCTCCATGTTCACCTGAAGAAAAAGACATTCACACATATAAATTTTCTTATATTCTGAAATGGTTTTGTTCTGCCAGTCCCTTAACCCTGGAGGCAAAACTTCAGTACTAAACTAATTTAGCACACAATAAAAGAAACAAAAACAATAAGAACTGGAAAAGTCACTGAGAACATAAACTGTAGGCCATTCAATACTCAGCTTCTTCTTCTGTACTACTGCTCAAGTAAAAAGCGTATGGATATATTGTTAGTAACAATGTTGGGGGACTTCTAGGATATCCTTTAGGATAAATTAGCATATAATTGAGTAAGGATATTAGTGTGTAATGCACTACTTAAATATTTGTCTTTTGTCTTCGAAGTATACTTATCACAGTGTGCTGGAGTGAGGAACCAAGAGTTCTCATTCAGCTTTTACGCCTGGAATATATCTTCTCACGTGCAAATGCCAAGTTAGGGTCTTCACTGAAAGATGCTGAGTTCCTAAAAGGAATTACCTGAGATGTGCATCACTCTGGTTAACCTTTACTAGAAGAAAACACACTTGAATAGAATCCCAAAATAAATCCAGCAATGTTAACAGAATGCTTTTTAATTTCCAACACAGCAGCCAATTCTGTCACGTGGACCTTGCTTCCACTTGAACCTTTTAAGGACTTTTAATCTATTTGGAGATCGAATACACAATGAAAGGAAAAGATAAGGACAACACACAAAAGATTCCTAATGTATTTAGCTAAGGACTATTGGATTAAAGGTACAGTTTGGTTTTCTTTGTTGTGCTCTGCTTTTGTACTTAGCTTCCATCTAAGAAAACAAAGCATCAAGGACAAGATTCTGCCACTCCTCTCATGTAATTCCTGCAAGTGTTTTTATTTAATTCACTGCATTAACAGAGCAAAAAATTAAAAAGATTTAAAAGATTCTTTATACTAAGCCTATTGTCCGTACTGCACCTGGTTAGTATCATACAACTTTAAACAATACTTCTGTCTAATGGTTGGTGGTAGCTTCAGGTTTTGTTCCTAGTTTCTTCTTTGCCTGCCAGTTCACCACGAAAGAAAATAAAATCACCTAGGCTTTCTCTTTTCTCCTTTGCAGCATCAAACATTTCCATAACATGTATTATGAAACATACCTGCAGTCTTTACAATAACATTGAGCTGTTCTATGTTTCGAAATCAAACTAAGGAAACTCATTAGAACTATTCACAGAGTGCAAGAATAGTTCTTCAAAGAAGCATCAGTAAATTCTAAATATACATATGCTTACTTCAAAAGCTCTCAGTTTAACAGGAACTGGATCTTCAAACTATGTCTGATCTAAGCAATGTCAAGGAAAGATGAGAAAACCAAAGAGGAGCTTTTTCTAAAAAAGTGACAACAAATCAGACTGAGCAATGCAAAACTTTTTGGAATGAGGCCAAACACCCGGAGAAGTAAGAGCTGCTCTCAGAGGTGAGAAAAAGACTTCTAAGACTGAGGCATACTTAGCTCAGATTGTTAATTTTCATTACATTCTACTGATGTAAAGATGATGAAGTGTCTCCTGAAAAAGTTTGCCACTCTCCTGCCAAGATAAGTAGTATCTATCCATATAGTCCTGATGTGAAATTTCATCTTCAGGGCCTCCCTAGGTGTAATACACTTAAGATATTCCTAAACAGGATATATTCCTTTCTAATATATCAGGATTTGATGTCACCTTGGTAACAACCCCCGATCTCCCTGCAGCAGCTTGGATATTACCGCTGAAGCCATTCACAGCCACTAGCTCTTCCCAGATTCCCAGATTCTCAAACTTCTGCTTCAGAGCAATAGATCTGGATCATAACATTCCTCACAGACCAAATCTTGAAAATAAACTTGTGCTTCCTATTAAAGCCTGCAAGCCACATTAGAACATCTTAAGAATAGTCACCTACTTAAAAATAAAATTGGAACAAAAAGCAAGCATCTGCACAACTGCGATAAATGCAGATGTTTCCAAGCAATTGTTCAATTTAATCTCCAATCTTGACCTCTTCCTACTTGTGACAGACAACCTGCAAACCCAGATGATTTACTAAAGAAGGTGCCTATGTTTCATGTCTACATTATAAGAAGTGGTGGGCAAACAAAATAGAGAACAAGCTGACTTACTTGAGAGGGAACATCAGTGAAATAATTACTGACAGAATTAGTTTACAGGACTTTGATTAAATTCCTTCCTTTTTAAGGAAGAAAAATAGGATTTTCGGTAGGTTCTGCATACAGATACTCCAGTCAAAGTGGTCAGATTTCCTTCTCGCACAATGAAGTACCAGAAAAAGATGCAAAATTCCTATTTGCAGTACTGTTTCAATCATCATAGGAAAGTGGGTGAGTTTCAACATTTCCACGTATCCAGTAAGAAATAAAAGCACATCAGGATTAGTGCCTGAATTTGAGCTGAGTATTAATTATACATTATTCACTATTATTATTGTATCCAATCTTTAACAAATATCCTGATGAATCAAATTATTCCGCTGGAAAAAAAAAATAGAATACCTGCCATAACTCACCAACATCCAGCATACTCAAAATTGAATCTCCATGCAAGAAAGAAGGTGCATGCATGAATACTGCTCCAAGTGCTTAATCTCATTTGATTCTTTATAATTCACAGTTTATATAATTTTCTACTTCCTGTATTCATTAGTACTGATGTCTTTTCTTTCAACCTTATTTTCACTGATTTTTCATCCAACACCTCTAATAATCTCTGTAGGGTCCATAGCACATATTGAAAATACAATCTAAGCTCTGCAACACTTGAAATAATAAACCTACTACAGTTTATTCTGAGTCACATGAAGCCTTCATATCTTTAAAATATTGGGGAGCTTGTACCAAATAGTCTGAATGCTCAGTAATGTATAACCAAGGATAGTCTTTATCTGCCAAAGACAAAGGGATATACTAGAATATGCTCAAAACACAAGCAATAGGTATACAAATGGAGATCTGGACTTTTTTCACATTGTGCACAGCATTCGAAGTCAACATATATATAGAAGGGTTCTATTAAGAAATAGTTTTGCAGACATGAATCTTGGGTTCAAATATACCATGTACTTGCTTGCGTCTATCTTTCCCCTGTTTGCGACCTCTAGTTCCTGGAATTTACTGACAGTTTCAAAGATGAACAGCTTGTCCAAGCTGACATAAACTCAAAGAGAGAACTTCCAGACCCAGTGCAGACACCAAACGGGATGCCTGGAAGAAGCAAGAAGCAAGCATGCTGTAAATATTAAAAGTATTGAATGTCAGTGGGAGTTTTGCTACCAATTTCAGAGATACATGATAAAATCCCATGGGTACTATTATAATTCCTCCAAACTAAAGAGCAAAAACTCTTGAAAAAGTAAGTAAGTAAATAAATAATTATTATTACTAACAATTGATCATCCAAAACACATTGCACTGAATAGAAAATCACTGGAGCAGGTTTTCATGCATATGCATTTACATCTTTTAAATTTCTGCAGAGCTACCAGCATCCAATTATATTATGCTATCATCCAAACTCAAATAATTTCCAATACTGTCACAGGGGATGTAGTTAAGCATTCCAGCAAAAATCTGCAATTGATCATGAGCATAGAACTTCCTACTAAAGCTTACTTTAGTTTTTAATACAAATTATAATCTCAACTACTACTGTTAAGAATAAAACTCAACTTTTCCTCTACAACAAATGTATTCATGGAATTATTTTATATATACACAAAATGCAAAGACAAAAGTCACAATATTTTTTACTTGAGATGATTGGTTACTCTAGTAATTCAATTCCTCAACTATGGCCAGCTGGGAAGCACTGACTTCAGTCCAGACTCTGCTGTTAATGATCACTCAGTGGTAATGGTACTTTGAGTGATGTTTTCAGCAAGTATGTTCCTGTACTCAAATAGCTGCATGTAAGGATAACAGTTTCAGTGCTCTGCCCAGATTCTGCCTGGAAACTTGAAAAAGATGACTTCCCATTAGCAAAGATTTGGCAGGAGAATGACTCACTAATGGCCACCATTGTCATAGCCCCAGTAAGAAAAAGGATTGCACACTTGGTGCATAAGAATATACCTGAACACACCTGAGCTAGCAGATTGCCAGAAAGCAAATAGAAATTTCTTCGTTCGGCTTTAGAAGGTCGTAATAGAAGCAGAGTAATCTGCATTATAACCACGTGGTTCTCTAACGCAGAATGTTCTTCCCTGAAAGACAAGGACTAACCACGTAATGTTCCACAGGATGAAAAAAAAAAAGCAAAAGCAGCCCGGAATAGGTGTTGCTCTGCTGTGTCACAAAGTTAGCAAACTACCAAGAGACCAAATGAGGAAGATTTATTTATTAGCCCTTGCAATTAGCAGAGGAACTTGAAGGCTCTTGAAACGTGTCTAATCGAAGCCATTACACAACCTAGACTCGAGGACCATGACCTTGACGAGGAAAGAAAAATGTTTCAAATCCAGCTAAATGCTTCTTGGGTTTTTGTTCATTTGTGTTTCATTTATGTCAATTAAAGAAAATAATAATAATAAAAAGCTGCCAGCTTAATACCTGTGCCTATGCCAACCTTCACTGTGTGTCTAGGCTAATGCAGCCACGCTCACTGCAACCAAATGAGCAGCAGATGAGGAATTCTCAAGTTTTTTTCCTAAGTAAGCACTGAAAATTTAAGTCTCTCTCTTTCACACGTGTACACAGTTAACTTTGTAAAATCCTATTGGAAATGTCTGAGGAAGTTTGTCATTGCTCAGATGTGCAGCAAGACAATTACCCAGATGGCCCTCTATCACTCAACCTGTCTATAACCAGCTAGATACACACCTCAGCACACCAGTGCGTACACATCAACTACATTGCTGTGGAAAATTCACTTTAACCACTTCATCTTTCAAAATCACTTACTAAATTGTTTCTAGAGGAGAGACAGTACGAATCCATTGCAAGTCCATTTCCAGAATGCTAAGCTGACACTCCTTTTAGACGCTCCTTTTAATAATACCAACAAATGTTGTAAATATAACAATTCAGAACGTAGGTCCAAGATCCCTTTTCCCTAGTTCTCCTAAACAACAGCCGCGCAAAAGTTCGTGCTACTCCAATTAGTCTACCAAACTTTCTGATCTGCTCAAGACCACTTTAAGCTGTATACTGTCGTAATAACCAATACTTCCCAAAGAGGTTAAGAACTGCCTGTAAGTTGCAATCATATAGCTACAAGCCCTTAGATTAGTTTCTCATATTTGATTAAATTTCTTATCAGTTCCACCATGAGGACTCAAGTAGCTACTAAGCATTTTCTTATTCCTATAGCCATACTGGGCTTCAAAGCTTCCTACTTGGATGTTACTTGAAATAAGTGAGCAGGGAGAGCTGAAGTGAGTGGAGTTTGCCCACCTGAAAAGAGAAGTAGAAATCTTACAGAGTTTGCTTCTGGAAGCAATACATCATTAAAAATAACCCACAAAAATGAAAAAGTAGGTCTTAAACATTAACTTTTCAGACCCCTTACTAAACACTTCACCTCCAAAACTTCCACACCGTACATTAATAAATCTTAGCTTCTGATAGAAGTGTAAAACAAAGTAGGGCTGCTCAAATGTCCAACCCTCCCTTTTCCCAAAGGGGTTTGTTTTGTTTTTTGTTATTTATTTGTTTTTGGTATGTATCCTTAGGTCTATCAGGCTGTGTTTCCTGTCCTTGCTCTGAACGTCTTCCTCTTCAGATTTCCACCTACTCATACAGCTTCAACTCAACTCAAAGAAAAGCCCTTCGTATTTAATTTTCTACTTTCTTTATCTTTGCTCGTGATGTTTTTATTCATTCACTGCTATTCCTAGTTTTCTATATTCACACGTAATCCCTTCAACTAGCTGCATTTTATATAAATAAATAAATACATAAATCTGAAACATAGTAGAACACATCTACATACAACTTCTGAGTTAACTGCTAACTCAAGCATAAATACTGATTTAACAATGTCCTACGCTTACAATGAACAGATCACCAGTTTACAATTGTGCAAGAAATTTCCGTATAGGACTTAAAATAAAGATAACCACTCTCCTAATGTGTTTATTGAACAGAATAATAAAATCATAAGGTTCGGGAAGACGCATAAAATCATGTCTGAATAACATCTAACACAAACAAGTCCAGCACTGCACCACATCCTTAAGCATCACATCCACACCTCCAGGCATGAGTGAGTCCATCACCTTCCTGGGCAGCCCATTCCAGCACTTAACCACCTTTTCTGTGAACTAATTCTTCATGTCCAGTCTAAATTTCCCTGGTGAAACTTGAGACTGTTGCCTCATATCCCATCACTTGTTACCTGAGAGAATAGAACATCCTCCTTACTGCAGCCTTCTGACAGGCAGTTGTGGAGAGCAGTGAGGTCTCCTGTCAGCCTCTACTTCAGATTGCCCAGATCCTCAGGTGCTACACCATCTCTGGTTTTCTAGCTCCTTCACCGTAATCATTGCCTTTCTTTGGACAGACTCCAGCAACTTGATAAAATTATTGTACCGAAAGTACCGAAAATGAACACAGTACCTAAGGAACAGTCTCAGCACTACCAAGAACTGAGAGGCAATCATTTATCTAGGCCTGCTGACCACAGTATTTCCGATACAAGTCACATTGCTGTTTGCCTTCTTGGCCACCTGAGCACGCTGCTGGCTATTGACCAGCACTCTCAGGTCCTTTTATCATGGGCAGCTTTCCAGATAACTCTGCTTGGATTTGCCTGGTACCTTTCTTCCTATCCACAGTTCCTATCCACATCAATTTGAAATCTTTATCCCATGTTGTTCTTTCCTTACCCCCATTGCCCTTAAACCCTCTTGCACCCTTCATTGGCTCCACACTTCTCCACTTCATTATCAAAAGGCATTTTGATGAGCAGCCACAGTTTCAGTTTGATTCTGTTCCAAAATACAGATCTTAAATGAACTTGAAAATTAACCTTCTAGTTATTATTTTTTCCTAATTAAAAAAAAAACAAAAAACAACCAAACAACAACAACCCCCATCAACCAAACAAACAACCCCACATCACTTTTGCACTGGTATTTTTAACTTGAACACTCAGTGATATTTCTGTATGTTTTTCATTTTTTTTCCCAGTTTTATTTTTGTAAGCTGCAATATTTTAAATAAAATCTGAAGTCTACAGACTGAACAATGTATTTCCCTGATAGTGTCTTAGTACAATCATTTACCTGTTTCCAGAAACATAATTTCTTATATTCACTGAACTAATGAGTTAAATTAAATTGTCTTTTAAATAACAGTCATGACCAGTGTTCACCCTGTCTTACACATTAAATATTTCAACATATCACGCTGTAAATAAAATATTGGTTTCCATTTAAATTTACTCTAGTCTTTAAAAAGATAGCATTATCTTCCTGTTTTGACTGGATTATTTCCTCTCAATAAATCTAACACTTTAAAATGTCATGTACATTCTAGCAATAATGTATTGAAAAGGAGGTTTTAAAAACCTATTGCATAAGTTTTAATTTCAAAGAGCACATTACATTATACAGAGAGATAAGAAGGAAAAAAGAAGAATGGGTTGAGTGAAGAAGGACATGAAAGAACCTATTATCCAAAAGACATAATGAGGGTGGATTGAACTCATGCTACACATATAAATTTCAAAGCAGAAAAACTGATTTCCAGTGATACATATTTTATAAGTCTTTTTTTTAGTTAAACTGAATTCAAAACCAGAAGAAAAACAACAAAAACAAATCTACTCAAACAGAATCAAAATGCAAATAAAATTATATGAGGGACAAGGAAATAAATCCAACAAAATACCTACTCCTTTATTCTTCTCCTGAGGAGCTGCTGGATTTACATTCTTCATATGGAAGGCCTGAGTGCAAATTAAGTTGAATTAACAGATATTAAAACCTTTTAACCTGAAAAATTATACAAGATACACATAATTTGAAATATCAAAATTCACCTCTCGAACACCTTATGCAACCTATACAATTGCCAAGGAAAGGAAATATTGATTAAATTTACTCAAGCTACAATTGCTATTTAAACAATAGCAACAGAAATTTTACCCGATAAAAATACATTGAGATTAACCAATTATGTTATGCTTTGTCTTTGGATCAAAATCCTTAACATTAATTAATGAGTAAATAAATAGCCATAATACAGCTGCATTTCAATAGCCCCAAAACATTTTCATCCCTTTTGTTCTACCCTACCTGTATATCGCTGACAAAAAAAAAAAAACAAATGTCTCACACCCTTTCTGGTGTGTTAGGTTTTCACTTGGTCTTTAAATACCTAGATAGCTAATTGGATAGCCTTTCTGGGTGTGTCAGTGGGTGACACACCCAGAGTGTTGCAAACCCTCGTTTGTGTTAATTTATTCAAGCACATACAAAGAGACTGCACCAGAAGTATATATGCAGCTTAAAAGTATTAAGCAATTATTTGTTGGTGAACGCATGCACAAGTATCAAGTTCAAGAGATGCTGGGCAGCTTACTCTGCTTACTACCCTGATTTAAGATTCAAAATACTTCTGCTTCCAATATGTTGTCCAGTTGCTATCCTTCACTGCTTCTCCTGGCACCAAGGACCTGAGTGGCTCACAACCCTATCTGATGACCTCCAACCAGCTCTTCTATTTTCTTTACTTCAGATTTCTATGATTTTTTTTTTATTATTATAACTATTTTTGTTTTTACTCTGTGTGTGTGTGTTAGCTCTTTTCCTCCTGAATTTATGTGGTACTAACAATCCTTGTCTCTACAGTCCTCTGCCTGAAATCGTAACTTTATTTTGTCTTGCAGACATTCTCATAGCTTTTTCTCAAAACTTCACTGTTTTCTCAGACATCTGGGCACAGGTTATGTGAGCATGTTGTGTTAGAGCAAGACCTTGTATACCTGGAAAAAAAACACAGCTGAACTAAGTAGTCTGCATGGGGTTACAAGGTATATGTAGTGGACAAGGAAATCAATACTACAGGAATAAAATTCCCATTTTGACACAGGAGTCTAGGGCTAGCGTAAGACAGAAAAAAAAAAACAAGAGAAAATAAATACAATTTCAAAAAACAATATTGCAAAAACTGATCTTCAAACTTCAGCATTTTTAAATTACGTAACATTTTTTATTAAATAATTTGCCACAAGGGGCTGATACTCTCTTCAATAGCAGTGGAAGTCTTGGGCCCTTCATCAGTTCCAGTAAAATATCACTAGGTTGTTACTTTATCATGTTTGTTTCTCGTTCATAAAGTCATCTCTGAAACAGCTTTAAGCAGCTTATGTGCTAATTCCAGATGTTAGTAAAAGAGTTAAACAAAAGGATTTCTGAAAAGCATTTTTCTCTCACTTATGACCTCATCTTCCATTGAAAATTGATTCAATCTCTACAAAATTTGGTTGAATTTGTTTGATATTATATTTATCTTCTACTGCAATTTAATCTTTATTTTATTCTTTATTATTCAATTGCCCTTCTCCCCCAGAAACACATTTATCACTGTAGACTAAAGCTCTTAGGGTACGTGATGTGCCATAAATCCTGGTTTTTGGTATGTATACAGGATTCTTTGGTTCTTATCATTGAAGCAGAACAAGCTTAAGTCTGTCCATTAATCTATCCTTCAATGTGGAAAGTTATTATTTAAGTATGTCATGTAAAAGTATCTCCTCAGGCTTAATTTCCTATAATGAAAGTCTGATTGATCCAAAATTTGAAAGACACAAAACAAGTTCAAAGCTAGAAAATAAATGTAATGATGTCTGAACAAATAAACAAGCAAATATATGTTTTCTGCTTAAACTAGGATATCTCAGTTTTTCAACAGCCTCTTGGAATGTTTTAAGAAATCAGAAATAACTTTTTGCATCATGAAAACGTCTTTTAAGTTTATTAATTTCATATGCAGATATTCTGATATCAAGTCACAGTCTGATAGCAATAAGACAAGGGGGCATAGTTTTAAACTAAAAAAGGGAGATTTAGATTAGATGTAAGGAGGAAATTCTTTACTTAGAGTGGTGATGCCCTGACACAGGCTGCCCATAGAAACTGTAGATGCCCTCTTCCTGAAGGTGCACAAGGCCAGGTTGGATGGGGCCCTAGGCAGCCCGAGCTGGTGGGTAGCAGACTTGCGCGTGCCAAGGGAGATTGAAACTGGATGGGTTTTAAGGTCCCTTCCAACCCATGCCATTCTGTGATTCTATGATTAAGTCAAACAAGTTTACTCATTTAAATACAATTTGAATTTTGTGTTCTCTTCAAAAGCAGCAAAACTAAAATCCAGGTATGTAATGGAGTTCTGATAATCCTAAAAAAGGACAAAGAAAAGATATTATCTGAGATCTCAGATTGACGTGTTTCCTCATACCATCATATACATAGATTCAGAAATGTGTCTTTTCCCCTGAAAAGCCATCTCTTTAAATACAGTAGACAGAAGCAGACTTGCCTACAAGGCACTCCTTTCCTATTTTGTATATGGCTTTCAAAAGAAGAGGACGTTGACACAATGATCAGCTGAAATAAATGATGCTTTCTTCAGTTCGGCTCCAGGTACCTATGCAAATTAAAATATGTAAGAATATCAAGATACATCTCAATATCCTTCCAGAATAAATAAACAGCTAAGAAAGCATGTAAATATAACAAGTAAAAAAAATCTACTTTCCCAAAATGAATACCTTCTCTATTTTCAACTCGAACTTTAGCATGTATGAGCTGTTAGCAGGAAGAACTATTTTTCTGTAAGACCAGTTGACAGTGATATATAAGTTACACCACCAGAAGTGATAAAAACACTTTGGAGATTCAAAATACCAAAGTATCTTTTAAAAATACACCTTGCTGGTGATCTTTAAGACATAGCCAGTGAGATTTATTTTAACGTGCTCACAAATACTACTAAGTCTTATTAGTAATTTGTTTAAGCTCTATAATATAATTTGGTCAATAACATATTTCATTTTTTATCACATCAGCTTCCCTTTGAGAAGAATCATTTAAACAATATATATAATGGTTACCTGAAATGCCTGTATTTTTTTCGGTTTCCTTTCTCACCACTGCATGAGTGAATTAAAATTACATACCACAGCAACAGCTGCAAATCTACAATTAGTATTTCAATTTTCAAGACATTTTAGAAAGGTTTTTCAGAATTTGGATTTGTTTTCATAGCCACAGATAGATAGAAATATATATAGACTCTCGGTGGTTGTGAGCCTTTGACAAAGACCCCAGACTGACACGTCCATTTTGGGGTCAGAATTTCTCAGACAGTAGAGAATATCTGGATCTTACTTCACACAGGTTTACAAACACAAAGAAATATACTCTTTAAGTTTTACATAGCTCTGAACTGCAATAACACTGAAGTTGAACTTAGCATTTTATAAGTCATCATGTATACCTCCAAGCAGAAAAATCTGCCAGCACTTCAGTGATCTCCTTGCTATTGCTCTAATCCCATGCATTTTGAGAAAGAGAAGCCTGGCTTTGTGTCTTAAAGTAAGACAGAACGTAAAGTATTTTAAAACTGAGCCTGTTGTGTCATTTATTTTGTAAAGAGAGTCAGTAGCACTGAACTGTTACTGACAAGCAATATTTGTTAGGCAGTTTTTTCATCAAAAAGTGATTTGATAGAAAAACTTCTGTTGCTGAAAAAGTTAACTATTATTTCTAAACTACAGAAAAAGGAAAAAAGCTGAAAAATAAGTTTACAGATAGGCATTTTACATACATATCTGATAACTTCCAGTTATATGACTATAATATAATGAAAAGCACTTGGGCTGAGCACTCATACCACAAAGCAATGGAAATTTCCCTTAGGAAGAAGTGAGGAGTGCCTGAACACATCCTAACAAACTCCTTATTTAACATTTCTTAACCCCAGCATCACCCCTAGCAGATGATGCAGTTGAACAGAAAACCATTCAGCAGCGTTACTGCAGAGACTGCTATTCATTACACGTGTGCACATTTAAACACAGAATGATAAAATGAGGAGTATGCATATTGCACCTCAGTGCCTTTTAAAAGCCTAAACACGGTAGATCTGTGATGAAAAGTTTTTCCTGTCTTTTAGTTTCATGCTGTAGTAAACATTGGTGAAAACATGAAAAGCTTATCAGTAATGCAGGTTTTTGGTGTTATTTTTTACTGCTACTACTACTACTAATAAACATATTTTTGATCTTTTTTTTATTCTCCTCCCCTTACCTTTCTTTTCCATAATCACAATTTGCAATTTGGATAAAGTAGTAGAAGTCAGTAAAGAACTATTTTTCTTCATTAGCTATCTCAATAAAAACGAGTAACACCATTTCTTGAATGACTTTTAGCCAGGCAGCTAAATTGAAATATGGGAAATAAAATCTAGTTCCATCAAGGCCATGTAATGAAGAAATGTAGACATCTAAACCCTATTTCAATATCTTTATACTGTCAAGACAAGTTTAATAAATCATCAGTAAAATTTGAGCTCCAGCACTGGGGTAGGGACAGACAGAGAATTTTGGGTCAGAAAGGCCATACCTCTCTGGCAGGGTCACGAGCTTAAAAAATTTTCTATCTAAAATAGAAAGGAATGCCATTCTTCTTCCTTCAAAATACCTAACAACTTAGTAGCAAGAGAACTCACACCAAACATGAGACACCGAATTCAGTCTTCTCGAAATGTCAGCCATCTCCTATCCGTCACTCTGAATGCTTAAATCTTTTAAAATGCCTTACTATAGAAAAAAAGAACTACAGGTTACATTTGCCATTTGAAGTGGCTGTGATTACTTAGGCTTTGTTATTGTTTTCTCCTTGTCTGTAAACATGCAAGGGTATGTACCCTGCGCTGCTTTTTTTCACCTGTTGCATTAAAGAGATAATGACCAACTCAGAGGTGGAGACGAGATGCCTCACAAATTATTTCTTGTCCATGGATATAGATTCATATGAGGAGGTTGGATCTGTTTTAACTTATGTAAAGTGACCACTTCACATTCAAAAATATTTTGCCACCAAGAATAAGTGGTTGACAAATGTGACTTTCACATCAGTTACCTAATAGGGAGAAGAGTTTTAAATATATTCTCTATCTTCTACTGAAAACAAAATAATTTTTCTATTTATTTTTCATCCACTTTCTCTTTTGTTTCTAGAATGACATAGACAGGCTTCATTTTCACTTGATATCCAATTGACTTTTATGACAAAACCCTTCAAACTGTCAATTCTGTCTCCTTCTATAAAGGCCAATGGTATTCAGATTGTTTGATTTCTGAAACTTGTAGAGCAGCATTTTAACAACATTTTCATAATTTATATCAGTTTTATGAGTGCCATATCTGGTAGCAAATCACACATTCAACATAGAAAACAGGAATTTTGGACTGTCTTTCAGTTTTAATTATCTCAGAAGAAAAATAAAAAGTTATAACTTAATAACTTAAGTCTTCCTTTGGAAACAGACTTACTTTTACTTTAGCTCCTAAATCTGCATCTCATATTTCAGCTTGTCAGAAATAAAATGATAATAATTCAGAGAAGGGCTCCCTTAATACTGAACACATCTTTATCTCTGTTTGTTCAAACACAAACAAAATCAAAAACAAACAAAAAAAAAGACACCCCTCCCTACCATCGCTGCAAGTACCACTTTTAAATGCACGATGTAAATGCAGAATCTCAATAGAAGAATAATTTCAACTCCACCACGACAGTCAATAGCATCTGGAATTTAATCAATGATGTCTATCATGAGTGGTGAAGGGAATAATTACAGGTGCACTACTGCAGTCAAAAACATAATTTGGATATTCATTTTAGGCTTCTCTGCAATAATACAGCAACTAAATCTCCATCAAGTCACTCAGCAATGCTTTCCAACTATTTTCAGCCCTTGCAGCCTCAAGTGAAAGAATTAATTTAACAACAAAGCATTCCACCTGACTGGAAAATCATTGCCTCATTGATTTTTTATCGCTTCATAATATCACACCAATATTTCTTAAAGAAAATTTACTAAGCCTTGGCATGGCAAAGTGCACTGGGCTCAGCCAGGTGTGCAATACTATTGACATCTTGTGTGCTTGAGGTTCAGGTTAGAGAGACTTATTTTTCTAAATAATATAACCTCTCCCAGAAACTAATTATGATCTCATTTTACTAGTTTCACATCTTCTATGTGCCATTTTAGCTTGTGATTTCAGTATTCTTAATATTTTCATCACTGCCCAAAAAATTTTCCACTGAGAATAGGTTTCCTTGGCTTTTCAAGTCCTGAAGTAAGAGCTTAAACAGATACAGAAGACTAATACTAGCTGTGCTTTAAAAAGCAATACACTATAGCTCCCTACAGCTTTACCTTTCCTCTATTCGGGCAGTGAGGTCAGGACTCATTCAAACAGTACTTTTGCCACTCTAGGACTTTGTTTTGAAAAGCCAGAAAATATTTCTCGTAATAATACCTACAAGATCTAAGAAATATATGGACGAGTAAGATAATAATAATCAGCAAAGAGCAAAATTCAGGCAGAAGAGGAACTCAAGAGAAGGATGACCTTCTTCTGTAATAATTAAGATCAAGAAGAAAAATTCTCTTGCTATTTAGTTATCAGAATGAAAATGGGACCTTCTCTGCTACTCAGTGAATTAAATCAAGGTATTCATTAATAGCTGCCTAATAAAATACTTGGAAGAAATGCCTTAATATATTACTGCCCTATGCTGTTAAAGAAATTATCACAGTTATGTTAGAGGAACAAATAAAACCAAAACTAGAAAAGCCTTCCCCCAGTATCAAGGCTGCATTTACAAAGAAAGAGATGGGTATTCTAAGTGATTTTTTCCAGCTGGGATCTGAACATCCAATATGCTGGGCAGACCCTCTTCTTAGAGAATTGTACTGCCTCTTCGGGGCATAGGTGAAGGACATCACTAGCAAACTCCTTAGCCTGGTACAGAGTACAGATTGTTACCCATTACTATCTTTCCATGTTGGAGTGATGAAGCAGCTACACGTAGTTGAAGGGCTATCAGAAAGTGACTTCAGAACCTTGGGATGTCTGCTGAAGAAATAGAGGGCAGAGGTCATCTTCTCATCTCTGCTTCCTCTAGTATGGATGCTGAAAGAAACTGCAAGATCCAATCCATAAATACTTATCTCCATGGCTGGTGCCACCACCGCAACTTTGGGTTTATCAATAATGACATGGTCTATATGGCACTGGGCTTGCAGTCACCAGATACTTTTCACCTCTCTCGAGGTGGCAAAAAGGTCCTTGGGGAAAAGCTAGTGGAAGGGTTTTAAACCAGGTTTGAAGGGTCAAGTGGGTAATATAGCGAGCCTTCCCATTATAAGGTGTGAGATGGCATAGCCTGGTCAGCAGCACAGGGTGCTAGTGGGGGCCCTCAACCTGCTGCCCTAAATGTGCTGACAACACTGGAACACTTGAGATGATATTTTAATGAGCCAGTAACCACTGAGGTAACACAAAAGGCAACAGGGAAACTTACGAGAAATACCTCAAAGGAAGTAAGGAGTTATCCTCCAAGAAGGCAACAAGACTAGTCGCTCAGCTAAAGTGCCTCCACACCAACACCCAACTTGGGAAATAAAATGGAAGCACTGGAAGTCACAGTGTTACTAAAAAATCACGGTGTAGTTGCTCTCACTGAAACCTAGTGGAACATTTATCGGGATCTTGTGACTGGTATCTACTTACAGGTCTGATGATCATGCTGAGACGGTTGAAGCCCTTTTCCTCCAGCTAAAGGAGGAAATCCTCTTGATTGCATTCAGAAATAGTAGCAAAAATTCACAATTAATTTCAATATATTATCAATTACTTCATATGTATATATGTGCAGACAGAGACATTTGTCTCACTCAAAATTAACAGTCATGGTCCAGAACCTGTTTGTCAGCTATTGCGCACAGCTAAACAAATTGAAAATACAAGAACACATAAAATAGTTTAGAAAATGTACCTTTGAGAAAGCAGTGGTAAGAACTGCATTATTTATAAACAATAAAAGTTTTATTAAAAAACTAAATGTATCAATTCATGGAGTGTATCTAGACAACAATGATTAATTTTTAGAGCACACCCTGTAAGGTAAACAAATCACACTTCGGACACTTATCAGAAAAGTTTCTACAAAATATTTCTGTCCCTTTAGAATAACTCATTCATAACTGTCATTACCCTCCAACAAGTACAAAATTGTCAGTCTCTTGACCATTCTCCTCTTAAGTCTCCATGGTTTTTCTGAAAACTCAACATTGTAATCCATTTATTTGAAACGGATTTTCTGTTTAAGGTCTGTCCAAAAGCTCGTGAAAATAAGATGGGAAAATTAAATGGTATCTAAGCTCTAATAAAATCATAATTCCATTTGTTCTCATGATAGTCTGAAGTAGTATGGTATTAAAATTTAAGTTTCCAATAATGTCTATCAAAGTAAACAGACATTGTTTTCATGTGCTAACTGCAAACTACTCTTGCTTGCAGAATTAATGAGATAAAGGCTCAGTAGCTCTACTCTCTACCCTTGTCTTCATGGAATGCAATTCTCTTCATCTTTCTGAATCAGATAAACATCCAGTAATGAAAGCACTCATTTGTTCTAAGCTGTTTCTTAGCTGGGCAGCAGTACACACAGCCAGCCCAACTAAAAAAAAAAACCATCAAAACCAACAAAAACAGAACCAAACCAAACAAACAAATAAACAAAAAAAATAAAAATAAAACCCAACATGTTAAAATCTCCGTATGAGTACAACATTTACAATAAGCATGTTCACACAAAATATAGAGTAGCAGTTCCCATGGCAACCATAAGTCTCACTGCACATGTATCAAAGTAGAGCTTTTCTTCACGTAAGTACCAAAGCACAGAAAACTCACCAACAATTTGTACAGTGTATATTTATAGGGATGTGTATTTATGCACTATTGCATTAAAATGTATCTTACCAACTGAAATGAGTGCCACTGTTGCTTTCTCCACCATGACCTCTGAAAAAAGCCTCCAAAGAAGACTGCTTATCATGTTATTAAGTATTTCCTAAACTTTTTTACATGCTTGTCATGACTGTGTGACCTTTAAGCCACAGACACTATTTTAACATCCCCTGATGCAAGTTAAAGGGGTTAGAGTTAAGATTTCAGAGTAGCTGCTAATACTGCATGTTCAGTTCTCATTGGAAAAACAACTTCTAGCCTTACATTCCACTATTTTTTTCCCTTTAGGTTGCTAAGCACCTTTCTGCTTTTTATTGTCAGCTTACTTTCCCTTCAGTAGAACTGTATTCCCATTAGTACTTAAACAAAAACTCAAATCTCTCAAGCCTCTCACCATCACTCTAACAGTCCAGATCTCTCAAAGCAAGAGTTCTTCATATTTTCCTTCTCTATGCTCATTCCACAACTTCTGTAAAGTTGTCATGTTTGTTTTTTTTTTGTTTTTGGTTTTTTTTTTTGGGGGGTGGAGGGTGGTGGTATGGGGGTGCAAAACAGACTGAATCTTTATGGATGAAGTATACTTTTCTCCATCATGAAGCAGCAAATACTTGAAAAAATTCGATCGAAGTAGCTTCAAAGTTGCATCTTGGTCAATTCTTCTCTGGACTGTTCTATAACATCCACAGTAGAGTCTGGATTTGGTGCCTTCTAAACTTCTTTTATTCAGGA
Organism: Odontophorus gujanensis; assembly: GCA_013399175.1. Taxonomy (NCBI): domain Eukaryota; kingdom Metazoa; phylum Chordata; class Aves; order Galliformes; family Odontophoridae; genus Odontophorus; species Odontophorus gujanensis. The sequence continues at coordinate 27,373 of VXAB01013187.1, read as the reverse complement.
TGATGAAAAATAGTTTGCATGGGTAACATTTTCCTAGCAATAGAACAGTCATAGCAGCTGTGAAACTGTGGGTCACCTCCACTGGTGTGGATTTTCACAAGTGTTGCATGCAAACTCTTGTTCATCACTGGAAAAATGCATAGATAATAGTGATGACTGTTGAAATATAATGCTTTAAAGCTGAAAACTTGTTCTATCCAACAGTGTTATTGCACTCTTTGTATCTCTAGTAGTTGCCATGGAAATTAATAGGAGTATTTCTTTCAGAGTGACCTATCTATAATCTCAAGGTTCTCATCTCAGTACACATCTTTCCCTGGATGCTCCAGAGAAGTCTTGAGTTATAGACAGCATGAGCAAATTTTGAAGAATTTTAGTATGACTCTATGTTTGAGTGCTTTTTTAAGCAAAGTTTATATAAAAAGATGGATCTCTATTAGCCCAGATCTTAACTAAATCTCTGAAGTGTTATAGCCATTTTCCAGAAACAAGAAGCAAAAACGAGAACGCTCATGTTTAGGACATCTGGAAAGTCTCATCATGGGATTAATTTAAAGCACTAACAACAGCAATGCGTTAGAAATATCTCCATTTTAGGTCTGTTCCCAAATAAAAGGTCTATGAAAGAAAGGTTTTCTTCTCCATTCAGAACACCATATGGACCATATCTGAGTCACTAGACATTTTGAAGTGTTACATGAACCAAGTCTTTAGTTCTAATAAGGAGAATGTTTGGAGATAGGAACCAAAAATTTGACCACAAGGAATAGTTTGCACTTGCGTCAGACACAAATGAAGTCACATAATCACACAGAATCACAGAACTGTAAGGGTTAGAAGGGACTCCTAGAGTTCATCTAGTCCAAAACCCCCACCAAAGCCATGCCGATGAGAAACACCATCTGGACAGCACTTGCCCTGCGTTCAATTCATTTGATATTTTCCAAACACAGAGGCTCTTTCGTCCCTACAAACTCAGTTACATGAAGTATTTCCGTTCTGAGCTGTCTTCATAGCTTTCTATACACCTACTGCTCTGTACAGCTCTACAGACCTTCACAGCCGTCTCACAACCTCTCAGAGAAATGTCAATACTGCTAGTGTGTTCAATATTGTACCTTACCCTAGCCAACCCTGGAACACACTTTCAATTTCTATCCATTCCTAAGACTATTTTTAGAAAAATTAGACAATAATTCATAAATGTTCTCTCATGCAGCTTGAAAGACCTTCTGATGATGTAATATGCTCTCTGGCCATTTTAAAAATTCTGAATTACCTTTACCAATTCAGCCCAAAGAAATATTTAAGATTGTATTTTGGATGACCAAGAAATCCCAAATGTTGAAGAAATACTGCTTGGACATTCACTAAGAAATGCACATATTCGTCACATCCGTTCTAAGCTCTCCTGCCAACAATTCCAACTTAGAATTTAGAAATAAAATACTTCATGGTCTTGTAAAAAAATGTAAAATGTGGTAAAAACACAGAATAAACAGCTGCAACAGCAGTGGAGCATTTTCCTCTACAACAACCAAGTCAAACAAGTTTTGTCTCCTACGGACCAGATATTAAACTTGTTCTATCCACTGGCCTGAAAACAATAATAACACCAGCACTGTGGATAACAGCACGCTTAGGATTTTCACATCTCTTCATATTTATTCAGGTATTCTGAAAAGATATGCAGATAGAGGTATGACTAACCTTCTTAGAAAATTACGAAGCACGTATGTGGTGAAGTTCTTTCTAAATGGTTTATTGTAGAAATTGTATTGTTAGCTAACAGAGATAAAAGATGCCTTTTAGTAGATATTAGAAGACATATTTATATAAAAACATAGTGCAAGGCATCACTCATAACATCTGCTCTTATGAAGTTGAAAGTGACAGTTTATAAACAGTAGCATATCACAAAGCTTACAGGAGAAAAATAATTGTCAAGGAGTAAGCTTTACTCAACAAATTTCAAGCACAAATTGACTAAATTACCTACACAAAACACAAAGAATGCAAAAATGTTACTGGATTTCAGAAATGAATAACATAGGAACCAATTCCAAACAAGAAGGAGAAAAAAAATGAATGCAACAAAGCATAACAGATTTCCAGTTAGTATTAGAGAGCTTTAGAGATGGCTGATAAGAGACAATGTACATACCAGAATATGTATATATTTAGAGATATTCCCAAAATTCATGCATTGTGCAAAAGCACACATAGATACAAATTTTCCCTTCCTCCCTCTGCTATTTACCTCTTTGTAGGCCTCTTTCTCTCAATATTCTTTTTTTGTTATTATTTTAAAAATCTCATTTATTTCTAATTTGTCATTTTTCTCCGTAAATTCCTCCATATACAGAACACCACTTTTTTCCCTTTTGTACACGTTATACATTTACCTCCTCCCTTATAAACCAGCTAAAGATATTAGGAAATCAAATAATGATCCAAGACATTCCTGTAGTGACTGTTATAGGAGGATCACAAAGCTGTTCATTAAATTTAATTAAATTTAATATTCTTCTGCTCACTGCAAAAGATTACAGTAACAAATTGGAATACAGAAAAAAATTCAGAGAGGGCTGGGTTTGTCTGTACATCCTGAAAGAGATTAAAATGATATATTTTGATATGTTGATTTGAGCTGCTGAGGCCTCAGACTTTGCATGCACTTTGAGGAGCACCTTTAATTCCTGTAATATAATAGCTGTACAGAATGAGGTTACACAAGATAAGACCACAAGCCAAAGGTACACACTGCTGGAACTGAATTTGAGTTAGAAGGACAGAATTCACTGACTGAGCTGACAAAGGCATACAATACAACATGTTAAAGGTAGTGTTCTCTGATTAGTAGAGTTGCAAGGACATCATACCTCAAGAACTGTCAGTCAGACTTTGCAAAGGTGAAGTATATGGGGCCAGAACTCAATATAGAAGCTTCTGATACCTGATTCACACTTAGACATACCTACGTAGTTACAACAACCTGAGTAACAGTTTGGCTGGTGCAAAATGGTCTAGAAAGTTGAGAACATAACAGATGAAATCAGAAGTAGAAATAAGATGCTTCCAAAGATTCAGGTAAATTGAATTCAAGAATTTGATGCAGGAATTTCTTCGCATTCTATTTACATTTATTTTACCTCAATTCAGATAAAAAGTCCCTTAAAGCCTCAACCTGCAGCAGCATAACAAGTATTTTGGATTAACTAAGTAGCAAGTTTTCAAACAAGAAAGGTAAAAGTTATTGAAGATAAGCAAATTGCCAAAGAGTTAAGGAAATCATAAATGGTCATAAACTAGTTGTATCATAAAATTTCAAATAATAATGTGTTTTAAGACTCAGTGAAAATAGCCTCATAAATCGCACCACCTAGATCTTATTAAAAGGGAGACAATCTATAATGCATACACATTCATTACTGATACTTGGTCAGAAAACACAGAGCCCTGGTACACTGTTGTAGGTAAAAGGAGTATGATCAAACAGAAATTTACTCTATGAAGAAATTAAAAAGAAATAAAAAACAAACAAACAAACAAACAAACAAATAAATAAAGGTTGTTTTCATACATGTCAAAGGAATAAAAAGAAAAACTCTACAGTACAGCAAAAAGGGTTTACCTCTTAGAATATTCTAATATTCTTTTGTAAACTTGGCAATTAACTGCGATTCACCCAGAAAATGCAAAGAATTCAGTTAAGAATAATGACTGAGTCCTATTTTGATTCCAAAATCAAAACTGGGATGTCTTCCTTTTCCTACCTTTGCATTCTGTTACCATGTCTTATCACACTATTCACAAAAGAAGGAAAGAACTATCTTTCTATGCCTGAGCCATCACTTCTGATGGCATTATGGTTGACTTCTAAGCAGAGGTAAAGTAGGACTTTGCTTCTTCTGTACAGTTAATCCACTTATTTTCCATCGAGTATCATTTTTCTAGTACTAACTCGACCACGTCCTTCTCTTAACCAGAAGTGAAATTAATAAACTAGTTCCCTCCAGTACCCCTAAAATTAAATGCAAGGTGTGATCTCACAACATAGGACATTTTCCAAAGTTAGTAGATAGCAAAGAGATTGAATATTTTTTATGATCTGAATATTATTTCTCAAATTAATTCCTGATTTAGCTCTGTGGGAATCAAGGCAAATGTGCCTAAAAAGGTAGATTTACACAAGATATGGATCTGCTTCACTGTTTATGATTTACTGAATTGCAAAGTTGTGGTTGACATTGTGGATTCAGTACCCTTTGTCAAACTTTTGACATGAATATTTGTTGCCCTGAAAGAAGGAAAAAGCATTTGTTCATTCAGAGTTTGACCAAATACATTGCTGCTTTCACTGCCAAAAATTCCGTGGTATATTTAAATATAAAAGTGCACAGTGTGAAATACTATCACTTAGTTTTTGTAGCGGTGGTTAAAACTTCTTGACAGAGCTGCAGATAGATTATGAATAGCATTAATACTATTAAAACTAAAGAAAGGCTACATGATGCTGACAACGTAGAAAGATGCCTAAATTATCATTAAGTGTTTAGTAAAAAGTGATACACTACCTCAAGTGAATGATATCAAGTTATGGCACAATTTACATAGCTTTGACTCTCTATTTTACAAGGTTCCTGTTTTCTGGAACTGAATTGTTACTTCGCTGTAAGGCTTTCTCCCCGGAAACTGAGATTGTGATGCTAAATATTAATGCATTAAGTCTCAATCAAAGTTTAAAGTCAAAGGTGGAAAGCCTCAACAATCTCTTCTGTGTGATGTTCGCTAAGATTTAAAAAAATAAAAAAATAAGAAAAACAAAAGCAAGAGGAAAATAACTGATTAAAATCCATGCCCCTTACATTTGAAGTCTATCTGCTATAAGTTTGTCTGAAAGAGAGTAGCAAAAATGAAATCGGAGTTCCACAATACACTGCTGTAACAATGTGTGTGACAGTTTCACAATTTTATTTTAGCATTAGTTTCTATCCTCTTCTAAATACTGACTGGTTTGTTTTGTTTTGTTTAATGGCTGCTGAGCGATGTGATGTCTAGCTCCTGGGGAGGGCAGGATGCTCTTTACTTGCTGAAGTTAGAAGCTTCTGAAAGCATCAGAGTTCTTATGTTGTTATAGAGCTTTTAAAGCAAATCAGTAAAACAAGTTAATTTCAAGTTACTGTAGTTCTTTCTCAAAACTCTGTTGGTTTACCACTGAGGAACAGTCTGAAGCAAAAGGATCATTTCAGGATGCTTTTCCAGACATACAATTATTATAATATTTTTGAGAGCTGATTGAAATTTCTTTTTCAGTTCTCAAAAGTTGTATAAATATACAACCATTCAGTTATGAAGAGGTAAAAATGTTCCAATTAAATATAATTCCAGCAGTTTTCAGTGTGGATTCAGTGTAGTGTGTAACATGTCTCACTTTGAATGCACACTGTGTTATAGATCACTGATGCCTCTCCCTACAGTACATTTTTAGTAGTATGGTATGTGCTGTAATTAGCTGCCTGAGTTCATTTGTCCATCTGTTTTCTGGTGCTCTGCCTTCCATTGCATGTGACTCCTTCTCTCCATTGACATAAGCTGTTTGCTCATCTAGAGATGAAAAATATTAATGTCATATCCTTTCTGCTTTGCATCAAGACTTCTCACAGTGCATTTCTGTACAGTCATCAGAGAATACATGGTATTTGTGCTAAATATGAACCACATCCACATTCCACAGCACAAGACAGGAAAGATGCCAAAAAGCAGATGCTTTTATCTGGTTCAAAGTTTCAATTGGTGTAACCCACAGTAGTAATATAAAATTATGGCTCACTGTCTACAGAGAGTATGGGAATGGGATATATTGTCAGCTAGGCATTCATATTTGTAGTAATGCAGCAAGAACTGTAATTTCAAAACATCCTCATAGAGAACAAGACAGATCATTTCCTCTTCTTAAAGGGGTTTGCCACCAAGCCACGCCTGAGAATAACAGTGACACAGTAAGGAATTTTATTTCAGTCTTTGCTTTGTGACTGATGCTCTGTCTGAATTATGTCTAACCGGTGTCAGTTGTCTAAGACAATCACATACAAACTCCAGATGTGCAGCATTACATAAAAAGCATAAAAGATAAGTTTTTTCCTGCTAGCTGCAGGGCATCCATGCAGAATCTTCAGTACTTTATATGGTACTTCAATACCTTCTATGTAGGATGTACACACCAATTTTTATAAACACTGATAGAAGTTCTTACAACTGTAAACAAATAAAACTGGTGTAACATTTCATTCTTTAATTTGAATTAAGAGTAGTTACAGGTACTACACCTGCTCTGAATCCTTTTGGCCAAACAACTGAGTGATATGATAGGCATGCAGATTTATGATGTAGATTGAACTATGAATACAAAAAAAACCTGAGAAGTATCTGTTCAGATTTAAACAAGCTTAACTAAGATAAGAGTTTGTTCTTAGTTAACTAATTTAGGGTACATCCTTGTTCCATGAGAAAGGGTTCAAACGTTGTATAAGGTGACTGAGCAAGTGACACATCAACAGCAACAGGTGCATCTGAAGAAGTCAGAGAGTATTCATAGAGGATTTTTAAAAGAAACTGACATAAATCCTGATGTGTTTTAAGACTGATATGAAAAGAAGAAGGAAAACTTTCCAGAACAGTGCAAGTGATGTCAGATTCAAATTGGCTGAAATGCATTACTCTGGTATTAGTCAATAGAAGAGTACAGAGCAGTTAACCTAGCATCTGTAACCACCAAAGCAGGTGTCACTTTGCCAGTGACAGTGGCAGCAAAGAAATAATTGCAGAGAACATTGATATTCCATAAACACACTTGTTTTCTTTTGCTCACAGCTACATCGCTCCCTAAAATACCTACCCTAAGCAGATCAAAGCCTGGAGGGATGAAAGGGTAGCAAGAAGGGTGCAGGGGAACAGTACACAAGGAAAATTCTGGTCCCTCTGGTATTAATGAAAAATCTTTTCTGCCTCTAATAGGATCAACATATTTCATCCTAGTAAATTCGTAATAATGAAAGTGTTACTATTTTCTCCTTTCCTAGCTCTGTTATATATGCATGTAGATTTCTCACTTTAGTGATTTTCAATTTCAACACTTCTTTCTTTGTCTTCTGAAGTATTTCCTCATCCAAAGTCTGATATAGAATACATAGCATGTAGATGAATATTCTTCTATAACATCATTTGCTAACACAGCAGAGCTTTTTCGCTGTTATTTATGTAGGGAAAACATCCCGCCTCAAAGATGTCTCTGTTTTTCACTCTGCTCTGACACTGAACACCATATAAAATAAATCTAAAAGTGAAGAAAGTAGGGAGTTCCCAGCACAAAGTATATTAAGAAATACACTGGAATATTTGGATACACAATGAGAAAGCACATCTTAATGTCAGTTTTACATAATCTGCCTGAAGATAAAGGTAAGTAAAAGTCATCTTTTATCTGATCTTTTTATTGACCTTCAAGCAGTGATGTAGAAACACTAAAAACTTCATAGCACTGTTTAAATAGAGGTGAGATGAATGCATAAAATAGTATGATAATCAGTTTCTGAAAAAAAAAAAATCTACTCAATTCACTCAACCATGGGCTGCTTAGCAATGTTTTCACAAACTCTTTTTACCACCTCTGTAGAACATTTAGATTTTTGGAATGAGTTTGTTGACTGCTAAATGTTGTTAATAAAGCCTTATTCATTGCTTGATTCCTAGGATTTTTATGAATTTACAAAAATAATTATTTTTGAAGAAACTCAGTGACTAAGTCCAGTTTAGACTACTTACAAGTGACATCAGTGAGTTTCACTGTGGGTCAACAATCACTCCAACTTAGGAAAGGAGTATTTTGCTACTGTACGTATAGACAAATAGCTTGAGCAAGACAAATCTTACAGAAAATAAGCTAACCTGATGGCAAAACTGTGAATATCAACATTCTGTACCAATCTTAAAGATGTAGATGTTATCCTGTAGGATGTATGGCTATACATATGTGCGCATGAATCTTATCTGTTCAAGAGGGTAGTAAATCTCCCTAACAGATCCTACAGCAAGTACAGATTGAAGTTATGGGAGACAAATGTTTCTGCTGAAACAAAATACAGTTTTCCTAGTCCAAAATTCATTTTATTTATACATCTATAAAACCTGCCCTACAGAGAAATCCACACAGAATTATACTGTTACTCACTTCTTGGAAGAAAAAAGTAATAAACATGCATGGGTATAAGAAGGATCAGCTCTCAGATATGATCAGTACTACTCTAAGAGCTGGGAATTATTTTACTGTAATCAAATACTACTAGATAAATTGCATCATCAGTGGGATATTAATTTGGGAAGGGAGAACAATGAGAGACTGAAGATTAACTCATATAAGCTAAATTGATTTATCAAATACATATTTTTGTCAGCTATTTCTTGCTATGTGAAATCTTTCATCTTATGAAGAAAAAAAATGCAAAACCTATTATTTTTGTCCTTATGGGACCATGTTTAGCAAAGCAGGAATAGAAATCTTATTCTTAGCCTTATCGCACTATAGGTAGTAAAACATCTGCCAAGCCCGAAACATTAAATACATCCACTGATAATGTTTTGTTGAGCTCCTTAAGCTAACAATCTGATAGTTCATAAATTATCTAAAACAGTGTAATCAATTAACTGATCACCAGCTAGTACTAAAGTCAGCAAAAATTACTATTAAAAAAAAACTACTATATTTCTTCCCGGTCACACACCCACAGTGAAGATACACGCACTCTTTGAAATATTGAAAGGATATTCTACTGTTTTCATTATCATCTAATTCACTGGAGGTTATCCACTCACTAATGGTGATAACACATACATGAACTCTTGGGCTGCTTTTGCATTTTTGATGCATCATGTGGATCTCTGGTCAACCAAGGTGGAATCAGTGCAGAGTGACACAAAAGTAAATAATAAACTAACTTCAGTATCTCATTAAAGCTACATGTAGCTATATACACAACAATATAACTGATCTTTCTTCAGCTAAACAATAACCTCTTGCTTAGGTAAACTACCAGGCACGTGGAGTTGAATCAGCAATTACAGTACCCTTCTCTACTCTGAAAACTAACAACCAGGTGAAAACAGCAACAGTAACTCATTTGTTGACAGGTATAGACTGCTTATCTAGTCTTTTTAATATGAACCTTCCCAGGACTAAAATGTACGTACACTGTAAATACAACAGCTAACTAGCCTTAAATAAATAAATAAATAAATAGATGCATTTAGCAATGAACAGATATGGTGTTAAAAAATAAAATTGATTAATTATTACTGCCTCTGAAATAGTGCCCAAAGAATGAGATAAAAAAAAATACATTAACTCTATTGCTTTTAGTGCACTTAAGAGATAGACCTGAATTATAAGAGACCTAATATAATTTACCCAAAACGTTAGAAGTTCATTTTCAGATCTTCTTTCCCCCTTGCCTAATTTTGCCAAGCAAATAGACATTAAAAAAAAAAGAGTTGTAAGTATGATAACATATTAAGTATGACAAAAACAAAGAAAGAAACAAACAAACAACCCAGCATTTTCCCACACTATTCATGCTATCAAAAACACATTTTCCCAGTAGACTTCAGAAACTTTGGATAAAATTTGGGTTTAAAAATATTCCCAAGCTATGAACACTATTACACATATAAAAGTTGCCTATTTTTTAAGATTATAGATTCCAAAGTCAGATAAGAATAATAAGTACTTGTATACCATTTTTGTCCCAGGATTGCTAAACTGGTAGATGCAATGCAAACACTGTTCACATTCTCACATTCAGGACAGTAGGATCATGTCAAAGGCACACTTCAAGAGGTGAGGGACAAAGCAACACAACTTAACCAGACTTAAACAATTAGTTAGATGCAAAGAGATATTTATGTCTAATTAATTCACATAGATTCTTCTTTGCAGTCAGTGGAAATAAGGAGGAATCTCTAAGGGATTATTAGGTTCCTCTATCTTTAAACATAAATAAATAAATAAGAAAGATGAATAAATAAATAAGATGAATCACCCATGGAAGGTGTCTGGCTCTTCATTTACTTTTGAAATGTTTAGAAAATACTTCAGATTTTTTGGACTGAATGTAAAGCTTTGGTTCAGTTGTAAGAAAAACAAAAGTCTTCACAGCTGCTGTTTCAAGTAAACACAAGTCTACAAAAATTACCAATTTCTAGTTTGTCACACATATGTTGCAGATAAAATTCAACTCTACAAAGCCAGAACCAGAGCCACACCTGTACCTTGGGGTAACTTCAGTTAAATAACAGCAAGTCAATTTTTTGTAGTCCTCCTTACAAAAACAATTTTTTTTTCCCATGGGGCAAAAAAGAAGAAAACAAACAAAAACAAGCAAACAAAAAAAAGAGTGAAAAATATCCACTATGATAAAATGGAATTTGAAATTTGTTGGCCTATAGCCACAAAGTTACAGTGTGAGGCTGGGCTGATCAAAAATAGAAACTGAAGCATCCAAAATGTGACGACACTTTTAATTTGATCTGGTGCCCAGTATAGGCTGTTTTTGAAGGGACTGTGTAATTTGCCATTTAAAAGGATAGAGAATGAATCAAATGAGAAGTCTTTAATATGTTTTCCCATCCCAGCTTTAAAGATATTCCAGCCCTTACAGACATTTGAAATACTCTGCTTAAAATGAAAGTAATAAACAACACTAAGTTTCAGTACCAAAGAAAAAATGAAAAAGCAGCTCAAAATGCACAGGGGTTATAGAAAAATAAAGCTGAAAGGGTCATTTTGGACAAGACTTGTCGGCTTGAAGATTAAAGTGCATCCTAAAGAGCGTGAAAAGATTATCATTATCTACTCTAGATATTTGTTTCCCATCGAGCAGCTCTATTCCTTCCAGCATTACTCAAATCTTCTCCAGCAGTGTCTCTTCATGCTTTCATTGGCTTTAGTGATAACTGCTGTACATTAGGCATGACTTCTATGGGAAAAATGCACAACTAAAATGTTCATGGCTACTACTTCAACAGGATACAGTCAGTAATTCAGACAGTTTCACGTGCTTGTTTGTCTTGTATCTCAGTTTGACTTACCACATTATAGTTGAACAACCGCATACAACCCTTTGGCTACCAAAAAAGAGAAAAAGCCCTGTTTTCATTGATCGTACTACCATCTCTTAAGGAAAGCACAGTACAGAAGTCTCTTAAGGTGAACTTTTGATAGAAGCTGACAGAGGGGACTTTCTGTTTAGATTGTAAAGTGATACTACTTCAGCAGTGATCTTGTAAATTCACTTTGCTAGCAACGCATGCTTAGAAAGGAAATATGCTTGACTAGCTTTACTCATTTGATTTCTATCACGTTTCTTCTAAACTTGTATAACCTGTGTGCCACAGCATGCTTTGCTCCAATTTTCCTAATCTCATTTTCACCCCTGGATCATCATTTTCAGCAAAACCAGGCTCCTCCTCTTTTCTTCAAAACCACAATTGCTGAATATTGTATGGAAAAGCAGTATGACTTCTCAATCTCTCTGCAACTGATGCTCCGACTGCTACAAGACACCAGGTGAACCACATGTGCTCCCCTGACCCACCAACATCTATTTTGGTGTTGTAGGCCAATACAAGCAGCCCTAGTATATCTTGGCTTTAGGAGAAAAACAATTTTGATAATACACTGTTGTTTTAGTTGTTGCTAAGCAATCCTGTACACTTTTGTAGCTGAGAATTTGCTTTATCAAATAGTGTTATTGCACTTCTTATATCTATTGTAGCTCCCATATAAATAAATAGGAAGCATTACCTTGGGGCGACCTACGCATGCATGCATATGTAAAATTATTACTATTGTTATTTCTCTCTCTTTTTTTTTTTCTTTCTCAGTAAATAGTTTTTAGCTATCGTGATAAGTTCTTTTTTTTTTTTTTCTTCACTCCCTAGTTCTCTCCCACATCTCACTGGGAGGTTATGCTGTGTCTAGCTGCTTGCTGGTTAAAGTGCAACATAAATGGTTAGATTCCCAAACAAGGAGATAAAAATATAGGCCAAAACGAGTGAAAATTTGCAGCTTTCTTTTCAAAGGAAATGTATAGGGTTTTCTGTTGTTTTTGTTTAGTTTTTTGGTTGGTTTTGATTTATTTTATTTATTAACTGTCAGTAAAATTCTGGGGAACTCCACTCACTCGTGACATTAACTAAAAACATAACTCAGAGCACACAAGAGCTAAATGGCTTGTATCCAAAATGAAACAAAACATTACTTCTCAGGAAAACAGCAACAACGCAGTCCCCAAAAAATCACGCTAATGTATTCTTAAAATTATATGTCAAATTAAACTAGTATCTGTTCCTAGTATGAGGAAACAAGAGTCTAATTTCTCCATCACAGTACAGAACGGTAATAAGCTTTATTGGCAAACTTTTCACTTTATTTACTGCAAAATTATCAGTTTGCTCTTTTCTGGAGCTAGTAAGACTGTTTGTGTATGATTCAAAGGCAGACAAACTTTACCCAATAATTTTTTTTTCTTTAGTTTTGGTAAGTATTTCTTTGAGGAATGGAAAGAGTCCTACACCACCAAGCTTTTCTTTCTCCCCTACAGGACAATCCAAAAAAGTCATCAATTCAGAATCAAAATTGGTAATGTCAAAATAGCCTTTGGAATTGCATTATACAGTTGCAAACAGAATGTGGGGAAGGAAAGTAATAAATGCCCCATAATTCACAGCTGTATTAACCAAATTTAAACTGTTCACATTATTCTGCAGAAGGTTACTCTAGCTTACATGATGATCCTTCAAACTACAGTATGACTTTCCAAAACACTAACAAGAAAAAAGAACTTCAAGGTAAGTAGTGTGTGAAGTAATCATTTGTATTATATACAATTTCACTCTCTTTGCATGACTGGGTCTATAAAGTTTAGTTAAAGCACCTGTATTTCTTATAGTTAGTTAGTTCTTCATTGCCAAATAGACCTCCTACCACTCTATTACTAGGATTTAATACAGCTAATAAATAAGATCATAAGCTCCTTGGAACAAGACTCATCTTATTACGTGTGTTACACCTAAGCACACTGCAGGAAGACATAGTGTCACCTATTCATCATAGTCTGTTCTGATGAGCCACTATGCAGAGTGGTCTTGTGCAGTGTTTTATTTTCAAAACCCCAACTAGTTGAAAGCCCTGAAATGTAATAAATATATATATATGTGTGTCAAATCTAGCTGCTTGTGGATGATATGAAGTTCAGTTATACATTATGCTTCAAAAACTGCAATATGAAAACTGAAACTGAGGTGTGGAACAGAACAATTACGAACAGTTGTGCAGAACTGCCACCTGCAACTGTAAGTGCAACTAATGTCTATGGATAACCAGGATTATCACCAGAATTACACATTGCCACTGAGCAGTTTCATTCACCTAGATTCTACTTGACAATTATTTCAATGCATCTAAGAAATAGTGTGGGAATTAAAATAATTTTGAATCTAGAGAGTGAGAAGGATTTTGAGATATGTAAATCTCACACAGAGCCTAACTGTATTATATGCTGTTGAGCACTTCCTTTTGAATCTTGAAATATATTACAAATACAGATAAGCTTTGAATCATCATCATCCATCATTCTTTTCAGTAGCTTTTGGCAGTAGGGAAATATCCACACAGAAAATGAAAGTCTGCATTGCTTTATAAGCTTGATAGCCATGCATAGAATATATCTGAAAATAGTGCATAAGGAATCCACCAAGAGAGAAGCGTGTACGTAGGTATACACAGTATGGGATATACACAAAGCACATCCTGGCATTCCTCTCAACAGATTTCATCAGCTTAGAGAATCCCTGATAACATTAGGGTGATGTAACAAATCAACAGTTAACACAAGTGTCGTATTGCTTGCATATTAAGAACCAGTGCAGACATATGCAGTAGAACAATACTACCCTGCTTCTTTTCTTGAGGAGAAAATAAACTGAATTCTGTCAGATTCCTGAAGAGTCAGTGCATCAAAGGAAAGAAGTCCTCACCACACCATGCTTGTTAAGATGTAAGTGAAACAAACCTTACCTCTGCAGCAAGTGCTGTAAGCACTAGAAAGTACTAAAGAAGCCTTCACCTGACCAGCATTACCATCAACATTCAGCACTATTCTTAGTCTTAAAAATATCATAAGGGCTTGTGTTATTGTCTATGAGTACAATTTACAGGAATATGTAACTAGCTGACCACAATGCTCTTTCTGATATGGAAAAGTCATGCAGATGTCAATGGGAGATGGAGATTCTCTACAACTGGAAGTCAGGTCTTTAGTTTTCAATTACTGTCATCTAATTTTTAAAACTTTAATCAGGCTTTAAAATTGAGAGAGACTATTGGAAGCACAGTTGTCTTGTTTAATTTTCTACTTCCCCTTTTCTGTTCCCTTCCTCCTCCTGCTTCCCCTCATCATCAAGTTTTTTCCCTTCTTCACTTCGAGGTCACTTGTGCACCTGGACTGCAAGGAACTGTTCAGAGCTTCTGCAGCAAGGAGATTTGAACAAAGAGTCAGTTTAATCCCTGAATGTAAAACAGGCCAGTGTTATTTAAGGTTACAAATTTAAGGCCTTGATTCTGTGAAAGAATTATGCATATGCCTAACCGACACACAAGCACAATCCCTTTGCTTAAGCTAATTGTAAGGCTAAGAGCAGTTTTCAATAGCTTAGGGGATTAAATTCCATTTTCAAGTTTGTCTTACACACCTGTAAGACTTCACGGCTCTGAAAATGGAACTTAGCCTTGGTTGTCAATTCAGAGCTTCATTTTTTACATTAACAGACTATGCATTGTACAGTACTTTCTATTCATTTTTCTTATCTACCAATGTAAAATAGTGAATTCTTAATACAGTACCCCTATTTGGAAAGGGATTGCCTACTGCAATAAATAATACCTAAAATCAATGACAGTTGTATGCTGCTTAAAAATGAGTTCCAACTTTTTGTCACATCTGTTCATCATTTTCAGGCTTTGCACATTAGGTGAGGAAAAACCTGGAACTGTCAGTTCTGACGGACGAGGCTGTATACTCAGTCTCATGATTAATATGACAATTAAATTAAAGACTCAGTTCAAGTCCCAGAATTCAATATTCAAAAGTAGGTGAGTTAAATTAGGTAGGGGAGAAATAGAAATGCATATATATTTGGAAAATCTCAGGCTTCTGAAAACATCGTATTTCCAAAAACTTGGATGTCATAGGAACTCCTGTGTCCAGTAAAGAAAAGATGCTTAACGCTTGAATGCAATTTTAGTTCACTTTTATAGTGGAGTGTATGTTTACAAAAATAACATAATGCAAACATTTGCAAACATCCATAATCTAAACCTTTGGTTCGGCCAAAGGTCCACCAGTGTGCTGATGTGTAGAGAAAGATAAAGATACCAGAAAACTGGTATTTCTCTTTCCGCACATACTTTAGCTTCTGGAAATAAAAGAAATAGAAATATCAAAAGCAAAAATCGTGAAAGACATCTTCTACACTAGAAGAGTTAAAACAAATTAAAAAATCATCTGATACGCAATGGGAAAAGTGCCAGGTTCAGCACCATTTAATTATTATTATTATTATTTTTAAATCTCAATGACATCCAGTGATGCTTCTTTATATTTTGCAAAATATCAAATTTCAGCTACACACTAATTGTGAGAAATATCCTAATACTGGTCCAATTTTCACTCAGCTTATGACATGTACAATTGATTGCTTTTGCGAAAATAATACAATAAAAACTGGCTAACACTGTGAGTTCACTGCATGTGCGAACCCTATCAAACTCCTGCATATTCAGCTGACAAAATATGTACTTTTCTCTTTTGCTGAGCACAGCACTTGGCCTCAGCCTCCCGAAAAGTGGCTGAGGTGAAAATGATGATAATGGACTTGCTCATTTAGCAAGTAGGGCTCTGCTTCACAATGCCTATGGAGCAGTCTGGCACGCATAAGGCAGAGGGAGTGTTCTGCATCACCCACCATCTCGGCTGCCATCAGTAACAGTCAGGAAAATTCCTCACACACACTTTGCTGTTGTTGTTTTACATTATTTGTTTTCTCATAGTTACTTATGCTAGTGATTTTGTGACATAAACTTATGAGTAAACAGCTACTTCACCTTAGATTTCTTTCATGTGCTTGATCATTCACAGTGAAATCTGTGTGAAAATTGGACTTCCAGAAATTATGAAAATGGAATTACCAGATTTCCATGGAATTAAAACACTCAGAAATTTGATAAACATTCAGAAACTTGATATACCTGAAATGTCTGACTGTAATTTAGTACACCTCATGCCAAAATAAATGACTTTTAGAGTGCATATTACTATGAAGGGATGTTACCATTTTGTTACATGGAAAATCACCAATGATAACCTCATTCTCACGTTTCATGCTCATATAAAAATAAAAAAAATGCAGTTTAAAATGAATTATCAAAACAGCAATACCATAATAATTAGTCAAATTGTCCTTTCACCAGGAATTCTTTTCAAGTTCCAGCGGTCATGTTGTTCATTACAGAGGTCAAAGCATCTTAAAAGTGGCAGTAAACCATACCTCAAAAAATGACAATAGAAAAACTAAAATGTACCAAGCATTTGCCATGTCAGCATGTCCCCAGTGAAAATCCATTCCACTTCATGAACTGGACAAGCTGTACGCTTCATTAAATCACAGACAGCACACTCATTAAAGATCAATGGCAATTTCCAAATGTATTTTGTTTTTCTTTAGTCCTAACATATGGTCATAATACTGCATCTAACAGTAAGCATGGACACTGATTTTTAATGAAAAATAATGTTCAGACTGGCCCATGTAATTTGCTTTTATGTTTCCGACCTTGTTCTAAAATGAATCCCCACAGTTCCAAAACATTCTCATTCCAGTCCTCAGTTCTCCTGCCAAGAAAGGCAGATGTCATGTTTATAACTTACAATGTCTCCATTTAAATCATAGCCCTTCATATAATGGTGGTATTAATCTTCCTCCTCCAGTACACACATCAGCTCCAAAAGAAGCGAAGAATAAAAGGGGTCCAAGCCACTACCTGGAACCTCATGCTAGCAATAGCAACATAGATAATCTTCGCAGAGGCACACATGCATCTTTCTTGCATAAGAAATACTGTCATTTAGGAGACACATCACATCAGCCTTTTTTTTTTTTTTTTTTTACCCATCTGAGTTTCTCCATCACCCCAAGAAAACAAACAAGCCATCATGTGAATTCTCTAAGACTTTCAACTCCAAATCACACCATCCAGTGTNAAAAAACTTGGATTTAGGAGACACACCACCTTCACCTTTTTTTTTTTTTTTTTTTTTAACCATCTGTGTAGGAGCTCTGCAAGCCCAGAAATGATCACAGCAAAGAGTGATCAAAGGTCTGGCAACTACAGTGACATTTTTCATTTCTGAATGGGAAAAAAAGTCCCACAGCATTTGTTACTGAGGCATTGCAAAGAACATCTTCACACACTGGGGATCATTTCCAAGTATACCATCCTCCAAGCATGAACTCTGAGCTTACGCTTTCACTTGTGTTTCCATCATCTTTGCTAATTACATAGACAAACAGTGTCAATCCTTGCTCGAATCATTTTCTTTTCTGGCATCCGCTTGCTTATGAATGCTAACATGTGTATGGTGACAGTAACAGTGACACAGCTGCAAGACATCAAGTTCACTGTTTTAAGTTATAACTGGAGATCGTACACAATATTGTCATTCAGGGATGAGTTGAAGCAGCCACCTCTTTCTAAGTTACCTCTGGGGTGTAGCCAAACGCTAGGCTTACAGTCCTATTTCTTGTCGGGTAGAAACAAATTATTTGTTGAACCACTGGATTAAGCAACCTACTCAAGTTACCTTTTTTTTTATCAGTGTTTATGTACTATTTATCTTTCTGTTGAAAAATCAGCAGGATTTTAAAGATGTTATCTCTCCTTGTGGTGATGCTGTCTTCCAGAAGAAAAAATTAACAAGGGCATACATCTTATTCCACATTAGCTTACTCAAACATTACTCTTTTATGAAATACTCAGGTAGTCCACAAATAAACATTCTTCAGAGCTTAAATTCTAACTATAGCTTTAACTAATGCTTTCTGGTTCAAATTTTCACCTCAGTGAATAATAGCGTTTCCTTTAACATTTCTCCTGGCACTGATCAGAAAACTGTGCTTCTAGATTTTTCATTTCCCCATCTCCAGTCCAGTTCCATCTCTTTTTACCATTTCTGAGCCCCACCATCACAAAAAAATCAACACATAATATTGAATAAAGGACATTAATTCCTCTGACACAAGAACTAGGACCCAGTGCTTTGGATGGTCTTACAATAAAAAGGGCAATTTGGACACTGATTTTCTGTGTTCTGATACTAACCTTAATCCTGTGTTTAACTGGAGTCCACTGCCCATACTTCTGCATCAAAGTGAATATGAAGTTATCCAATCTGTTCTCATATTTGTCTTTATACTACATGATTAGTACATAACTGTTTTAAGTCTTTTCTCCCATACACCTAATGCAAGCTTAACAAAACAGCAATGAAGCTTGTAACCAAAATGAGAAACTGTTTATTCTGTCATTTGTGTTATTCCACAAGAGCCTGAAAAATCCACAGTAAGCTGAGGTTTTTCAGTTCTTTATTCTTGAAATCTAAACCACCCACTGGCTATACAGCCAACTCAACTAGCAATAAGTAGTCCTGTAAATCTTCCACTATTACTTAGCTAACAATATCTTTAAGCTCTTCACATTAGGTCAACATTTCAATCAGACCAATGCCTCATACTTTTTTCTAGATAGTAAAAGCAAAAATCAGCTATCACTCCTTCCCAAAGTCAAATGTTGCCATACCAACACATCCAAAACCTAGGCACCAAAGACACAAAAAGAAACACAGCTCTTCTAACCCTGTAGTTCAACCTTAACCCTAGCTTTTACAAGAGCTCAAAAGATCTCAATTTGAACTGAACACAAATAACCATTTTAGTTCTGATAACTGAAAGAAAACTAATAACTAGAATTCTCAAGTAACTCCTCTTGTATCAACCCCAGTAGCTTTTCAAGATTCTTCAATAAACAGATCCATCTAGTAAATGAATTCCCAACTTGAGATACTAATCCTAGGTTTAATTTTAGTTTACAAACACATTCACCAATAGAAGCATAAAGAAAGCATACAAAAATAAAGATAAAAAATAATAATTAAAAAAAAATTTTCTTTACAGGAAGGTGCACTTCAGTCCTGTTGGTTTTCTAAATATAAAGGTGACAGGTACAATGTGTTAAAAGCTGACACATGACTCTGTCACACTTTTCCAAAGAGATTTCTAAGAGTCCTTTCATAGCATCACTAAGGGTAGCGTAAAAAGAATATATGAAAACAAGATACAGGATATGACCTGCTCCAAATTGTCACATAATCTCATCAGTAAAATTGATTTTTTTTAGTTTCTGTGTTTTTTTATTTGTTCTTAAAGATACATGTTTGTATATAAGTTCTAATAATACATGTTCTTAACAACTGAAACTTGAAATGATGTTTATATCAAGTCAAACGAATTAACATTAATTTCAAGAAAGAAAAATGTTCAGTTATATTTCTGTACTTCATTTATACATAAACGGATTCCAAGCTTACTCATCACAATATGAATCCAGAAATATTTAACACCTTATGTTTTTATTTAATGTAATATTTCAGAAAATTCTTCTGCACTCCAACTGTTTGGACAGTCTTCAGTTCACATAAGGGAAATGGCTCTCTTATTTTGCTCAGTTTCCAGTTTGGGTAGAGGAATTTTAGTCTTTTATACCTACTTGTGTCTTACAAAGCTGCCAATTTTCATGTGAATGTCTTTTTAGCAGTGTCACCCGTAGTTTGCAAAATACTTCAGACTGGGGAGCTAGAAGGCACTATGCATCTTTAATATGTTAGTATTACATTCTGTAGATTTTATTCGTGACAAGGGCTCTCCTAGGGTTTTAATATCTTATTTTTCTGCTTTCCTTCAATTTGTGCTCATTTTCCTAGTCCTTCACCTGTCTAGAGGGTTTTCTAAGTGGTTGTAGCAACTATGTATTGTGACATTCCTTCACCATTTTCCTACAGCTAATGCACAGCTTCACTCACTTTGTTGCTCTTAGAATTCTCTTAGCTTTATTTAAAGATACACTTGCTTTAGACTTTAGAGTAGTCTACCTGCTGAGTTAACAGTTATTATTGTATGTAAGGGGAAAATGTATTTTGAAAGAAATGAAAAACATGCATTAGTGGAAAAGCTTTTATATCAGCAATTAAATGACTTATCTGAATTACAGAGATGGTTTTGCAACTAAACTCTCTTTGAAAAAAAAAGACACTTATGAGAGATCAACGAAGCAAAATTGCTTGACTTGTAAATGTACATAATTCCTCTAGGAATGATGAGACCGTAGTAATCTGAGGTTCACACAATTTCTTACTTAAGCAGAGCAGAAAAGATCCATACTTTCCTTTATATTTTCACCATCATTTAACAAAAGAAATTTTTTTGTATATGTAAATAACTATCTCCTTATTAATATTGGAGTAAGAACTATGCGAAGCCAACCATGAAGCTGATTCCAAGGCTTTAGAAAAAGAAACAACAGGTATAAAACCAGCGAAGACTATTGCAGAAACATACTCAGTCTTAGAGAAAGGAGGTTGTAAGAAGACCATCTCTGAGAAATTTGCAAAGAACTACAAGTGTAGCTGAGCATCAGCAAGATTACACAGTACACTCAAGATATCCAACATAAACTGTACAGTGTTGGTATTGACTTTCCCAAATGCAGCAAAAATGTTCAGGAATAATTACACTAACTGTAGTGCAACTATTTCAATACTTGAGTCTAAGCATGCATTGAAGAGCTGTTGTCATACTAAAGTTATCATTTGTGAACTGCTCTATAACCTCGTAGGATTAAGGATGCGCTCTAATTGCCAATATACAACTATGAGCAGTAAAAAGCATCTTTGCATTTTTCACATATTGCATAAATAGCATACGTATAATTTCACTGCAATCAATGGAAATCGTAGATTTCCATATCACACACTAGATGCTGAGGTTGATTACCATTATATTTAATTTCTACTAATCAGTGTGAACCAAGTGAGGCTTTAATATCATATGAATATTTACAGCAAGTTCTTAGGACAGATATGGCTGTTAAGTACAACACTATCAATAGGTGGTTAGAAAAAGACAACACATTTAAAAAACACTGGGATGTTGTTATCTGCAAATATTTCAATAGAATTTTTTGTCTTTACTTTTGGAGATCTTTCCTATGTGATGGCAAAAGCACTCAGCATCCTTTTTTTAACTCACCCATTTCTAAAGGTCTCAACAAATAATTTATCATCTTCCTCAGAGTTCAACAAACATAAATCAGATTTCCATACTTAGACCTTTCTTTTTTCCCAATCAGTATATATATATATACATGTTATATTATATATACTATCTCAGTATAGATCACTTTTGCATCCTGAGAGTCTTATGTCTACACATGCAAAATATTTTATGGACCATAGGAGAAAAAAAAATTGACAAATAAAAATAGTTTTCTATAAAGATGGCTTGTGCTGACAAGATATCTGATCATTCTTGTGGTGTAGTTGAAATAAAGAAAATTTTAATTTTGTATGACAACAACTAAGCTTTGATATAGAAAATACCATAAAACAACAGACATCCCTGAAATTACCCTGGGATGCCATACTCTTGAAAACAAAATATAAGAACACCCTTCATTGTTCTACATTTTTTTCTTCCTGAGTTGCGTCATTGTTCGTTTGTTTAGTATCAGTTTGTTTTGGTAGGGAAAGGTTTACTAACTATGTAATGAAGACAGTGAAACAAGTGGTCTATACAACCATCCATGCTATTTACCATTCTTAAAGAGGAGGAAAAAAAAAAAGGCAGTTTTTCCAGTTTTATTTATTTATTTATTTATTGCTATCCTATGGAGCGGTAGATGTAAGACTTCACTATATGAAAAATAGCAACTTGTCTCTTACTTTGTGCATTTAGATTTTCCTTAGAAATGAAATTAGTCCTATTTATCACAGTATTATNGAAACAAGTGGGCTTTACCACCATCCCTGCTATTTACCCTTCTTAAAGAGGAGGAAAAAAAAAAAGGCAGTTTTTCCAGTTTTATTTATTTATTTATTTATTGCTATCCTATGGAGCGGTAGATGTAAGACTTCACTATATGAAAAATAGCAACTTGTCTCTTACTTTGTGCATTTAGATTTTCCTTAGAAATGAAATTAGTCCTATTTATCACAGTATTATAGAAAACAAGAATCATGTTCTGCCCTTTTAAAGAAGCTTCAAATCTGCTCCCAAACAAAATAAAGTGAAATCCGCAGACGTAAAAAAAAATATCCTGGGCATTAAACAAACATTAATACTGAACCTCCAACAGTTGAAAAAGCTGGAAGGTACTACTAGGATAGAAGGAAAGCCCAGAGTTAGAGGGCCAATCAAAAATAACTAGGTAACCAAATGATCTGAAGCCAAGTAAATTTACATGGCACATAAGATTATGTACTCTGTTTCAAGTACGAGGGGCAACATGAAAAGCAAATCAACAGGTAATCTGTGAAGAAAATGAAACAAAAAAGTGACAGTGTCTACAGCTGGCACAATATAAAACACATTTGATACATGGAATAACTTCCTTACTTAACATATAGAGGGAAAGGATGTCAATTTTGAACTGAAGTTGGTGTCAAACTCGAGAGAAAAATGTCGTCTTCTCAATGTAAGAACCTGACAATCTGTAGTGGAATTATGAAGAATTATGTACATTCATATCTTTCTACAGAGTCCAAAATGACCATTAACTTTCTTCTCTCATTGTCTAACTGAAAATAAATTGAACTAAAGATGTATGAGAGAAGGATTATATAATTATCCCCTTAAATTGAACTTGCCCAAAATTCTGAATTTAGATCCAGAGTTCTGAATTTAATCTGTCAAATTAGTACTGCCTGAAATACTCATCTAATTTAATTGTAGTGATAGATGAATTAAAAATATAAAATAAGAACAGAGAATGTTAGTAAAAAATATTTAATTTATATGGGAAATTGCTTTACGCGGATAATTCATGAAAAAAAAAATAAAATCTTGTGAATAGGCCACCCAAAAATTTCAGATACTTAAATCAACAATAGTGCATGAAAAAAATTAAGCAAGTTTGGAGAGGATTTTTTTTAATTTAATCAAGATTCCAAAACAAACGCCAGGTTCATGCCATTTTGATGTAGAGACAAAGGATGGAGTCAAAGGACATCTGTCACAGAAGGTAGGGAACTCAGATCAATCCACAGACTTGTCCTTCAAGAAAGAACTCAGGCAAAAAAAGCAGGTAAGACAATGAAAATGAGAAAACTGGGGAACACTTTCTGCAAACAGAGCTGCTTCATTACACAACTTAATGCTTAAACTCATCCATTTCAGGTGCCAAAACAGTACAGTTCATCACAGCTTCCACACTGAATCACATCAGCTTTCTAAGGAGACATCTGAGACCTAATAGGCTGCAGAAGACATTAAAGAAGGAAATACCTTCTTTTCAAAGCAAATCAAGAGTAAGGTGATACATTAGGCAGCCCAGGCTGCAGGGACGCTCAGTCAGAAGATGTCTGGGTTGCCCCATGCCAAACACAGCAAGCTCCAGGCTCCACAGTCTGGTATGGCTGGGCCCTGTTTTGGCCACTGGCCTAGGTCAAGCACCACAGCTAGAGATAATTGTAACAGGGACAGGAAAAAGTACAGTCAGCAGCAAAATACTCTGTATGTATCTTAATGTGTTATCCTGAAATTACACATCACAGCAAAGTGAACTATGAAGAGAGAAGATGCCTACATTTTTAATGCTCTCCCCTATCCAGGTTACCTGAAAGCTAAAGTGATTCTAAATGTCAGAAGGCATCACATCATACATGTGGTGAGCACTGACATACTGGGCGTGTTTATTTCTGCTTCATGTTGATCATTGTGCAGGTAAGGAAATGTCAGATGAAGTTTGTAGGTCCATACATGAACCATGCTAGAGCTCAGGGGTCTGAGAGTTCTCAGTGTGAAATTTCCACTTGTTATTTGCTCAGAAAGGCATTGATTTCTTTATGGAAATTCAGCATCTACCATCACAGAGCAGAAGTAGGGGTGCATAGAACAGGTCCAATAAGTAGCTGAAATTTAGGTCCGTTATTTAGAGGTTAATATATACACTCAATGCAGACATGCAGAACAGCTGTACTCTTTTCAAGGGCAATATAACATATACACCTATATCTTACTACAAAGTGATAACATTAAAACATGCCTATAATTCTGTGAGATAATTAAATAGGATAGTGAGAATTTTGTATAAACCCTTTCACATTTATTAGCGTTAATGAATACATAAATTAATGAATACATAAAACTATCAGAAGGTCCATTCTGATACAGAAACAATACAGCAATATCAACTACAAATGCAAATCTGCTACTTCATCAGAGTTATATTGCTATGTTCTATTCCCATAAAAACCATTTTCTAATAAAATGCCTTCCTGCTCTTTTTTGCTAATGATGGAAATTAAAAACAAAGTAGCATTCTTGAAAGCCCCTACATTCAATTGAGCCCAGTTATTTCTCACTCAGTCAGTGAAGTTTGAAATCTAGTACTCATGCAGAAAAGATGGTGCTGGTGTTCAGGTGCTCTGAATGTACCTGAAGTCAGTGTTCTCTATTTTCTGCTACTCACTAGATTCCAGTAAGACTCTTATCAAGTTTTATCACCTCTATTTTGAATAAAATTGAGAAAGAAATAGTTGGAAAAGGAAGTGGCATTGCCAGGATAGACTGTAAGAGAGCCCTGGGCACTCCTGGTTTTTGGATGGGTATCGTGCTCATCATCTCAGAAGTTATGCATCAAATTCTTACTCTCATTGAAGTAAAATAGAGAAACTGCGAGCTCAGATTTTGTCCAATGGAAAATATGCCTATTGAGAAGAAACACAGGGCTGCTTTCTCACAGATGGAAAAATAGTAGTTTTACTGTTTTACTCAACAGAAACCATCATCAATATTGTTTGGTCTATTTGAATAGTTTGTTGATTTTTAAGACAAATGTAAAATAAAAGCAGCAATTAAGATACTTACATTCATAATAGTGCTCTTCCTTGCTGTACCCAGTTGGACATTTATCTTTCAGTTTACTTGTCTTGACTTTATTTCAATCTCTAAGAATACTAACATAGGAAACAACCAATGGATGAGCATTAGAGAACTACAAGCAAGATTTAAAAGCGTGCGGAAAAAATACTACACTCAAAATTATATCCTCAAATAGCAGTTCCTGAAACTAGTGTTAGGAACTACTGAACCAAAAATGAGATCAGAATCTAGCCTGTTAAGATGAATTCATAAGTATAAACTGTACTAGGAGTTCCATACAACACTAAGTTTCTTTTCCTCTGACGATTTATTCTCACATTAGTTTTACCTTTAAAATGTCTTTCTCAATTTTAGCCAATAGGAAATTCAGCTTTTATTACTACTACTGAATATTGGCTCTAAATTCTCACCATTATGCTACTAGTTTGACAGCAAATTCAGCATAAATATCTTGTTTGAAAAATCACATTTTCCTGGTGAGTTACTTTATTTAAAACTAAAATTCAATTTTTTTTTTTGATAAATTATCATCCAAATTACAGTGAGCATGTAAGAACAAGAAATGCCAAAGAATAGAATGCCAAGAATAAAAAATGCCAAAAGTAGATTGTAATGGTTATTAAATAACAAAACTCATATTCTGCACAGAGCAAACAAACATTTTTATGATCTTTAGCTTTGATGATTGAACTAGATGATCTTAGAGGCTTTTTCCAACTTTAATAATTCTATGATTCTACCTCAATTAAAGTAGAGAAAAATGTTAAGGGCATAACTGCACTAAAGATGGCAAAGCATAATAAATCCTCACTCAGAATGAGCTGAAAGTAGCTTAATCTATGAGATGATGGTCCGGTACAAGAGGTATCAGGAGAGCTGCAATACAAGAAGGCCAGATAGAGTGACAGGAAATGTGACATAGGTTGGGAAAGTTTGTCCAGAGATTTTCTGTGATTCTAAAAAGCAATGAAGCTTACTCAGAAAGTATATTTGCAGGAAAACTCTTTGGTACTGTCAGATAATCAGACAAGGAATATAACAAAAATAAATAAATAATAAAGATTTCAAGGGGAAAGTCAGGAGAATGACATCTTGCGAACAAAAGCTTTCTCATGGTTATTCAGATCTGTTATTTGAGATATCTGGGCTTGTGATCAAAAGCTTTTAAAGTCCAACAATTAAACCACAGGCTCAGTAGGAGACCAGAGATAAGATTACACATGCTTTCTCTAAATTATATAATAAAAACAGGCCAAAGTTCCCACTGAATCTGGCATCTATATGAGAACATAGCAGATAGAGTCTATTCCAAGCAAATGACAAATGGCTTATTGTTGTAAACCACTCAAATCCCATTCAAGAAATCTTCAGAAATCTAAGAAATCTAGTGCACAGTAGTCAATGATAACCTGCTGAGTCAGACATTTTTCCTGTTTCTGGTGGTGCAGCACCACTGTAAAAATCTGATACTTCTTTGCACCTTCTTACTGCATTAACCACTAAAGGAGAGAGAAAAATTAAACAAAACAAACAAACAAACAAAAAAAACAAAACAAACAAACAAAGCTAAAAATCCAACAATGTTCTGGGTCAAATCCTATTACTTGGAAATATAAATTTGTATGCTGAGCATGTTTTTTCTTTCTTATCTGCATTTTCTCATTTTGCAGCACTATAAGTAGCTTCAGGGTGCATTAATATTTAATTTCATTGAGCACCTTATATCGAGCTTAGCAAACAATAAAAAAAAATTACCCCTCAAATATTGCAAATATCATCACTTACACAATAGCATCCAGTAAAACCAAGAACAGAAAATACATGCATCGACAAATAAACCAACAGTTTTCGATGCTAAGTTATCAATGATTAGATAATTTTAATGAACAGTATTTTAGTAATTAGTCTTACATTTAACTTAAAAACAAGGCAATATGAGTAGGTTGCTCCAAAGTTGATGTCTCCTATTTAGTTCCGTGCAAACTACAACAAAGAGTACAGTAACATTACTAGACAGAAAATTCTCTGCTACAGAACACTACTTTTCAAC